>JAAGEH010000026.1:1760767-1982537 GCA_011751065.1 Lasiurus cinereus
CTTCTTCTTCTTCTTCTTCTTCTTCTTCTTCTCCTCCTCCTCCTCCTCCTTCTTCTCCTTCTTCTCCTTCTTCTCTGCCTCTCCCTCTCCCTCTCCCTTTCCCTCCCTTATCCTATCCTGAGGATATTTTTCCATTGGTTTTTAGGGAGAGTGGAAGAGACAGGAAAAGGCAGAGAGACACATAGATGGGAGAGACACACATCTACTGGATGCCTCCTGCAGGAGCCCCACCAGGACCCAGGCCAAGGAGGAACCTGCAGCCGAGGTAGGTGCTTGCCCTGGACTGGAATGGAACCTGGAACCCTTTAGTCTGCAGGCCAACACTCTATCCACTGAGCAAAACCGGCTTGGGCATCATCTCAAGTTTCTGAACCTTTTAAAATTCATTGCATTTAACATGTTTCTTTGTTTTTAAAATGGCAGAATGGACCTGGATCATTGTCAGGACCTTTAGAATGTTCAGAGAATTTGTCTAAAGTCCATTTGCATGTTAGGAGTTTCTAGTTTTTACTGTTGTTGTTGTTTGTTTTTGTTTTTTAAGTAAGCACATTGTACAAAATGAGAAATAAAGAAACTTTTAAGAAAGAATAAAAAGTCACAGAAACTAAGTCACATCCATATTAGGAGACCTCTGATTCAGTTGTTGGAACATTACTGCTTTCTGCTACAGAGAAGATTTTTTTTTTTCATTAACCTGGGCAGTGACTGAGACTCTAAGTCTGCCTCGCCCATGTCAGAGGTCAGGCAGATTGTCCCAGGGAGCGGAGACTCTCCCAAGCCCAGCAGTTTGTCCTGATTGAAACGTCTAAGGAACCAGTCAAGACAGAGACCAGTCTTATATGTATCTTAAGACTCAACTCTCAGCTCAAAGAACGTGTCAAAGCTACCTTTGCCCTCCCTCCTTCCCGCCATCCCTTTCTCCCTTCCTTTCTTCCTTCCTTTCTCTCTCTTTCTATATCCTGATAGCATTATCTGCAGTAGTACTGTCAGACAAGCCGGGTAAAGTCCACTTGAACTTGGGATATCCTACCTAATTCTCTCTGGTTTCTTGTTTTGCTTTGTTTTAGGTGTTTGTTTTTGTGTCCTCGTGAGCGTGAGCCATCAGAAATCTAGATTCCCTTCCGAGTTGGGGTCCCTATGGATCTTGCTATCAGAGGCATCATTCAGGATTATCCCCTTAACTAAAATGAAGAGGACATTGAGGTTACAGGAATCCTAACAACTCCCACTGTGGCCACAGCTCCATGGATTTACAGCAAGAAGGGCCTGAGAATTCTGCCAGCTTCAATTTTAAAAACAATAAAGAATCAAACCACCAGACTCTACATGACCTGGACTTCGCTCTGCACCCAAATCCTCTCTGGCCACTCAGAGACCCAACCCCAAGGTCACATGATCTCCACACTAGAACCACGGCTGCCTTTCTTCCATGGTCCAATGGGCAGGGGCTCATTCCGACCTTTGGTCTCTGCGCTTGCAAAGATTCTCTTGGAGAATCAGGATTCTGGCTCATCCTGGTCATTTAGGTCTGACTACCCACACCCCCTCCCATTGCCAGAGGGGCGTTTTCTGACATGACCCCCCAAAATCTACAGGAGTTCTCCAGAAACTCCCACTAGCACCACACTGTACCATTTTCAGTGAGCTCATATTCCTGTATTTTATTTTATTTGTTCCCTGACATCGAGAGAGGATTTAGTACCTAATTAGTGCCTGGCCTACTGTAAGTTGCTCAGAAAATGGTTTGAATGAGTTGATTTAGTTAGTACGGAGGACAAAATAAAAAGGAGGTATTTAACGAAAACTTGAAACTCAGCACTTTGAAACACATATACACTTTTAAGTATTCCTCCGAACAACAAAAAAATAATGCATAATCTCACCCAACCACACATAACTTTTGCAAAGCATTAACACATAAATGCAAAAATGAAGAACAATGCTGACAAGATGGAATTGAATATTAACTTACGGAGGCCCGGTGCCCAGAATAATACCGATTCTATTACATTTCCCCCGTTTTCGCTGTTCCCTGCACACCACATGGCTCACCATCAGACCCCGTAAGTGGGGTCCCCAGTGTCCTGTTTCAAATTACAGCTCGCTAATGCTCTGCTCTCCACTTAATTTCGCTGCTTTACCTTCCAGCCACCGAATACAATGAAAGCATTACAGTGTAGAAACAACTTCCCCCACAGGAAAGGGAGAATATCTAGCAGTGTGTGTGTGGGTGCAGACCGTTCCCACAGAACAACAGAGGAGTTATATGCAAACCCGCTCCTTCTCCTTGGTGAGAAAGTTGCTGGGGGTTGGGGCCAGCAGCTACAGTTCACCCAGCAAGAGGAAAGGTGGCAGATGGTTGACTGAGCTAGAAGGGATGTTCTCGTACCATCGTTTCTTGCAAGAATGAACCAATGGAGGAAGCAGGGGATTTCTGCTTCTGTGTTGAATATTCTCTCCTGGTTAATGCGAAGTCCGATTAGAAAAACAAGCAATACTTATTTGGAGATGAAAAAAGAATTCTAACTCAAACGGCCCAAGCTATGGGAAACTGAAACTGGCATACAGGAGCGTCGGCCTGTCCTTTCTCAGTTTCGTGTTTGTATCTGTTCCCTACCATCCACACTGCACCAGCGGCATTTGCTCTCCTGTAACTCGGTGGTCTCTTGAGAACTGTTACAGTCCTTGTGGAAAGGACTTCTGTTTACATACCTTTTTTAAAAAAAATAGTTTTATTGATTTGTAGAATGGAACGAAAACAGAGTGAGACAGAAACATCAATGATGAGAAAGAATCATCTGTCGCTGTCTCCTGCTCATCCCTCTCTGGGGATGGAGCCTGCAATCTGGGTAGGCAACCTGACCGGGAATTGTGACCTCCTGGTTCATAGGGGGTGCTCAACCACTGAGCCACGCTAGCCAGGTGAATTCACATGTCTTTGTACCCCAAACAACAGCGGGTGACTTACACAGTCCCATCCATCTGATGGAGCTGAGTTCCGGATGCCATTGATGGACAGTAGTCATGACCCTTTCTACGGTGTCTGAGTGGAAAGCGAAATGTTATACAGTGGTACCTCGAGATATGAATTTAATTCGTTCCGTAATCTTGAGGCGTGGGAAACTATGAGACGCTCTAGTCGCAGTAAACTGGTGAGTCGTATGCAGCTGGCCGATCTGCACAATTACTCGTATCTCAAATGTTGCTCGTATTTCAAAGCAAAAATTGCTCGCTCGAGGGCTCGTATCTCAAAAATCTCGTATGTTAGGGCACTCGTATCTCGAGGTACCATTGTACATGCAGTTGTTGGTTCATACACTCAATACCTTGGGACTAAGCTTCTCTTGTGTTCAGGGACTGTTGTTAGAGGCATTAGAGAGAGAGTCACCAACAAAAGAGAGTCCCCTGCCTTCTTGAAGCTCCAATTCTACTTGGAAAGTAGAGACCATAAAAACAGTAAACACATAAACTCTACAGCCTGTGAGCGGATCATAGAGCAATTAAATAAAAAAAAAAAAGAGAGAGAGAGAAGGGGGTGGGATTGCACTGGCCTTATAATGAAAACTCAAGGTATTTTTAGTGGCTTATTTGTTTCACCTATGCCAGTGTCTTTTATCACCACCTCAAATGGTATACGTGCCTGCACACGAGTCCTTCGGTTGATCTCTTACCCTCCGCCCACCCCTCCTCTCTCTTCCCACTGCAGTTTGACCATCTGTTCGATGCTTCTTTACCTCTGTCTATTTTTGTTCAACAGTTTGTAATGTTCTTTATTATCCTTAAATGAGTGAGATCATGTGATATGTATGTCAGGGGGAAGTCAGTGAGGGGAAAAAAAGAGACATATGTACTACTATTTTTCTTGTTTAATACCTTAAACAAGAAAAATAAAATAAATCAAAAAAATTAAATGGAATAAAATAGTATATGTACTTTCCCTGAAGAAGTTAATGAAACCTGTAGATCCCATGAACTGTTGATGTATTCAAGGCAAAGATAACTGCTACTCACCAATCTCTGCATGGTGTGTTTGTATGTGTTTTGGTGTGCAAGGGGATGATACATATGCCTAAAGTATGCGGTGTCCTTTGCATGGGAAAATCCTCCCCCGAATAAAAGTGGACCAATTCAATGTTTCACTTTTTATTTTTATTATTTTTTAAAAATTCATTTTTATTGATTTCAGAGCACAAGGGAGAGGGAGAGAGGCAGATACATCAAAGATTAGAGAGAACCATTGATCAGCTGCCTCCTGCACGCCCCCCCCCCCCACGGGGGACCCACCCAGCCCCCAATCCGGGGATGTACCCTGACCGGGAATCGAACCAGCAACCTTTTGCTTCATGGGTCCACACTCAGCCACTGAGCCACACACGCCAGGCCTCACCTTTTATTTTAAATGTGGTGTCAGTCACCCACGAGCCAGCATGAATCTGTAACAAGTCAGAACGGACTCTCCAGAGCCCCATTTTTCTGCACCACCAAAAGGATCTGTCACCCTCAGCTCTTCTAATGAAGGCCAATGTTGACCTGCAAAGTATGCTCCTCTGTGCCACCGACATGCTCTCACCCATGGACACAACTCAGCAACTTTAGTGAAAGAAGAAAAAGAATTTAGTCCTCAGGCCAAGGGGATGCAGATATGCCTGACTCGTCCTCCTGAGAGGAAGGACTTCAAGCCTGAGATACCCTGAGCCCTTGCTCTCGCTAATGCAAACAAGCGATGCAAAAACTGCCGAGCGAAAACTGTTAGTGCTCACCGATGCGAGTTAATTAGGCATCAATAATAATACAAGACCTCAGGAGCACGGAGCCCCAGCGGCGGGACTGGAATCAGGCCATAGAAACAGAGTTGTGGAAATGAGTCTACACCTTGAAAATATGTAACAAAGCAATAATAGAGAGGGAGGGAAAAAAATCATTACCAAATAAACCAACAAAACATGATTGTGAATTTTAACTTCTATTTTTGGCCAGCTCCATCCTTTTGAATTGTTACTTTAGCCTTTCTAATTTTCTCCATTTTTTTAAAAAAATCAAACCTTTCAAACCATTTTTTATGAGACCAGGTCTCCTTTAATTAATAAGCTTAGTTGGATATTTGTCATAGATTTAACTTAAGTGGACTTTTCTGTACTCACTTTAAGAGCACATTTTTGGGATCACCTGCTTTTTAATTGCTCAGCTCATCTTGATTTTTCTCTCTCTTATTTAGTCACTGAGCCTCCCTTTTCTTATTTCAGGAAAAAAAGACACTTTACATTAAGTGATCATTTAAAACTTATTTTCAAACAACTGCAAATATATTATTCTGTATCTCTTGAATAAATGTATTCCTATATTTAATTCAGAGCAATCGATTATTTTTACTAATTAAAAATGGAACTGCTATTTGAACCAGGGGTTCCACTGGTAGGAATATATCCCAAGAAACCCAAAACACCAACCAGAAAGAATATAAGCACCCCTATGTTCATAGCAGTACTATTTACAGTAGCTCAGATCTAGAAACAGCCCCAATGCCATCAGTAGACAAGGGGATAAACAGGATGTGGTACATTTACAGGATGGAATACTATGCAGCTGTAAAAAAGAAGGATCTCTTACTCTTTGAGACAGCATGGAGAGACCTGGAGAGTATGATGCTCAGCGAAATAAGCCAGTCCTAGAAACACAAGTGTCACATGATCTCACCTATCTGTTCCACTTGATGAACAAAATGAACTGATGAACAACAACAACATAAAATATCCAGAGGCACTGAAGCTTGCAACAGTCTAACGTAGGTCAGAGGGAAGGGTGTGGCAGGAAGAGATCAACCAACGAACCTATATGCATCCATGCGTCGCCCATGGACAGACAATGGTGTGGCGAAGACCTTGGGTGGGGGTGGGGATCACTGGGGGGCAAGGGGAAGGGGACATCTGCATTACTTTCGTTCATCAATAAAGAAAATTTTAAAAATTCCATCCTAATCTTCACAGTAACTTGTCAGTTCCTCCTTATCATTCGATAGTGATAAGCTAAGCCATCACATTTTCTTTCTAATTTTATGAAGGCCTATTTTCGATTAGTGTATTATTTAAATGTGTCAGCTACAAAATGACAGCATCTGGCGCTTTAATACAAGATGATGTGGCACTGATTGTAAGATCAAGGTTACAGACCTTGATGCAGGTTCTTTATGCTTTATAAAAATAGCAGTAATTAATTCAAAGCTGCAGCTGACTGCATTTTGATGCCCTTTAATTGAAAAGATCTTCAGGATTTTTTTTTATTTTTATTTCAGAGAGCAGAAGAGTGAGGAAGAGAGCAATAGAAACATCAATGATGAGAGAGAATCAGGGATCATTTGCTTCCGGCATGCCCCCTACTGGGGATCAAACCTGTAATCGGGACATGTGCCATGACCCGGAATCAAACCGTGACCGCTTGGTTCATGGATCAATGTCCAATCACACTGGCAGAGCTGTAGTATCTTTTTAATTGGTGCATAATAGAAAAATATGAAATGAATAATAGAAATGAACAATAGGAATGCAGTGTACTTAACAATGAAATTGGCTGCATGTTTTAATACCTGGTGCATGAATAATCATTAAATTAAATATTTAAATGGTCACTGGGATCTCACATACTACTATTTCACTGAAAATCAATGATATTCTATTAAAACGACTTGATGCAAGCTAAGACATTTGTTCATTGAACGAAGTTCAAACACAAGAATATAAGTTATTAGAAAGAGATAATTTACGTGGGACTAGGTGATGACACATATATATTGCACATATATAACCAGAAATTATTATCAAGCAATTTTATCTGTATACACCTAATCATTTCTTGAAAGTTTTCAAAATAAGACAGAATTAATTTTAAAAGGTTAATTCAAAATGAAGGACTAATAAATAATGAAGCTTACTCAGTAATTAGTAGTTTGTATGCTGGTGAGAAAATGCTCACTATGCATTTTTTATTTAGCAAATTACAAATATGGTTATATTTGTTGCCAAGAGATAAAAATGTACTTAACCTTTTTTATCAACTGTGAGTATAAAAAAACAAAACAAAAAAAACAGTGAAGCTGACAAGAGAAACAAAAATAGAAAATCATTAAGCTAATGTAAAAAATCAAGTTCATTAATCTGTTCAAGAATACTCTGAAAGAATGTGTAATGGTTTCTGTATCTCTGAAAGGCTTTAAAAAATGTATTCCTAAAAGCTTTATAAACAGCATGGAAATTTATATAAAGAACAATCAATAAGGCAGTGAATTTAGAATGTCATAAAGTCGTGAAATCCTTTCTAGTGGTGTTCTGCTTGCAGGTCACTTGAAAAGGTGAGATAGTCTGCTTCGTGGAGAAGTGCAGCAGAAGTCATGAATTTCATTCCCACGTCCCGTCATCTATGAAATAACCTTTGTTTCTGCACAGGGAGAATGTGAAGATATTATTTGCTTTTTATCAGACAAAATTTTTTTCCAGCTCTTCATGGGCTACTCTAAAAAAAGGTTTTGAAGACTTACAGAAAAAGAGTGTTGCCATTTTTTTTTAATATAAAATATTATTTCAAGGGCAGGGGCGGGCTAGATAGTGTCAAGGTTGGAAAAGGGGGCCATCTGTAATACTTTCAATAATAAAGATGAAAAAATGAAAAATATATATGATTTCAAAACTGAACTGTGAATCTTCACTTATGAATTTCAAAATTAATCTCAAAAGTAAAGAGCTTTGTGCAGCAAATTTTTTTTACTGGTGAAAATGCCATGAACTTGGGAAAAGATTGAGTGTCTCAGGAAAAGGGCTTTTATTAGAATACGTTTTCAGAATTGGAACTTTCTCTGAGTGTCTCTGGGCATTTGAAAGAATATAAAAATGTCAGTGTCCCAGTGTTGTGAATCCTTAGCCCAACCCAAAGACAGCTTGTGTTACAGAGGAAAACACTCACACGAAGGAGGGAGAGGTCATTTCCCATGAGCCTGTGTGCCCTTCCTCCTTCTAAACTCATTCCACATTACACCTACTCCCAGCAATGCGCACAATCAAATTCAAAAGTACCGATCACAGGCAGATACTGAACGCTCACATACAGGTAAGAAAGCCAAAGGCAAGAGGAAACAAGGTACCATATTTTCTGGCGTATGAGACAACCCCCAACTTTTCCAGTTAAAATATAGAGTTTGGGATATACTCGCCCTATAAGATGACATCTGGCATATAAGATGACCTCCGACTTTTGAAAAGATTTTTCTGGGTTAAAAAGTCATCTTATATGCCGGAAAATATGGTATATTTTAGTATATTGCACTTATGCTTTAGCTAATTTAATATAATTACAAATCTCTTAAAAGGAATTTAATTTTTCTTCCCATTGGACAAACTAATCACAAATATAGAACCAATTGTACTCCTCTTTCTCCCCAAAGCAATACGTTCCAGACAAACCACATATATATTCCTCATATAATTTTCATGTTTATAATCTATAATAATAAAAGCATAATATGCTTAATCATCATTAAGTCAATTATTAAGGATCATAGAGATGATGGGAAAGTTATTATTAACTAACAGGTCACCTGACTCTCAGTCACTTTTACTCTTGCAGCGTCAACTAGGAAATAGAGGACACCCCTAAGAGCAGAAAGGTCGAAGAGAAAACTACACAGAGAATGAGCTAAGACCTACAGCGTGAATCTGGAACATATTTAACACGAGAGGCCCGGTGCACAAACTTTGTGCCAGGGGCATGGCCCTCGCAGCCACAGAGGCTTGCCTCAGCCCTCACAGCCCTGGCTTCGTCCAGAAGGTCGTCTGGAAGGTCGTTTGGCTGTCTGGTCTAATTAGCATATTATGCTTTTATTATTATAGATTATAAACATGAAAATTGTATGAGGAATATATATGTGGTTTGTCTGGAACGTATTGCTTTGGGAGCAAAGAGGAGTACAATTGGTTCTATATTTGTGAATAAAAGAACCATGTGGAAGTAATACTTTTACTTTATTTATTTTTTTTAATATTTGTGGTGGAAACTATTACATAGGTCTATTCTTTCCCCCCGTTGTGGGGGCAGGCTGGAACAGTAATAATTTTAAGAGACATATTCAATAAAACAAATAATTTTGCTAGTTTACTTTAAGAATATTAGTAAGAGCATTATGTTCAAAGTTCTTACACTAACTAGCATACAAATTTATTATTTATTGGGATGGCTACAAAATGTAAAGAGGATCCATACATTACACATTTTTGTGGAATCGTGTTATAGAATTTTCACAGGTAAGCATTTCCAGATTTCCAGCTTTAGATATTGGCACAGTGAAATAATCAGAGGGACAATTTTTCAGGTAAGAAATTGGATAGTACCCATGAATATTAAGCCTATATTTATTGCCCATTCTTCTGGAGCATGGACTGAATAGAGAAGAATTTTTTTTAAATATATTTTATTGATTTTTTTACAGAGAGGAAGGGAGAGGGATAGAGAGTCAGAAACATCGATGAGATAGAAACATTGATCAGCTGCCTCTTGCACGCCCTCTTCTGGGGATGTGCCCGCAACCAAGGTACATGCCCTTGACAGGAATCGAACCTGGGACCCTTCAGTCCGCAGGCCAATGCTCTATCCACTGAGCCAAACCGGTTTTGGCGAGAAGAATTCTTTATATTCAGCCAAAGATCCAATTGCAGACATGAATTGTCAAGCATTGATTAAAGTTATTTTTTTTTATATGAAGACCATGTCTTTACCAAGTAGATTGTTTTCTGTGTAGCGTAATAAGTAAATAATAAAATTCCATTCTACCTTGTATTTAGTGTGACAGACACGAATATGTAAAAAATAAATGCTTGGAATCAAGCACCCTGGTAACTATAGAAAGCTTGAAAGAAAAGAGACCCTAAAATTGACTTAGCTCAGTACTTCACTTTATCTGCCAGAAAAAAACAACAACATGCTTACAGAGGTGAGACTATTCATAAGCATATGTGTTGGGCTGGTGAACAGCCAAATCAAACTTATTCTGATCCCCAGACCAGCAAGCTTCCCCATATCATAATTAACTTCAGTCAGCATTACACATAGCTTCGAAATTTTGAAACACAGCATTAACATAGCTTCCAAATTTTGAAAAAATAAGAAAAAAAATGTCCTTACTTTAATGATTAAAAATATTTCTTAAAAGAATCTTTGGAAAGCCTAAGGGTCCTTTTTAAATAAACATATACATACACCTGGATCAGTATTTAGTTCCCATTTTAAATGAATGGAATATGCCGGCGAGTGAAAGAATGATTGTGTAGCTGTGGCTCAATGCTTGACTGCTTCCAGATTTTAGGATTAGAGCTAATTGCAGTCTTACAGTGACTTTCAGCCCTCCAGCTCTCACAGGGGCTAATTCCATGCCTCAGCCTCCGAGATGGCAGAAAGACTCATGCCATTTCTCATTCTGCCCGTGACGGGTACAATCAATCTTTGTTTCCCAAAGTCATAATGCCTCTGAACTTGGTGAGAAAGAGTAATAAGAGGTTGCTGTAGAAGCAAAGGAAAATTCTGCCCCCTCTTTCCTGCAGTGACACTGATGTATCAATATAGACATGCGCGTTCCAAAGCAAAGATTATTAAAACGAATGCAGAAATCTTATGTTGTAATCATGAACTGGTCGACTCATAAAGAAGACGTAACTGTGTGAAACATTTATGGAACTAATAACAGAGCTTCGAAATACAGGAGGCAGAATGTTCTGGGACAGCAAGGGGGGAAGAAACAAATCCACAATTATACTGGAGCTTTTTATTGTAACTTGCTATACAATGGATGGGGCAAACAGAAGGTCATCGTGGTTAGAAGAACACTTAAACAGCGCTGCCTGATTTGACCTCGTTAACATTGATAGGATACTCAAACTAACAATGGTAGAATACAGATTCTTTACCCAGATAAACTACACTGCGGGCAACAAAATAAGTTTCTATAAATGTACAATGCTTCAAGTCATGCAAAGTATGTAGATTATTTGACCACATGGAAATGAGTTGAAAATCAGTAACAGAAAGAGAGATCTGGAAAACTTCCAAATGCATGAAAACTAAATAGAAAAAAAAAAGAGGTAAAAAGGGAAATTAGAAAGTCTTTTGAGTTTAATGTACTTACAAACAAAAGAAAGCCAGGACCAGTTTGGCTCAGTGGATGGAGCGTCAGCCTGCGGACTGAAAAGTCCCAGGTTCAATTCTGGTCGGGGGCATGTACCTTGCTTGTGGGCACATCTCCACTGTGGGGTGTGCAGGAGGCGGCTGATCGATGTCTCTCTCTCATCGATGTTTCTGACTTTCTATCTCTCTCCCTTCCTCTCTGTGGAAAATCAATAAAATATATATTTTTTTAGAAAACAAAACAACAACAAAAACAAAACAAAAAACTCCACACACACACATACCAAAAACAACAACAACAAAAAACAACAAAAAACCCTGTGATACTGAGCACATGAACTAGACTAGAAAGGAAGATTCACAACCCATCTCCGTGGGTTATATCTTTTTAAAGAACAAGTGCACCCAATAGAAAGCAGTAATGCCTAGGGTAGGTAGGGGTCGAGCCATGTCCATAATCACTTTGAACCTCAGGGGTCTAAAGGCGACAATGAAAAGACAGAGCTTGTCAGACGAAATGAAAAAGCACGACCCGACTCCATGTTGTCTGCGAGAAACCCGGCTTAAATATGACACCTCTGGATGACAAGTCCATGGAAGGAGAAAAAAAATCTACTTTCTGAACACCAAGCAGAATAAAGCCAGAGCGGCTATGTTAATTCAGGCAGAGCAGACTTCCTCTAATCCCAGGAAAGTCATCGGGGATAAAGGAGAAATTACATGATGATAAAGAGCTCAATTCTCCAAGTAGACATAACAGTCCTTAATAACAGTGGCGACTTTATGAGGCGAACGCTAATGCGACCGCAGGAGGAGCGGCATTCACGATCGGTGCTGAGGACGTCAGCACCTCTATCAGAAATGCACAGATCCATCAGGCAGAAACTCAGTCAGGATATAATTGGACTGAAAACACCATCAATCAGCTGGACATAATTGACATCTCTAGGCTTCATTCAGCAATCAGACTATCGTGCATTCTCCTCCAGCTCCCCTGGAATGTTCAGCAAGAGAGCTCACCTTCTCAGCCACCAAGTCTAGGGAACGGGCATGGATTTGTAGTCATGCAAGCAGATACATTATTTGCATGGAATCAAAAGGCTTGTGGAGGAAGTGATGGATGGGTTCATTATCTTGATCGGTGTGACGTTTCCAGGGGTGTGGACAGTTGTCAAAACATGCCATATTGGTCACGTTAAACATGTGCCATGTATTGTAAGCCAATTAGCTATAGATATAAAAGACCAGCAACCTGAAGGGCAGAACAAGCAGAATGATAAGAATGACGGGTGGCTATGATGTACCTTGCAGCAGCCAACCAGGCTGATGCGAGCACTGATTGCCTGCCCCCAATTCCTAGGCGGTCCCAGCCCCTGATGGGTCCCTAACACCCCAATGGGTGGTGGTTAGCTGGTTGGCTAACCGCCCACAGCCCTTTCCCCCTGCAGGCTCAGCCTGATGGGTCCCCATCAGGATGGGCAGCCTGGACTCCACCAGTGCACAAATTCATGCACCAGACCTCCAGTTTCTCAATAATATTTTTTTTAAATCTATATTCTTCCAAAATGATTGTAATAGTTATCAAAACACAGAAAATATATTTTTTTAAATTTACACACTACATTGTCTTTGTTGTTCCAATACAGAAAAAGTTACCTTATTTTTCTACATTCATTTTTAAATACACAAGTTAAAAGGAAGTAACCTCTTTTCAGTGGAAAATCTTATTTGCTATTAAGACAAAGTCAGGTTTTCCCCAGTCAGTGTGGCTCCGTGGATAGAGCCTTGGCCTGTGCACTGGAGTCCCGGGTTTGATTCCGGTCAAAGATAACATGCCCAGGTTGCAGGTTCAATCCCCAATTGGGGGCTTGCAGGAGGCAGCCAATCAATGATTCTCTCTCTTCATTGATGTTTCTGTCCCTTCCTCTCCCTCTCTCTGAAATCAGTAAATAAATAAAAAGACAAAGTTAGGTTCAAAATATTATGTAGAACACAGAAAAAAGAAAGACTTTATATTTAACCTTTAAACTTTGATCTGTAACATATAGTGCTTGTTTTATTCTGTTGTTTATATTATAACATTGTGATTATTTAAAAAAACAAACTCCAGGTAGTTTGAAGCCAGATCTCAAACCTACCATTAAATCTAATGTGTGTTTCCGTATCTGTAGATGGAGCAGCGGCTGTACTTATGTGTATTTTCTGAAGATTGAGTTGATAGAGGAAACTTAAAGTTTCTGACACAGAGTAGCTGCTCAGAAATGTCAGTCTGTCTCACTAATATCAGAAAATGTTATAGCCTGATTATTGTTTATTGACATTTCATTGCTTATATAATTAGTTAAAAGAATTATTCATTTTCTGCTAATCTTCCATATGTCTTACACTTATGTTGAAAATCAGGTGCACTTTTTGAGAATACGATTTAAAAAGTTAGGACCTGATTTACATTAGGTTTTCAATGAATTAAATGTTGCAATCTGTCATTGAACATTTCCATCATTAGGGTAAAATCTTCCCTTGTGACAGACAAATTTCACTCTAATGGTCATGGAGTAAGGAAGAGCATCCCTAAAAGAAAGACAAAATAATTGTTTTTCCAATCATTCAGAATCACTATGCTTTTGATAGCAAAACTATATAATAAAAAGACCTGATTAGCATGACCTAGTTAGTGTGTGGGTCCTGATAAATAAATAACTTTGCTCCAAAACAAAACCAATAAAATGTGAAGTAGACAAAAATAATATTTAAAGGGACAGCGTGGAGTTAAAACCTAACATGTAATATTGGTATAATATATATGTATATAATGTTCTGAATAAAAAAAATTTATATATTAAGTATAAATGAATAAATATCATTTTGCTTATTTTCTAAAATTAGGGGAAGTGCACTATTAACTTCTATAGCCTTGGCATTTTATACATAATTTTATTAATTTTTTAAGTGAATAAAAACAACAATGTTAATGACTAATGCTTCTGTGGCACCTACTCATAGCCAGACACTGATTTACATTCTTTACATATGTATACTCGTTTAACCTTTCTAATAGTCTTAAGAGTTAAGTATATGATGATCTTTATACCAGAGCAGTGGTTCTCAACCTGTGGGTCGTGAACAGCTAGCAGGGTCTCCTAAGACCATCAGAAAACACAAATATTTACATGAAGATTCATAACAGTAGCAAATTACAGTTATGAAGTAGCAACAAAAATAATTTTATGGTTGAGAATCACCACCACATAAAGGACTGTATTAAAGGGTTATGGCATTAGAAAGGTTGAGAACCACTGTACCAGAGGATGTTGAGAAACAGGTAGGTTGAGTAAAGATGCCCAAGGTCACACAGCAAGTTAAGGGGCAGGCTTAGGGTGTGCTGAGCATTCTCACATATCATGACATCCTGACATTTCTCGGCCATGAACATTACAATATGCTCTACCACAGTCTGCCTATGGATCTATACATACATTTGTGAGTTGTCTATTTCCCTATCCCTAGCAATATTTCATTCACTTATCACTCCAAATCCTTAAAGCTCCATAACTGTTAATAATATTCATCTATAGAAACGATCTATTTACCCACGAGCCTCTCTGGCACTTCCACCACATGTGAATATTTGCTGAATATAGGCCGTACTTAAAGACACAAACATCAGCACTACTTGGGCAATGATGGCGGTAGATACTACACGGCCTCCCTCCATCTGTCTCATTTGTGATGTTGGGATCGGCATAGATCTCAGTTTGGTTTGAATTTTTAATGAATAACATACTGGAGTGGAGGTTGCATCCAGCTTAAAGGACAGGTATATGATGTTAAAGGAAATGCTTAGCAAGCCCAATGCACTATGGGAAGCTGCTTACTTCCCCTTGCCTGTATCATCACCATGTAAGTCCTCCCCCGAAGCAAAGGTAAAACTTTTAATTCTGTGGATTTTCAAATGACCTTCTTCTCCACGAAAGCTCAGCTGGAGAGAAGTTCATTTGAGCTTCGTGTGTCCAGGGAGGATGAGTATGGAAAACATCCCGAAAAGAGGGAAGGGCCAGAAATCTCTCTCCGGCTTTTGCCCCTGCTTCTGGTAAGCACAGAAAAGAGAGAGAGAGAGAGAGAGAGAGAGAGAGAGAGAGAGAGGGAGAGAGAGAGAGTGAGAAGACTTTTTAAAATCTACATTTGTATTTATTTCAGAGAGGAAAGAAGAGGGAGAGAGAGAGAGAAACATCAATGAGGAGAGAGAATCATTAATCAGCTGCCTCTTGCACACCCCACACTGGTGATCTAGCCCACAACTCCAGGCATGTGCCCTGACCGGGAATCCTAATATGACTTATTTGGTTCATGGGTCTACACTCAACCCCTGAGCTTTGCCGGTTGGGCAAAAAAGAGACGGCTTTTAAGAACTCCTCTGCAACTACAGTGGCACCTCGAGATACGAGTTTAATTCGTTCCGTCACCTTGAGGCGTGGGAAACTAGGAGACGCTCGAGTCGCGGTAAACTGGTGGGTCATGTGCAGCCGGCCGATCCGCGCGATGACTCCTATCTCAACTGTTGCTCGTATTTCAAAGCAAAAATCACTCGCTCGACGGCTCGTATCTCAAAAATCTCGTATGTTAGGGCACTCGTATCTCGAAGTACCACTGTATCATTTTATCTTAAGTCATTATAACACATTTCAAATCATGACGTATTGTGAAACAAATTTTAAATACAGATTCATGAGCAAAGTTACTTTAGTCCTGTTGTCCTGAACTGGCCCCTGGGTGGCCTGCACTGAATCCAAGGGACACAATGAGATGTTTTTACTTTCTGAGAAACAAGAATGGCAACTTTGGCCGAAACCGGTGTGGCTCAGTGGATAGAGCATTGGCTGTCGGAGACCAAACATTGTTCTCACTAAATGGATGTAAACAGGAGGCTAGAAGGCTGGTCAACCTTGAAGCTCTGAAAGGTCAAAACCAGCCACCCCCTATCTAAGTAAGACAATGAACTTCCCCATCAGATCATCATGTCAATCCTGACTGATAAGATAATCTACTTGTTCCTGGAGTTGCCTGCTTCAGGGCAAAGGGTGTCTCCCAAACCTCAATAAAAGGGATGGCCAGGCCAAAGGAAGGTGGCAGTCCTTTCCACTAGAGGAAGGCTCCCGCCTGGCCCCCCAATATCGCCAAATTAATGTTTTCTAGTCTCTCATTTCGTTTGCGTGCGGCCTCCTTCAGAACCCGAACCCTGACCCGGGAACCCTGAACCACACGGGACGTGGAAAGAGGTTCCCACATCGGCCAGCCGACTGAAGGGTCCCAGTTTCGATCCCGGTCAAGGGCACGTACCTTGGTGGCAAGCACATCCCCAGTAGGGGGCGTGCAGGAGACAGCTGATCAATATTTCTCTCCCATCGATGTTTCTGACTCTCTATCCCTCTCCCTTCCTCTCTATAATAAATCAATAAAATATTAAAAAAAAAAAGAATGGCATCTTTGAAACCCCCAAAAACTACCGGTTATTTTTTTTTTTTTTTTTGTACTTAACTACTTATCAGATAGAATGGTGAAGCATTTGTTTGGGCTGAGGGATGCTTTGAAAAAGTTTCTGAGGTGGCCACCCCTGAATCCAGCCGGGGTGGAGTGAAAACTCGACCTCAAGCCACAGGGACTTTAACACGCTTTGCCAGGCATCCTGCTCCGTTTCCCGAGCAGGCCTGCCTCCTTAGAGGAGAAGCAAGCAGCCATTAATGGGCTCTTCCTGCAGCCTCTGTGTTTATGTTCTGGCGGCCAAGGGCAGGGGGTCAGAAATCACGGTCCAGCACTGACTTGTGCACGTCTTTCCCAACACACCTCCTCCTCCTGCTCCCTTCCCTGGTTTTCCTTTGCTTCCCCTGTACTTTCCCGCCCTGCATCCATCCAGATCTTTCTGTTTGCAGAAACAGCTCCTCTTTCAGAGACAAACCGTTTCTCCCGAGATACCTTCTCCCATCCAGCGCCACAGACAGAAACTCACCAAATTCTGACAGAGCACACCCAGGGGCCCCTGGGCCCTGCCACTGAAATGTAAAAACCGTCCTCTTATCAGATACACCTCCAATTACACAGATCTCTCCCCAGAACCTCATCTTTCTTCCAGAACTCCCATCCGCTCTTGTGCTTTTCCAGAAATCTCCAATGCAGCTTTGGCTGCATGTCACTGTGCGACTTCTTCACGTGCTGGAGACGGGATCCAGATGCATGAGGAGGACTCTGTAAGCTGAACGCTGCAAGAAGCATGTGCTCAGAGGGTGCCCTCCTGTAAGCACCCTGACAGCCACATCCATGTGCGCTGGAATCCAGCTGTTGGAGAGGACCATCCTGTGGTCCCGCTGGCTGCTGACCTGGGAGGGAGCACCCCAAGGCCCCGCTGAGGGCCAGATCCTTGTGTTGGCCGGTTTGATTGTTTGCAAAATCGCCTTAGACCAGTGATTCTCAACCTTCCTAAGGCCTCGACCCTTGCATACAGCTCCTCATGTGGTGGTGACCCCCAACCATACAATTATTTTCTTTGCTACTTCCTAACTCTCATTTTGCTACTGTTGTGAATCGTAATGTAAATATTTGTGTTTTCTGATGGTCTTAGGCGACCCCTGTGATGGGGTCGATGGACCCCCAAAGGGGTCGCGACCCACAGGTTGAGAACCGCTGCCTTAGACTGACATAATGACACATGCCCTATGATGGACGGAATTGGACTTTTTAAAAAAAATATATTTTATTGATTTTTTACAGAGAGGAAGGGAGAGCGATAGAAAGTCAGAAACATCGATGAGAGAGAGACATCGATCAGCCACCTCCTGCACACCCCACAGTGGAGATGTGCCTGCAAGCAAGGTACATGCCCCCGACCAGAATCGAACCTGGGACCTTTCAGTCCGCAGGCCGACGCTCTATCCACTGAGCCAAACAGGTCTCAGCTGGAATTGGACTTTTTGCTCCCTCCGGAAATGATGAGATTGGAAGAAAAAAAAAACACATATTTAATGTAAAACAAATGAACACCAAACAGAGCCAGGTCTTGTCTGCGATCAGGGCTGCAGAGGGCTCGTTAGCACAGACTATGAGCGCTGTGACTAAGGCCTCCCTCCACCAAAACAAATGCTCGCCAAGCCCCTGAGGGAGGCTGTGTGCTTTGTGAGAATAGAAAGAGCTAAACAGAAAGAACTGCCCTGCTTCCCCGAAAGTAAGGCATCCCCCGAAAATAAGACCTACTTCCAGTTTTGCCTCTCGCTGTCATATCAGGCATCCGCCCGAAAATAAGACCTCCCCATAATAAGGCCTCCCCGAACATCAGGCCTCCCTGGAATAGAAGGCCCCAGAAGCTACCGTCAGGCATCTGACTCCCGATTTAAAGAGACCTCGCTCTGCCTGAACAGCTCCGGCTGCGCTGTGACATCCGTGAGCTGGTTGGTGATGACAACGACTACCGTACCGTCTACAGGTCATACATTTCCTTTTTTTTTTGTTCAACAGTAAATGTCTACTGTATTCTTCTTCATGGAAAAATAACGCATCCCCTGAACATAAGACCTAGCACATCTTTGGGAGCAAAAATTAATATAAGACACTGTCTTATTTTCGGGGAAACAGAGTGAGAATGCACATTCTTTGAAGGAGGGGCAATATCTGAGCATTTAGCTAATTTTAGAAATTATAATCTAGTGATTTATAGGAATCAACTAGAAAAAACTAAATTCTATGAATTAGGCAATAAAATATTAAAATAAAAACCTAGTCTAACAGTTCTCTTATTTCAAAGGTTAAATAAATAAATCCATGCATACTGAAATAAATGCAAAAATCTTTTCTATTCAGATAATGTGCTGCAAATATATATAGTAGTTATATTTGTGTTAGGGATGGTAGAGAAAATAAAGCTTTTACTTTATAATTTGATCTTTACTTTCCTCTAATGTTTTTTAATATATTAATTGTTAATGTCTTACACATTTACATGTCAGTTTGATTGTGATTCATCTGTGTATGTAACTAAAACCTTTTTATATAAAAACTAGAGGCTGAGTGCATGAAATTCGTGCATGGGGTAGGAGGTGTCCTTCAGCTCAGCCTGCACTCTCTCCAATCTGGGATCCCTCTCACAATCCAGGACTGCTGGCTCCCAACTGCTTGCCTACCTGCCTTCATGACTGCCCCCTAACCACTTCTGCCTGCCAGCCTGATTACCCCCTAACCACTCCCCTGACAGCCTGATTGATGCCTAACTGCTCCCCTGCCACCCTGATTGCCCCTAACTGCCCTCCCCTGCAGGCCTAGTCTCCCCCAACTGCTCTCCTCAGCAGGCCCAGACACCCCCAACTTCCCATCTCTGCTGGCCTGGTCACCCCCAACTGCCCTCCCTTGCAGGCCTGGTCCCTCCCAAATGCCCTCCCCTGCTGGCCATTTTGTGGTGGCCATCTTGTGTCCACATGGGGGCAGGATCTATGACCACATGGGGGAAACTATCTTGTATGTTGGAGTGGTGGTCAATCTGCATATTACTCTTTTATTAGATAGAATAGTGGCCTAGTACATGGGTGGGGGCCTGAGCCCACCAGGGTGTGTGGAAAGCTTAGCTTTTCCATCACTGGGGAAACCCAAGCCTTCCTCCTGCTCACTCCATGTCTGCAGCCATCTTGGTTGGGTTAATTTGCATACTCACTCCTGATTGGCTGATGGGCATGGCTTGTGGGTGTAGTGGAGTGGTGGTTAATTTGCATGTTACTCTTTTATTAGATAGGATTATAATTACATGTTTTTGCTATGTGACTTTAGGTCAATAACTAACCCTGATGGACTTTAATTTATTCTTCATTCTTTTTAATTGAACAGCCAATTTTATAGCAGAAAATCTTGTAAGTGCTTAGCAAAATACTTAACACTCAATCAATCTTAGCTATTATTAGCTGACATTGGTTGTTTAATATGCACTTTTTAAATTTTTTAAAAAATGGATACATTTATACATTCCTCAAGTAAACTCAAAATAAGAGAACTATATCCAAAGATTTGACAATATTTTGCAAAAGAATATGCATTTATACTTTTCTGTAGTAAAACTACTTTTACGGTAAATATTCTTATTATATATTCACACTAATACAATTAGGAATGTGTATTAGGTTATATTTTATATATTTGTTTTGGCAAAGACTGAAAATAAGCCATATATGCATGTACAACAGGATATGGGAAAGAGTATATAGAGTATTTTTAACTGAGTTAACTAGTACACGTCAAACAGACTAAGGTTTCTTATTTGCAAAGTTAGGAACATACTATTAAGTTAAATCATCCATTTGATAAACAATACATATTTATTGTGTCCTCTCTTATCTTAAAAAAAAACAATATTTCATTCCATTTTGTGCTTTGTAATGATCTACCTATGCCAGATCCCCTGTTAGAAAATATTTCCAAATACAAGATAATTTTAGTTCTTAAAGAAATAGGTTTTCTAAGTAGATTAATTTTCTATATGTAATAATATATTATTTAAAATACTGATTATTTTAAGTATAGTAACAGTATTTAAACATTCATTTATATAAGTATGGTTAACAATTTTATATATGTAAGAAACAGCCATGTAAATATACATACCAAATGTTATTACTACTGATTAATTGAAAGATTTAACTGTATTAAAGTTTCATTTTTTTTATGGAATGATTGGAATCAACAGGAAGAATAAGCTTAAAGAATATGACTTCTTTTTTATTATTTTTCTTTATTGATTAAGTTATTATATATGTGTCCTTATTCTCCCATTGCCCCCCACTCTCTGCCACTCATGCCCTCACCCTCCTGGTGTCTGTGTCCATTGGTGAGGCTTAAATGCATGCATAACAGTCCTTTGGTTGATCTCTCACCCTTACCCCCACCCTCCTCTTCCTTTCCTTTGAGGTTTGATTGTCTAATAGATGTTTCTCTGTCTCTGGATCTTTTTTGTTCCTCAGTGTATGTAGTTCATATCATTAGCTGACATTGGTTGTTTAATGTGCATTTTTATGTACAGTTGGGTGGAAGTTTTGAAGACTTGATACATATGCCTAGTGAGTCACCATTTTAAGAGAGAAGTTATGAGTCATGTATACTGACATGTTTTCATTTATTTCGGCATCATAATGCCACATGGCGGTCAAGGGAAACAATTTTACAAGAGATCAGATAAAGTCACTCAAATAGGAGTAGATGAATCGGGTTTTCTCCTTAAAGTAGGGAGCGAATATATGTGATATATTTACAACATTCTTATATAAGCACTGATATTCATAAATAAGCACTTACATTGGAATTATCATTAATTTTTATATAACAAATTAACCAAAAAAATGTAAGTCAACAATATAAGTACATATCATACTGTATTTAAAGGATTTTGAGTTGTTAGTATGTGTGTGTGTAGTGTGTAGAGCGGGAGAAAGCTGAGATAGTATTATAAACGTATTCGTTTTTGAAAATGAGGAATATTGAGAGAAATTATTTAATATATATGTATACACACACACACACACACACACACACACACACGGTTTATCCAGAGAAAAGCAACAGGAAAATTTTCAAGTCAAGTATATCTCAATATGCTTCAAGACTTTGTGGATACATTTAATGTGAAGATAAGGCTGAAAACCATGTTCAGCACACATTTTATTTGTAGGGCTTTTTTTCATCTGATTGGGTAAATCAGTAGTAATTACTGCAGGCTACTGCTCTTTGCCAGAGTTGACAGAGAACGGGACTATAATGAAATTAGTGTGTTCTGAGCCTTGTGGTTGCAGTCCCAGTAGCTGTCATCAGATACATGCTGTGCTGGTTCAGATGCTTTGAAGGAGCATGTGGGTTGCATCTTTATCACAATCAGTGGTAAATGAGTATCTTATTTTTGTTTTTCCCGGAAATGAACTCTATTCAAATGACTTTAATGTGCATAATCACATATGTCTCTATGTATACAAATATATGCAGGTGCAGAGTAATATATACTAGCTTCTGTCTAAATATTAGGAACATGTAGAAGTCCCAGTGGGGGTAAAAGTCATGTATCTTATCTCTCATCCTAGTCCCAGGGCCTGTGAAGGTGAACCCTCTGGCTTAGGGGAGGAGGAGGAAAGTTCCAGAAGGAACTGCCTAAAAGATCCTAAGTATTTCTACGCGTGGGAAAGGAGGGAATAAAATCAATTGCATTTTCTTTCCAAGTCTAAAGACACATGGATAATGGAAGCCAACTATGGAGGACGTATTATGAGATCCAATTTCTCACAAAATGGAATTTTCAAATCATTGCTATACTTCTTTTTTTTAAAAAAAATATTTTATTGATTTTTTTACAGAGAGGAAGGGAGAGGGATAGAAAGTCAGAAACATCAATGAGAGAGAGACATGGATCAGCCGCCTCCTGCACGCCCCACACTGGAGATGTGCCCACAAGCAAGGCACATGCCTCCAACCGGAATCGAACCTGGGACCCTCCGGTCCACAGTCCGACGCTCTATCCACTGAGCCAAACCGGTCTAGGCATCATTGCTATACTTCTTATCTGTTCAATTTAACATACAATCACCTCAGCTTTTCTAAATAAAGTTTTATTCTAAGCTCAAAAACAAAAGCTATCTCATCTCTCCATCCAATATACCTATGCAAGGTATATTTTACTAGTTTACCTCTTACATTTATGATATCCAATTCCTGTGGCACAATTTCCGTTTCACTTGAGACTATTTCTATAAAATAAGAGCTTTTGAACCTATCTGTATCTAATGAAAACGAATGCCAGAGACTCATTCACTTTGTCATACCCAACACCAATGGCTCTCCCAGCAATCTCTACCTTTTTCTTAGGACATTGCATCAAAGAGTTTGCTGTTCATGCGATACTTTTGAACCTCAGGCTGAAATTCATGACACAATTTGCTCTAAAATATACCATCAAGATGGCTCTGGTGACCTAGATTGTGTAGAGGAGAGCAGTTTGAGGTCTGAGGAAGGAGGATTTCTCATGACTTGGGAGAAGGTCTTTAAAAGCAGCAATAAGATCCCAGAAGGAGTAGTCGCAGGCACACAGGCAGGCAGACACCCTATGGGCAGTGCGGGAGGCAGGTGGGACTGATCTCCAGTCTTTCTCCCGGGAGATGATTGATGTCACCAGCTCTCCGTCATCTATTGATTTCTGGCCTGTCAGTCTGTTCAATCCCACAGCCAGGAAAGGAAACAGTTCACGTGATAATTGTCCCCGTGACAAATATAAATGAAAAAGCAGCTCCTTAATAGCTTGCAGAGTGAACTCTTCTCTTCACCTGATGATGAGGGTGCTGATGAGCTGCGCTTTTCTGTAGTTTCAGCCCTCCCTGACAGAGAGGAAGGAAACAAACCAACCGCTCGCTGGGGACAGAGACCAATGAGTCTACCTCACCTCCAGCGGCGTCCTGAGGACCACATGGGAGAGAGAGCAGTTTGTGTTGGAAATGCTAATTCTCCATTCCACCTGGAAGGCACGGGTCAAGCACCAGGAGCCACAGGGCTGGATCCAGAGAAGATCACCGGAGAGTGTGTCTCTCACGATGCCTTGATGATCCTCGCTCATCCAGGAAAAGAGATTTTGTCACCCAGATCTACTTTCCAGGACAGTGGTTCTCAACCTTTCTAATGCTGCGACCCTTTAATACAGTTGCTCACGTTGTGGTGACCCCCCACCATAAAATTATTTCCGTGGCTACTTCATCGCTGTCATCTTGCTACTGTTATGAACTGTCATGTAAATATCTGATAGGATGTATTTTTGTTGTTAACAAACTGAACATAATTAAAGCATAGGGATTCATCACAAAAACAATACGTAATTATATATTGTGAAATATTTATTTCTAATGACAAATAATTTAAATGTTGTCTTGAATCGTGGTGTAGCATGGGTGACAGTCTTCATAGCACAACAGTAAACTACATGGCTACACTTTGCTACACCGAGGAGCGGTGTGTTGGTTCCTAAGACCATGGGAAATAGGTGTTTTCTGATGGTCTTAGGCGACCCCTGTGAAAAGGTCATTCGACCCCCAAAGGGGTCGCGACCCACAGGTTGAGAACCACTGTTCTAGGAGATCCCTTAATATACAAATAACGCCCACAGCTCCTGATGGATATTAACACCGGTAGTGTTCATTTGAAGCTCATTCAATGAAGCCAGACATTTCAACCAAATAATCTGTGTCTCACAATTTCATGGTGGATGGTAACGATTCAGAAGGTAAAATGGTTTCAACCAATGTCTGGATACATTTTTATCTAATTGCTTTTTATTTATTTATTTTTTTAGTTGTTATTACTATTAAAACATGTACATTGTTAAGTTCAATTGTTCCTAGAAGTCGAACTTGGAGCATGCATAGACAGACATCACCTTCCCTCGCACTAACACACAATTAATAAGTAGGTAGGAGGGGATCCACATTTCATCCCAGCCATATTGCCTTTCCCTTGGCCAGAAAGCTCTGAGATGAGACTCCAGTAACGCCACAACTTATTTCCTTGATTCTGAAGGAGATGGTGAGTAGAGCAGAGGTGCGTTACCTAATGGAAATGACAGCTTTTAGAAAACTGAGGTGGGCCCAGCCCCAGCCCTGGCTTATTTATGTGCCTCAGTGGTTGAGCATAAGCCCATGAACCAAGAGGTCCCGGTTCTATTCCCAGTCAGGATGCATGCCTGGGTTATGGGTTTGATCCCCTCGGCATGCAGGAGGCAACCAATTGATGTTTCTTTCTCGTTGATGTTTCTATCTCTCTACCCATGTCCCTTCCTCAATGTTTAAAAACCATTTTTCTTTAAATAATATTTTGAAAAAGAAAGAAAACTGCGGTGGGAAAGAGCTGACTGCTTGTGAATCAATTCAATAAATCTTGGCTTATTACCATTTTATTTATGTAGAACACCTAAACTCAACCAAATCAACTCTACATTGGAGGAATAATGAGTGATAAGTCCTCCCTTATGGGGTTGTGAGAAACAGCTGGGAATGCACAAAAGAAGTAACTAATACGGAGTGTGTTCTTTAGAATTGGGGGACTTCTCATCATGGTCTTGGATGGTTTTAACTTGTTATTGCTGGGAAAACTGTAAATCCCAGATTTGTTCTCTTCTAGGCGAGTGAAAGAGTTCTCAGAAAACCTGATTGTCACTTGCTTCTTAAAAAATCTTAATGTAAATGAGATTTTAACTTTAAAAATATGCAAACAAGTTTTTTTATTGTTATACTGAATGAGCTAATATAGTGAACTAAATTCAATACTGTGTTCCTAAAGTTCAACCTCACTTCATTGATTCATCCATTCACTTATTCAAAAAATAGTTTTTAACACCTGCTCATATTGATTTATGTACATTGATCTCATAGATATTATACTCCTGGTAGGTGAAACAGATATTGGAAGTGAATAAGGGTATAAAATAAGATAATGTCAACTAATTTTATTTTGTTTTATTTTTTTAAATATATGTTATTGATTTTTCACAGAGAGGAAGGGAGAGAAATAGAGTTAGAAACATCGATCAGCTGCCTCTTGTACAACCCCTACTGGGGATGTGCCCACAACTAAGGTACATGCCCTTGACTGGAATTGAACCTGGGACCTTTCAGTCCACAGGCAGACACTCTATCCACTGAGCCAAACTGGTTTTGGCTCAACTCATTTTAAATGTGAAGTCCTGTGAAGAAAATAACTGAGGGTGACATCATATTGGAGCAGGAGTGTCCCTATCTAGAGAAGGTGACACCTGAGGTGAGAGAGTTTTCTAAACACAGGGGTCAGCGAACACACAGCCTCCGGAAAAGATGGTCTGGTCTCTGCAGGGCAGATGTGTATGTGCCCATGCTTGGCAGTCACAGAGAGCCTGGTCCACAATATCTAACATGTTCACCTACATCACTCTTACAGAACCAGTGAGCAAACTCCTAATTAGAAACAAATTCTTGCCAAAACCGGTGTGGCTCAGTGGATAGAGCGTCGGCCTGCGGACTGTAAGGTCCCAGGTTCAATTCCAGTCAAGGGCATGGACCTTGGTGGCGGGCACATCCCCAGGAGGGGGCGTGCAGGAGGCAGCTGATCAATGTCTCTCTCTCATCGATGTTTCTAACTCTCTATCCCTCTCCCTTCCTCTCTGTAAAAAATCAATAAAAAATATATTTAAAAAAAAGAAACAATTTCTTATTGGAACAACATAAGAGCCATGTAGTTATCATGCAGAATCATTGATCTGACTGTGGCCTGAGGTTCAGAATTGTCGGCCAACCCCTTTCCTTGTTTTCTCCATTCTACGGCTGCTGTCGTGAACCTGCCAGGACTGACAATCACCCCAAGAAAGGTTTCTGTACAAAACTGCCCGCTCCCGTTCGCTCTGAAGAAACAATGGTTTTGTCTTCCCTGCTACCAGGACCCGGCTGATTTATGAGTCTACGGAGTGTGGGAAAAGGAAATATTTCTTCTTTCCACTTGGGATAATGTACAGAAATACAGCGCGCACACACACACACACACACTCATACAAACATACACATACACACACGCACATATATACACACACATACACACACACATACACACACACATGCACATGCACAGGAAGGGCTAAAAAGCCCCTGCCTGCGAGGTCCCTGCAGGTGCATTCTGCCCTGGACGGAGCAGGCCTGCTTGGCACTGGCATGACATTGGCACTGACATGTATGAGATGCTTTCCGGTTGCTCCTCCGTTGGACAGAACATCACACAGCACAGACACAGGTGTGTCCTCTTTATCTTTGGGCGCCTGGGTGGTAGAAAACACTCTCAATTTCTATCGCTCCAACGTTTGCCATCTTACGGAATACATGGCTCACCCCACCACCCCAAGCCTCGCTAACACAATCAGGGCAGTCTCTAATTTTTTAAAAATAGGATGCGTGATGAATTACCATGAAGGAGTGGAACACGGCGCTCATTACATCCCGAGAGCCAGCTCTGGGACCTGTCAGATGTGACATTTGGTGACAAGAACTACCATTAATCTTGCATAAAATTTTGCTTAATCCAGTAATACAGAGACTTTATTTATTTTTTTATCAGCTAATAGCTGATTCTGAAGGGACAAGAAGGCGTTTGTCAGCTAGGTCAAAGGGAGTAAGGAAATTGGAAAAGAAAAGAAACTGGCAAAGACCAAGAATCTATACAGAATGAGACCAGTAGATTCTCAACATCTTGCAACCCATTTAGAGGGCAACTAACCCATGAGTCTTATTTTGTGTCACTTGTCACTGATGTCTGCCTAATGATATTTTAATGTCAAAGTAATAGACATCTTGCTGTTTTACACATATGCACGCACTTACATGTATATAGTTTTAATGCTCTATCAGATCTGTTATTTATGGACTTTTTAATTTGATGTTCAATTGTAAGGCTAAACTGTCTTTAAGAGACATATTATTTTTTATTTTTTTAATATATTATATTGATTTTTTTACAGAGAGGAAGGGATAGGGATAGGGAGTGAGAAACTTCGATGAGAGAGAGACATTGATAAGCTGCCTCCTACACGCCCCCTACCGGGAACATGCCCACAACCAAGATACATGCCCTTGACTGGAATCGAACCTGGGAACTTTCAGTCCCTAGGCTGATACTCTATCCACTGAGCCAAACTAGTTTTGGCTTAATAGACATTTTAAATAACAGAACAGGGAATTTCCTCTAGGATCGAACCTGACAAATGGTTTCAAACATGCAACACAGTTCTCAGGAAACTAGCACCTCTCAAGTAAGTAACAAACAACTGCTCATTTAAAACGTTCACTCTTAGTGGGCCGCTTTGGTTAGCATGAAGAGCAGGCGGATCATTGTTGGGTGTAGACCCTATCTTCCTGACAGTGCACTAACCATCAGCAGACGTCTCGATGTATTTTCACAGATTAGGCAAGATTGTATGTTGTGCTTTTAAAGCATCAACAGGGTTTTGATTTTCTACAGGTGGGGAGGGGAGCCATCTACAAAATGTTACATGCAATGCCACTGCAATCGGACATAAATTCGAGGGGAAGGATATTTTTCTTTTGAATAATGTAAAAATATGGAGTTGGATTGCCGAAACTGGTTTGGCTCAGTGGATAGAGCATTGGTCTGCGGACAGAGGGGTCCCAGGTTCAATTCCGGTCAAGGACATGTATCCTGGTTGCGGGCACATCCCCAGTAGGAGGCGTGCAGGAGGCGGCTGATCGATGTCTCTCTCTCATCAATGTTTCTAACTCTCTATCCCTCTCCTTTCCTCTCTGTAAAAAATGAATAAAATATACTTAAAAAAATATGGAGTTAAGGTATGCCCCGAGCAAGGTCTGACCCACAAATCTTCCCCTCATATTTTGGCAGCTGTTTGACTAGATATCAGGAAACTGTTGATGGGGAACACAGGGGAGACCATCCTGAATTTGAAGGAGCAGACAATGTGTGTTTATGAAACGTGATAAATGAACCAAATATGCCCCAGAAAAGGGCTCTGGAAGGTTCCACCAGCTAGAATTGTGTGAGGGCGAGGACTCCAAGTCTGTCTTGTTCTGTTATGCCTGGCGATGTTGAGAAAGCAGGATTTTAATATTTCCAGAAACGTTATCGTTCATTGCCGAGTGCCTGGAAATTAACCAGCAAGGAGGAAGAGTGCTTACCTTTAGAAAATGGAAATAAAACTGCGAATCGCATTCATGCTCTTTGATTGTTTTCAAAGCAGCTCCACATTAACTCACCTTGCCTGAATTTGAAAAATAACCCCCCAAGCTCCACAAACACATTAAAAAAAATAAATTGTTTTTGTTCTCTTCTTCAAAAAGAGATGACTGGATACCAGGGCATGGAGTTCAAGTTCCTCAAAACGTAGCCCTCACTCACACCCTCAAATTGACAATTTGGAAATGCTTTCTTTTCTAATTTCTCTTCACCAGATGGGTTCTTTCATGGCATAACGATTGTGTTCTCTTACAGAGCGGTGGCTAATGAATCAAGACAGGAGCTAAAATCCCACGCAGTACCCTAGGCCCTCCATCCAGAGACCCTGACTCAGTAAGTCAGGGATGGAACCTGGGATTGTGAAACTGGAACATACACTGCCAGTGGACTGTGTCGAAACCAATTCAGTTGGCAGGAGCTGGTAGGAATAACTCAGAAATACAAGCGGTCCCATTCACGGTGTGGCCCATAGATATATTTAGTCACAAGTTTTTATTACATCATCACATAGAATCATCCTAAATATGCAAATTAACCATCACTCCATCACAAAGATGGCGGAGCCCATAGCTACAAGATGGTGACACCTAGTCCTCTCAGTCTGGCCAGAGTACCCCAGTCCCAGGGAGTTGGCCGCTGAGAGCGGGCAGCATGAGCAGCCTGGCAGAATGCTTGCTTCATTGCCACAGTAACAATGCAAGCATTTCGCACCCAGCTGTGGATGGGCCTCTGGGCCATAGAGAACATCTGGGCAGTGGGCGTGGAGCAGCCAGGCCCTGCAGAGCGCTACTGGTGCACAGATTCGTGCACAGGGCTGCTAGTCTTCTAACAGGAGTCTATGAAGGGACAGATGACAAGAGTCTGATGGGATGAAACATTTAAATTTTGCATGTGTAAGTCCATCAGATGTTAAGATTCCTATAATTTAACATGCATTTCCCAAAGAGCGTCAAAACTATGATGCCCAAGCTTTGCTGTCCACCTAGATGCGAATCTTGAATATAAGTTCAGGAAGTGATGCTATGGGCATACACGAGCAGCTCCGGGATGATCCTGATCCAATCAGGTACCCCCGTGTGTCTCACAGGCCCTGGCTTAGAACAGACGTCAAATATACAGTGGTACCTCGAGATACGAGTTTAATTCGTTCTGTAACCTTCAGGCATGGGAAACTATGAGATGCTCCAGTCGCGGTAAACTGGTGGGTTTTGTGCAGCCGGCCGATCCGCACGATGACTCCTATCTCAACTGTTGCTCATATTTCATTTTTTTTTCATGTATTTTATTGATTTTTTACAGAGAGGAAGAGAGAGGGATACAAAGTCAGAAACATTGATAAGAGAGAGCCATAGATCAGCTGCCTCCTGCACGCCCCCTACTGGAGTTGTGCCCGCAACCAAGGTACATGCCCCCGACCGGAATCGAACCTGAGACCTTTCAGTCCGCAGGCCAAAGCTCTATCCACTGAGCCACACTGGTCTTGGCTGTTGCTCGTATTTCAAAGCAAAAATCACTCGCTCGACGGCTCGTATCTCAAAAATCTCCCATGTGAGGGCACTCGTATCTAGAGGTACCACTATATTTCACCTTTATTTATTTTTTCCTGAGCAAGCTCTCTAAATCACCATTTTACAAACCCCAAAACCAGGCTGATGCTAACACGGAACCCCAGCAGCACAATACATTTTCCTACACTCCCTGAGTGCCAGGAGGGTTTACTGCGCCTCGGGAAAGCCTGCGGATTGCAATTTGGAGCTCGACACGCATCCCTGCAGTCAGGAGTGGCCAGTGAAGGTGCACAGAAATGAGCAGTGCGGCCGCCGGTGGCATTCCAATCTGGGGAAGGAGGCTTTCACCGGAGGAGGTGGTGCCCTCCACGTGTTAAGCGAGCTGCCCATTTAACCCCAAGGTCTATTCAAACAGTTCAATCAACTTGTTAGCTGTCAAATGCCATCCACATACATTAGAGCGCTCCCGTTAAGAGAGGAAAGACCTGTGTAAGCACCGGCTCTGTTTATTGAGACCACAGCTTGGGTCCCAGCTGAGGAGCGGACGTGGACCTCGGTTGAACAGGTAAGTTCTTGATGTGGATTGTGATTGTGCTGACCCCAAATATTGAACAGTTAGTGATCTTCCAGGTGGAGTTCTCGGCTCGGCAGCGTTCACTTTACCTTGGAAATTGGTTGGAAATGCACATTCCTATGCCCTACCCAGGCCCTGCTCCATCAGAACCTGCAGAGGACACCCAGGAATGTTCTATTCCACATCGCTTCCGGTCATTTTGAGCGAAACTAAAGCATACATCGGTTTGCTGGGGGGAAAGGAAGGAATTCCTTTCCCCCCAGCAAACAGCTAACCTGGTCGAAGTCTGTAGGTCTCTTTGGGGAGTGCTGAGAGAAAGATGAACCATATATAAATTTTTAGCAGAATACAGGAGTCTTTTCTTGAGACCTGGCCTCCCTTTCCATCCCAGGGTTCTGGGTCTGTAAACTGATTCTAATCTAGAAATTGATTGAGGGGCTGGTCCTCACTGTTCTTATGATTTGGATTTGTCTTTTGTTCACTTCACCTAGAACTCGTTTGTTAACTTCATGTGAGAATTTGGTAATCTTCCTAACTATGTCTATTTCACCTTCAGGAACAGCGTGATCAAGTAGCCAACACCAGAGGTCTGAGCCAATCAGACTCTTCTGCTAGCTGCTCTGGTCCACGAGGGTAACCACACCTGCCCAACCTTTGATGGTTGTGAGCTGCCTCTTGACCCCTGCCACTCTGGGGGACAATTACTTACGTCCATGTCGGACCATCCAAACTTGTAGACAATGTCCATGAGGCCTGGCCGGTATGGCACAGCTGGTGAACCTTGGCCCATGAGTCAGAAGGAGGTCATGGCTCAATTCCCGGTCAGGGCACATGCCCAGGTTGTGAGCATTGGATCCCCAATGCGGGGTGTGAAGGAGGTAGCCAATCAATGAGTTTCCCACATCACTGATGTTTCTCTCTCTCCCTCTCCCATCCTCACTGAAATCAATGAATAACTTTTTTCTAATATATGTGTATTATATAAAATGTGTCCCCTCCTAGCCTTAGCGACACTGTCCCAGGAGTGACCCTTCGAAGGACAGTGCTGACCATTTTTAATCCACGTCCTCCTGAAAATTACACGAGTCTGACAGCTCTCAGCTACCCCAGCAAAGTGCCGAGTCCCGTGGGAAAAGGCTGCGTCATCTTCCCTTCAGTATCATGATTAGAAAACATGTTATTCTGGTAAACCAGGCTTTTTCTTCTCTGCTAGTGTGGCAACTCACTAGTTAAGAATTACTCCTCTGCCGAAACCCGTTTGGCTCAGTGGATAGTGTGTCGGCCTGGGGACTGAAGGGTCCCAGGTTCGATTCCGGTCAAGGGCATGTATCCTGATTGCGGGCACATCCCCATTGGGGGCCGTGCAGAAGGCGGCTAATTGATGTCTCTCTCTCATCGATGTTTCTAGCTCTCTATCCTTCTCCCTTCCTCTCCGTAAAAAATAAGTAAATAAATAAAAAGAATTACTCCTCTGAACCCATGCATATTTTTCTTTGACTGTCCTGCAGGTAAACAAAAGAAGATTAATGTGTATTGAGTGCCTATTCTATGCGAGGCATCTAAGTGTTCTAGTCTATCAGTCACCAAAGGGGCCTTATTGAAATAAGGACTTGGTGACAAAATGTCGTGAAATGTTATCATTTCATTCCTGTGATCTCTGGCTGCATAAGTTATTTTAGAATCACATAATACTGTTAGGTCATACAAGTTTGTAGTTCACCAAAAATCTCAAACTTTTTTTTTCATGCTTGACTTAAGAGACTCTGTCTTTCCATTATATAATTTGATGATGTTGTTTTTTAATCAAATTACCATAAGCCATATTACAGGTATAGCAATTTGCATTTTATTTGGTCTATTTTTATTTTGGGCGTATATTAAAATCTCAATTCTCTCTTATCGGATTAGTCACAGTTCCTAACCTTTAATCATCTTATAGTTTGATTAGCCTGGCCTTTCTCCCCAAGTTCAAGTTGCTGATTAAAATACCACCTAGAACATGATCAAAGCACATTTCTCTTCATCATATCCTGGGAAATAACCAGACCATGATGAGTCTTGTTATCACTGCTGGTGACAGTATTTGGTCACTTATAAAGCCTCTAACTTCCATCTAACTCACTTTGATTTCCCCTCAAGTGCTCTGCTACAAAAGGACCTGTGGAATGTATTGGTGAAATTAAGATGTGTTAGGTGTATGGTCTTGTTTTAATTTACCAATTGAGGAATTCTTTCAAAAAATACACATGAGTAGCTGGTTTTGCTCAGTGGATAGAGCACCAGCCTGTGAACTGAAGGGTCCAAGGTTCTATTCTGGTCAAGGGCACATGCAGAAGTTTCAGGCTCTATCCCCAGGAGGGGGCAGGCAGAGGGCAGCTGGCCAGTGATTCTCTCTCATCACTGATGTGATGTTTCTCTCTCTCTCTCCCTCCCCTTTCCTCTCTGAAATCAATACAAATACATTAAAAAAAAATAGACATGAGTTCAATTTAGAAATTACTTATTCTTAGAGTTCTCATACTAACCTTAAGTTCTGCTTTGCTTTTTTTTTCTATTGTTCATAAACATTTTATATATTAATATTATTAAAAATTCTATTTAAAGTGCTAATTACATCTAACCAACAACCTTTCTCATGAACAACCTCGCTATGGAGAATCTGTTATTACACCCATTTTGCATATGAGGTTAACAAAGTTTAGAAAGCAAAGCTAATTTTCACAAGGACACATAACTATGAAATCATCAAGTCAGAGATCAAATCCACATCTAACTATGGAGCCCACTCTTCAGACACAGGCTATAAATATTCCTGCAGCTTTCCTTGGAATCTACATCAAATTTATTCATCCGTCTTTCCACAGGCTACTCTATCTACTTTAAAATACCACGGCCACCAATCATGTCCCCCATATTTCTTGGTTTATTAATGATGGAACTTTGATCTTGTCTACAAAAATCCTTTGTAGGCTGGAGTGTGATTCACCTGGTTATAGCAGTTTAAGCGTATTTAAAGCAGCTGTGTTATTTTTTCTTCTCTTGTCTAAGGTGTCAATGATTTCTTTATGTCATAAATATTAACCACGGATATTATTTCTGGTGAGTAAAGTGACTACAGAACAGAATACATTGAGATGTTGAGAGCTCTGCTTCTTCTCTATCATCTGGTAACAACCGGATATTATTCTCACACCAAGAAATATCTTTTGCCGAGACCAGTTTGGCTCAGTGGATAGAGCGTCGGCCTGCGGACTGAAGGGTCCCAGGTTCGATTCCAGTCGGGAGCATGTACCTTTCTTGCGGGCACAACTCCAGTGCGGGGCGTGCAGGAGGCGGCTGATCGATGTCTCTCTCTCATCGATGTTTCTGACTTTCTATCCCTCTCCCTTCCTCTCTGTAAAGAATCAATAAAATATATTTAAAAAATAAATAAAGAAATATCTTTTGTTTTTCTTTTCTTATTCTCTCTTTTTAAATATATTTTATTGATTCTTTTTTTAAAATATATTCTATTGATTTTTACAGAGAGGAAGGGAGAGAGATAGAAAGTCAGAAACATCGATGAGAGAGAGACATCAATCAGCCGCCTCCTGCACGCTCTACAGTGGAGATGTGCCCCCGACAGGAATCGAACCTGGGACCCTTCAGTCCGCAGGCCGATGCTCTATCCACTGAGCCAAACCGGTCTCGGCTCTTTTCTTATTCTTATTGCATATTTGAGGATAAACTTTCGTTGTCCTTAATGCTTTTCAATAAGTATAGCACATTTGGGGATTTAGTCATCTTTATAAGCTGTTACAGATTCATGCAACTTTTTAACAATCTTCTTAAAACATTTCAACTTTTTTTTAATAAACAGATTTATGGGTGTAGATAAATATGCTTAGATACATAATTTGGGGTCCGGCTGGGGTGGATCCGTAGTTGAGCATCAGCCTGTGCACCTGTTCAATTCCTGGTCAGGGCACACGTCAGGGCTGCAGGTTCAAATCCCATAGGGAGTGTGTAGGAGGCAGATGATCAACGATTCTCTCTCATCATCGATATTTCTCTCTCTCCCTCTCCCTTCCTCTCTCTAAATTAATAATAATATATTACAAGTAATTCAGGGGCGACATCTAGCATCGACAGTGCTTTTGTTTGATTAAGAAAAGGAAACACACCCTCAAGCACTGCTCCTTCCTCTGAGCTGGTGCTGCCCTCCCGGGTGGCTGGGTGGGCTGACAGGAGAGCATCTTCTAGATGCCAGCTCCGACTCCACCCACTGCACGTCCTCATCCGTCCCTTCCTTCTCTTTTGCTCGCCAAAGCGCACTCAGCGTGCTCCCAGGGCAGTTCCTGCTTCCACATCACAGACCTGAGCATATCCACTCCCTGGGTGGTAGTTCTGTGATGCCAGGTACTACGCGTACCTTTTCCTCTCTGATAACCCTACGGGTGTGATGCTCCTTGGAAGAAATGTTGTCATTCACAGAATTACGTATTTGGAAAAAGGCCAACTTACCCGAAAGTAAGACATCCCCCCAAAATAAGACCTACTTCCAGTTTTGCCTCTCACTGTCATATAAGGCGTCCCCTGGAAAATAAGACCTCCCCAATCATCAGGCCTCCCCCGAACATAATAAGGCCTCCCCAGAATAGAAGGCCCCTGAAGCTACCATCAGGTGTCTGACTCCTGATTTAAAGAGACCTCGCCCTGCCTGAACAGCTCCGGCTGCGCTGCGGCCCATCAGGGAGCTGGTTGGTGATGACAACGACTCCCGGACCGTAGACAGGTCATCCATTTCCTTTTTTTTTTTTTTTTTGTTCAATAATAAATGTGCACCGTCTTCTTCTTCATGGAAAAATAAGACATCCCCTGAAAATAAGACCTAGTGCCTCTTTGGGAGCAGAAATTAATATGAGACATTGTCTTATTTTCAGGGAAACAGGGTAGTGGTGAGATCTCTGAAAAACTTGTCACCCATTATGTCCAAATCCCCAACTTTACCTGTTACTCTAGTTAAATGGTAGGCATTGCTTCCTTAATGTATCTAGAAAAATAACTGCATGACTCAGGATATGGTATCATTTATCAGGATGAGACTATATAGATGTCTCGAGAGACATTTTTCAAATTTATTTTGTCAGAAACAAAGTTAGAAAAACAATTATTTCTTTGAGTGGAATGGCCCCAAAGATTTTGTTTCCATAACAAAACGATTTTATTTTTTTAAATATGTTTTATTGATTTTTTACAAAGAGGAAAGGAGAAAGATAGAAAGTCAGAAACATCGATGAGAGAGAAACATGGATCGGCTGCCTCTTTCACAACCCTCACTGGGGATGTGCCTACAAGCAGGTATGTGCCCTTGACCAGAATTGAACCTGGGACCTTTCAGTCCACAGGCCGACGTTCCATCCACTGAGCCAAACTGGTCTGGGCTCGACTTATTTTAACTATAGCAGCTGGTAGCGAGCTACTGGATTCTAGCTCTTGTTCAATAATCACGGCATAAAAAATGCCAATCTTCTTGGACTGTTTTTCCCTGTGAGATTCTTTTTTAAAAATCTATTTTTATCCATTTCAGAGAGAGGGAGACAGAGATAGAAACATCAGTGATGAGAATCTTTGCTCGATCGGCTGCCTCCTGCACGCCCCCTACTGGGGGTCACACACCTGCAGCCTGGGCTTATGTCCTGACCAGGAAAGAAACAGTGACCTCCTGGTTCACGCTCAACTACTGAGCCGCACCAACCAGGCCCCTGCGAGATTCTTTCATCGTAGTATCCAGTTCCTCCTGGGTCTACTCTACCGCCAGCCCCAAACCTATAAATTATTTCTGCTTCCTTACTGTTTCTAAAAGGCTAAAATATATCAAGATGGAAGAAGAGAAATAATGCCAGAATAAAACCAGAAAGGTTAAAATGCTAATGAGAAAATACAAACAGGAGAAAATGTAAAATGCACAGAGGCAGAAATAAAAAGTAAGTATGCATCTTCATTTGCAAGCCATTGCAAAGCCTTCGTAATAAAGAGTGGAGTGAGAATATTAGAAGAAGAGGAAGGAGGAGGAGGAGGAGGAGAGAGAGGAGGAGAATAAGAAGAATAAATAGAGGATGAGGAAAAGGAGGAGGAGGAGGAGAAGAAGAGGGAGGAAGGAGCAAGCCATAGGGAGGAGGGGGAGATAGAGGGGAAAAGAGAAAAGGGAGGAAAAGAACAAGATGGATTATTATTTCACATTTCTTTACTAATAAGGAAACTGATACACAACTGCCCATTTTTTTGTTTGTTTTGTGTTTTTTTTTCTAATATTCACTCACTCATTTATTCTATTAATTCAAGTATAACCAAGTTCCATAGTCTGTGGGACCTCCTGGCTGAGGAACACGGAGCTGGATCTGTAGATCTCAGATAAATGGCATGTTTGTTTTGGGAGAGTATAGCCAGCACGTGAAAGAGACTTTCAAGACTCACTGAACTTTTAACAGTTTCTGCTGATCTGCAGTGTTTTCCTAGTGCAGTGGTTGGCAAACTGCGGCTCAAGAGCCACATGCGGCTCCTGAGCCACTCTTTGCCACTCTATTGACTAATGAATTTGCCAACCACTGGTAGGGGCTTAATCACAAGGAACAAGAACAGCCTGTCATTATTGGAATCCAGAGTCTAGGCCAGTGGTCGGCAAACTCATGAGTCAACAGAGCAGCAAATGGAGGCTCGCGAACCAATCGCAGTTTGACAACCTCTGTCTTAGTGATTTTATGATCCTGTGCAGCAAAATGCTGAGATTTTGCCATATATATAAGAAATTTACTCTTTTATTTGTACTCTAAGGTAGATATTTGGGAACAGAAAATATGCTACATAAATTGGATATTTGTAGAGTTAAAGATGTTTGAACAACGAACTGAATAGTAAAAATGCTTACTTTTGAAGAGAACAACATAGAGAATATAATAGGTTGGGTGAAAGAATCACCAAATGATAAGCCACCATTGACAAATGAATTGGAAATGAAGAATAAATATATAAAAATATTTTTTCCAAAATCAGATCTTATAAATCAGTTACACTGATTGGAATATATAGTTTTGTTCTGGTGTACACAGTAATTGTTAGTAACAAAGTTAGAAATAATATTAATAATTATATTTGCAAATTTACATATGAATTGTTTGGATATATACATCTGCATAGTAATTTATTACAAAGGCTTTGCAATGGCTTGCAAATGAAGATGCGTACTTCCTTTTTATTTCTGCCTCTGTGCATTTTACGTTTCCTCCTGTTTGTATTTTCTCATTAGCACTTTAATCTTTCTGGCTTTATTCTGGCATTATTTCTCTTCTTCCATCTTTAGCCTTTTAGAAACAGTACATGGAAAGATGTTCCTGGAGCCATTTAACCTTATTCTATAGCAAAGAAGCTAGCCTGCGTTTGGAGCATATGTAATGGGTGACTACCTGAGGCAAAAAAAAATAAAATAAAATAAAACAAAATAAAAAATAAATAGCATATGACCTGCAGGTTCCCAAAATAGCGGCCTTGGTATCCAAACTTCTTCAAACTGACCTCAGTCCTTTGTGGCTCTTTCTAGACTTTCTTTGTGCCCTGTCAAGTCACACTGACAGCTAGAACACCTGCTTCCAGGGACTCCTCATCTCTATGGTGATACTGACTCTGATGAGATGACCGTTATAATCTCCTGACATCAATCTCTGATAACTGGTTCACTCTGTGCTTAGTACATGTCAAATCTCCACTCTATCAACAAATCCCGCATTACTTTATTTATATCCTCCAATGCTTCCCTGCAAAAGATCCCATTAATCAACTCTTACATCTTTAGTAAAGTACATATAAACAGGCTTAGCGTTTGTTTGTGTGTGTGTGTGTGTGTGTTCTGAATTGTTGTCATGCAATTAAGCACACTGAAACATGCATACTTGTTAAAATAAAATAAAAAATAAGGTAGCTTGGTATTAGAAGAAAGATAAATTGGAAAGAACTATATGCTATCTTTATTTTATTAATAACTCACAATTAATTTATTGTAAACGTATTTAAATATACTATATAGTCAATAAAGAATTTCCAAAGCAATTTCAGGGGTACTCAGAGAAAATGAGCATGTCTCACATGTAAAAGTGAAATCTAGGGTCATAGAAGCTACAATGGTAGTCTGGAAATAATTCCAAGAAGAAATTAATGAAATTAAAACATTCAATTTGAAAACATAGCTTCTAATGATACTTCCATTTTGCAGGTGTGTGTCCACATACACAAATTTTTATTGATTATATTCAAAAGAAAGTTGGCTAAACACATATAAAGAATGTTGAAAAATTGATAATATAATATTATTTGAACAATCACTGACTTTTTCTCCTACAAAATGTGAAAAAGCATAACAAAGTATATCAACTTTCCAGAAAAGATGTCAACACAACCTCTGTGTCTTCATAATTCTTTGCCACTTATGATGGGGTCCAATCACTTTGGAAATATTAGACCACACTACCAAAGTTTTCTATAGCAAACGTGTGAAAAATAAAAGAATCCCTTCCACCATAAAATCTCAACATGTTATCCACAGGGTAGCACCTTCAAAGACCAAGTTGGAAAATGAATTTTGATGAATAATTTATAAGTCAAAAGTAAATCCAAGGCGCAGTCCAGTATATACATAAATGTCTTAGAGCGCCTACAATTCAAACAGCATATCAAAGTGGGAAGAAAAACAAGCTAAAAAAAAGTTTGCATTAAAAATTGCCTTTAAAAATATCACGTGGTCATAAATATAGCAAAAGTATGATACCCTGAGGAACCATAAGCTAAGTTTAAAAGTTCTGAAAGATAACTAGCCTATACAATAAGAAGTTAATATGCAAAGTGACCAAATGGCAGAACGACCATTGGCTATGACGTGCACTGACCACCGAGGGGCAGCGCTCAACGTAGGAACTACCCCCTGGAGTAAGCAGGGCGCACCGCTGGCGAGGGCAGCAGCAGTGGGCGGAGCCTCTCCCACCTCCCACCTCTGCTGCAGGGCTAAGGATGTCCCACATCTCTTGGGGGCTCCCAGACTGTGAGAGGGGGGCAGGCCAGGCTGAGGGACCCCCCTCCTCTCACCCCTGTCGAGTGCATGAATTGTGTGCACTGGGCCTCTAGTTTACATATAAATACAGTGGTACCTCGAGATACGAGTTTAATTCCTTCGGTAACCTTGAGGCGTGGGAAACTATGAGACACTTGAGTGGTGGTCAACTGGTGGGTACCGTGTAGCCGGCCAATCCACGTGATGACTCCTATCTCAAATGTTGCTCGTATTTCAAAGCAAAAATAGCTCGCTCGATGGCTCATATCTCAAAAATCTCATATGTTAGGGCACTCGTATCTCGAGGTACCACTGTATAGAGATAGCATTATTCTAAAACATAACTAAACATAACCTTGAACATCTGATTGCAATATTTCCGCTTAAAAAATCTTGTGCTGCTGAGATAGAAAATAAGTGACAGAATTAAAGGAACATTTCCTCCTTGCAATGTTAAACCAAAGCACTACCATTTTTTTTTAAGTTTTCAACTGTCCTGAGCCTTCTGTGGACAAAGAGCATATTCACTTATCCACTTTCAATCCCCAACCAATAGTTATTTTTACTTGTTTTGTTACTAAACCATTTGAGATATGATTGACATAACATAGCATAAAATTGACATATTAAATGCATGGGACTAGATGCATTTAGAGATAAGTATGTACCCAGAGAACCATCACCACCATCGATGACATGAATATAACTCATCACCCCAAAGTTTCCTCTTTCCTCTTGATTTATTTTTATGCTTAACATGAGGTCTATCCTTTTAGCAAATTTTGAAGCATATTGTTAACTATAGGCACTAGACTCTAGGGAAGATGTCTGGGACTTATTTACCTTGCCTATCAAACTTTTATCTTTTGACTAATAAGTCCCTATTCCCCACCCCAGCGCAGCCTCTTACATCCATCATTCTACTTTCTGCTTCTCTGAGTTTGACTAGTTTGGATTCCTCATAGAAGTTGGTATTCTATAGTATTTGTCTTTCTGTCTGGCTTACATTACTTAGCGTAATGCTCTCTAGGTAGATTCACCCATGTTGTTGGGAATAGTCAGATTTCCTTATTTTTTCTAAAAATATATTTTATTGATTTTTTTACAGAGAGGAAGGGAGAAGGATAAAAAGTCATGAGAGAGAGACATCCATCAGCTGCCTCCCGCTCGCCCCACACTGGAGATGTGCTCACAACCATAGTACATGTCCTTGACCAGAATCGAACCTGGGACCTTTCAGTCCGCAGGCCAACGCTCTATCCACTGAGCCAAACCGGTTCCGGCAGATTTCCTTATTTTTTTAAGGCTACATCACCTCCCATTACATATTGTGACAATTTGTAAACATATTTATGTTTCACCTGTTTGAATTTTTGTTTGGTTGTTGGTATTTTTTGTTTTTTTTTCAGGTCAAATATTTCATACGCATTTCATTGTCAAAATAAAGACACGCATATTATAGCAAAAAAAAAAGAAAATAGAAAAATTGTCAAAGCGCAGTTGGTGTTCTCTGCACATGAGTTTACGACAGGGTGTGGGGGTCACAGGGGGTACAAATTGCGGGTTGGGAGGAGGGGTGATGGGCAACCCTATAAGCCTGGTCAGTCAGGAAAGGAAGACAGGAGGCGGGGAGGGGAAGGAAGCTATTAGGACACCGGGTCAGTGGGCACACCAAGAGACTGCTCTTCATCCCCTGCGTGCCAGGCCGAGGACATGGCAGCAGTTTGGGAGGACGTGGACAGGATAGGTCCCTGGCTCCAGTTATGGTTGGGAGAGGGCAGGACAGTGAGCAAGTGCCCACCCCAGGACCTTCAGCCAATGAGAACCCAGCCACTCACAGCACCACGGGCTCATGCCATCCTTCCTGGAAATCCATCCCGGTGCCCAGATTGCCTCTCTGGCACAGGCGGTCAGCCAGCAGACGATGTCAATCTTTGCCCAGGGCCCATGAAAAAAACACATATTGGGGTCCTCCAGTGCCTCCCAGTAATCTGTAAGAACCAGGTAACCCTGATTCTTGAGCCAACCTTGCCTGAGAATCCTCATGACCGTCAGTGCTGAAGTCATGTGTGTGTTCATCTCCGGTGTCTCTAAGAGGGAGAGCTAGGGGAGGAAGTGGCAATCGCTGTGCCTTCTATTTGGAGAAACAGGATGTAACCATCACGTGGCTGTTACATAGCAAGGGGAGTTTCAGGTTCAAGTACAAGCAAACCCGTCACAATGGAATCAGAGGTAGAAAACACACATGCGTTCTCTCCTCAGAAAGCCACAGCAAGTCTCCAGAGAAGTGAAAGGTAGCTGAGTTCATAACGAGGTGTGTTATTGTTCATCTCAACGTGGTCATGGCTGAATGACCTTATCTCAGTTAGTTTAATCTTTGTTTGTTTGTTTTTTAATATATGTTATTGATTTTCTACAGAGAGGAAGGGAGAGGGATAGAGAGCTAGAAACATCCATGAGAGAGAAACATCAATCAGCTGCCTCTTGCACACCCCCTACTGGGGATGTGCCCACAACCAAGGTACGGGCCCTTGACCAAAATCGAACCTGGGACCCTTCAGTCCACAGGCCGATGCTCTATCCACTGAGCCAAACCGGTTTCGGCTAATCTTTGTTTTTGAGAGGATTCAATTGAATACGAATTTTGGAGTAACACCATCTTGAGTTACTTGTGCTGTTACTTGCCTTGCTGTGAGGCGGTATCTCATGGTAGATTCGATTTGCATTTCCAAATTAGGTCCAGATATCTGATTAAACACCTTCAATAAATATCTTATCTTTCATAGGCTCGTGCTAACATTGGGAAGTGATGACCTTCAAAAGCAGAAAGGTTAATTTTCCTTCCAACTTCAGTGAAAAGAGAGAGTGATTTTCATTCCAGCATCACAGGCTATGCTGAACAGCAAGAAGCAGGATAACATTTCAAACACAGTAATAAAATGTCCATTAAACTAATTCTTTTCAGAGTTACTATATAGAAATACCAACCACGTGAATGTGATTATGGTACAGTTTTAGAACATAGGTGGTAGGAGTTGGTTACTCACCAAATGATGACTTATTTTTGGATTTGTAAGAGACCTCTAAGCTGGATAACGATACAGTGTCAGCCTGCAGGAGAAGACTAAACGAGTGATGGGGTCTAAATCTCTCTGAATGCCTGCAAACGGATCAGATGGCATTCAAAACAACAGCTCCATTTTTATTGGAACTGTGCCCATACTTCCTACCTTTTATATGTACCTTCTTTATGGTATAAAGCAGGCTATAAAAAATGACTGAAGTATATTGCCCTGGGAAAGAAACAAATTATAAAATTATAAAATAATGGAATGAATTTCTTTATATATATATAAAAAAGCTCACTATGTATATTTAAATTTTTTCCCTCGTAAATGAACAAAACATCTCCCTCTTTTACATTCTATTACTTATTTATGCTTTAAAAGCCTCAGTGGGCTAGGGGTAGGTTTCATCATCTGGAGTTCTAAAGAAAATGCATTTTGTTTTTATTCTCCCTTCAATAGCCCTGATTCAAAAGATAAACTGGTTTATTAGACCATGTGAAGAAAAAGTATCTTCAGAAGATTTACTGGAAAAGAAAAAAAAAACAATAAGTCTCTAGGAAAATTCAATTTTGTTTTCGCGCAGAATTCTTGTGGTTTCTGTATCAATATATATTTCCATAACACAGCAGTGTTTACCCCATGTTATTTTTTTGGTTCTACAGATAGGAAAATCAGAAAGCCTTTCACTCATATATCACACAGTGTTGGAACTTGGCGAGAGGTGTTTGCAGTTCAACAACATTTATTGAGCCTTCCACGTTGAATAGAAAAAGTAGGAGGGGCTTAACGAATGATAGAAAAGGAAGAGGATGAGACACGGAAGGAAGCAAAAGGAAATTCTGTTTCTGTCCTAGAACCAATCCCAAGACAAGGAGGTTTTCAAACCTTCAATCTAGCACAGCGGTTCTCAACATGTGGGTCGCGACCCCTTTGGGGGTCCAACGACCCTTTCACAGGGGTCGCCTAAGACCATCAGAAAACACCTATTTCCCATGGTCTTAGGAACCAACACACCACTTCTCAGTGTAGCAAAATGTAGCCATGTCGTTTACTGTTGTCATATGAAGACTGTTGCCCATGCGACACCACAATTCAAGATAAAATTTCATTTATTTGTCATTAGAAAGAAATATTTCACAATATATAATCACATATATTTTTTGTGATTAATCCCTATGCTTTAATGATGTTCAATTTGTAACAACGAAAATACATCCTGCCTATCAGATATTTACATGACAGTTCATAACAGGAGCAAAATGACAGTGATGAAGTAGCAACGGAAATGATTTTATGGTTGGGGGTCACCACCCCATGAGGAGCTGTCTGAAAGGGCCACGGCCTGAGGAAGGTGGAGGACCACTGATGCAGCAGGTTCTCCTCAGTCCTCACTTCCCCTTGATTGAGGCGGTGGAGACAACCCCCTCTTATGGCTGAGGCCATGCATCCTCTCCCTCTCTGGCCAGGTTTGCTGCTGGATCTCCCACAAAATACCAAGAACTTTGAGTTTAGAACAAGATGCACTCTGTAAATTGGCTTCTGTTTTCTTTCCTAGTTGCCCTGTCAGCTTGTACAGAGTGAAGGCCTACCTTCAATCGGCACGGTTTTAGAATGACCCGTGTCAGAACTCTTGGGCATGAAATAGCATGCATTATTCATGATGTCAAACTCTTTAAAATGCAATAAACGCCATTAAATTCTAGACCGGTAGATTGGAATTAGTGTGGCATTTCTGGCCCTGTTGTTAATTTTAATAATAAAGGGAACACAATTAATTGTATGAACGTTGTGAGAAAAGTACATTAAGTAATGTACTTTAAGAAACCCAAGCCTCTGTGCCTAAAGTGTCATTTGTAATCGGCAATTACAATGCTCTTTTGTGTTCAAAAGTATATTTAATTGAGCAAAAGTGGTGTTTTTTTTTCTTTTTCTTTTGTATTAATTTCGTAATCTGTCCAGAAACTTATTTGGTACAAGGCAGAGTGGGTGGACTGACATTTCAACTCTAATGTCTTCGGCTCTACCTTCGGGTTCGAAGCCTTTGATCAATTATACAATAACAGCCTTGAAGATCAAAGCATCCCTAAATGCTAGTGAGCAAATACAGGGACGTGGAATAACACTGAAGTGAAGTCATTCATAACATGAAGTTATAGGAGAAAGAGAACCATGATCTGAGAGTAGATTTATTTTCCCTTTTTTTTTCAGTTAGAAAATAATTTCAGTGAGAACTGATATAACTCTGTCAAAGTTTACAAGGTACAACTTTAAGGGGAACATAATTCTAATTCTGGTTGCCTTTAAAAATATTTTAGAGCACTGAATCCTAACCACTAGGACATCAGAAAGACACAATAAGATTCTAAAAACTATGTGTGGTGTCAGATGGGTATGAGATTTATTGTGATGATCAATGAAGATGTTATATAATGTCTACTCACTGGGATGTACACTTGAAACTAATATAATAATGGATGTCAGCTATAATTTAAAAATAAAAATATTAAATAAAAATAAAATAAAAAACATGATAGACAAATGATAAAAAGGGAAAAAAATTCAAGTTTCAGAGTTTAGGTGTCTTATATAGATAAATAGATATAGTTATAATACAGACATATATTTCTTTTAAAACTGAAAGTTTTAATATTATGCTTAATAATATTAATAGAATTATATAAATTCAATAACGAGTTTGGAAAATTCACTTTGACAGTGATGATTTTTGAAATGTGGAACTAAAGGCAAAGTTTTCCCTCTCACTTTAGAGAATTTTTGTAAAGAAGTAGGATCAAAAAATCCCATTTAGACCCCTGAGAAGATGGCCATTCTCATTTCTAGAGAACTGCAGAAAGGAGATCTCATTCTCTTGGTTTAATGACTCATGTGATTTCACTTGGATTGCTAGAAGCTTGCCGAGTTGTCCTGAATTCCTGCGGCGCCTAACTGGGTCATATCCCCTCAGAGGAGACAGATTCTATAGAAAAAGGAAGTCAATAATAGTCTAAGAACATTATTTAGATTATCTAATTCTCATCCATGCATAAAACATGAGGTTGATACTATTATTCAATCCTTAAGTGAGGAAGTTGAGGGTTAAGATGATTTCAAAAATGGACTCAAGATCAAATACCTCGGTTCACCCCATTCTAATATTGAGCAATACCCTTCTGCCCACCCAGTGAAACAGATCACAGTCACAAAAGCAATACAGATTTTAGGGGGGAAATACACATAGTGTGCTTGCTTTAAGTGAATAACCTCCAGGCTTGGTGGAGGCCGGGACTGAAAATAGACTTGAAGATCTGGGGGAAAATAACCTGTATTTTTTTTTGTTGTTTTTTGCTTGTTTGTGTTTTCACTGAAGGCCTAAAAATTGTGAAGATCTGTTCATTCATTAAGCAACCATTTATTCTATTTTAATTGAGGGAAAATCATAACTGATGTTAACCCCAGTATAAGGATACGATACTGCTACTCATCTCTCGTGGAAATGTACACTCTTTCTGGAAAGAAATTTGGCAATGCAGTATATACTGTACTTTCCGGCCTATAAGACGATTGGGTGTGTAAGACGACCCTCAACTTTTCCAGTTAAAATATAGAGTTTGGGATATACCTGCCCTATAAGATGACACCCAGCATATAAGAGGACCCCCGACTTTTGAGAAGATTTTCCTGGGTTAAAAAGTCATCTTATATGCCAGAAAATACAGTATATAAAAGCCTTAAAAGGTGTCCATCATTTTAACCAAGAAATTCCACTTGTGGAGTATTTGTTTCCAAGTTTACAGGTGTTTTCGCACCAGTAAGTGATCGTAGGATATGCCTTTTTAGTGATGAATATAAAAGTAGTTTGCATTCTCTCAGTAGGCCTGAAAACCTCAGAAATAACTTCCCGCTGAGCTGGACTTGGGGCTTGCAATTGCAATGTATAATAAGTTCCAGGACACCGAAAAGAAGTAGAAATGAAAATCATTTCACGATACCCTATTACATGTAGTGTCCAAACAGCATCTGATCAAATACCTAGCCTCACCCTATTCTAATATTGAACAATACCTTTCTCCCCACCCAATGAAACAGATCACATTCACAAAAGCAATACAGATTTTAGGGGGAAATACACATAGTGTGCTTGCTTTATGTGAATAACATCCAGGCTTGGTGGAGGCAGGGACTGAAAATAGACTTGAAGATCTGGGGGAAAATAACATGGCCGTCTGCCTCATGTTACAAGGAGAGAAAACATCTCAACATTTAGACATTCTTGGAGTAGGAAGGCCAGCCTATCAACCTTAGTCCAGAACATTCCTATGTCTGAAGATTTCATTTTTAAATTAAAAAAAAAATGATGTAAGCACCCAACCTGAATTAGACATGTTTCCTAGGCTTTATTTTTTTTTCCAATATGTTTTATTGATTTTAATGAGAGAAGATGGGAGAGGGATAGAGATAGAAACATTGACGTCTTTGATTGGATGCCTGGGCATGTGCCCTGACCAAGAATCAAACTATGATCTCTGGGTTCATAGGTGCATGCTCAGCCACTGAGCCACACCAGCCAGACACTCTCTTAGACTTTAAATGATGGATATTAGCTGCTTCAGACCGTGGAATTCAGGGACAGTCGCGGGCTACTGTAATTTATAGCCATTTCTCCGGGACTGTCTTTGGCTGTCGCAATTTATAACCATTTTCCCTCCCATTAGAGTTGTAGGCAAATCTTAGCTCTACCAACACCGACATCAGTTCGTCAGGCAGATGCAGAAAAGTGACAAAAGGGAAGTTTATAGCTAAATTTGAAATAGTTCCCTGACATTAGCTCATGAATAAAACGTAAAACAAATTATTTGGGTGAGTATGTACAGATTTAAAAGCAAGATACCAAGGGGTTCAGGAGAAAAAGATCTCTTATAAGACCTCAGACAACAAAAATAATGTCATTTAAGTCACCGACATAACAGAGTGAAATACCTCATGTCTCGGGTATAAGAAATATGTGGTGAGTTGCTGAAAATGTGTGTCTCATCCCAGCGCTTCAGAAACAAAACCTCTGAGTCAGGCCCAGGAGTCTATTTTCTCAGAAAACTACCCAGGTGGCCCTGGGCAGTTTGGTTCAGTGGATAGAGTGGCAGCCTGCAGACTCAATAATCCCAGGTTCAATTCCGGTCAAGGGCACATGCCCCGGTTGTAGGAACCCTACTAAGGGCGTGCAAGAGGCAGCTGATCAATGCTTCTCTCTCATCATTGTTGTTTCTCTCTCTCTCTCTCCCTTTCCCTTTCTCCATGAAATAAAAACAAAATACAGCAAAACAAAAATACCCTACCCAGGTCACATGTATGGAACTTACATGTTGGGGAGCCTTTGACACTTCATCATAGTCTCTTCTCTTCCTATGTTTTTTTTTTCATATATTTTTATTGATTTTTTACAGAGAGGAAGTGAGAGAGAAAGAGTCAGAAACATCAATGAGAGAGAATTATAGATCAGCCGCCTCCTGCTCAACCCCTAATGGGAATGTGCCCGCAACCAAGGTACATGCCCTTGACTGGAATCGAACCCAGGACCTTTCAGTCCGCAGGCCGAAGCACTATCCACTGAGCTAAACCGGTTTTGGCTGAAAGTATTTTCTAATAAACTGTCAGAAAAGAGTTTGTTTTCAATGGGAAGTTGCACTTTGGGGAACCTGACAGATGTCCAGGCATTTTGTAATTCATGTCTGATTCATTTTAAAGCATTAAAAAGAGGGAGGTGGGTTTCTATCAGTAACTACGGCCTCAAAATTGGAAGGCCATTCACACATGAAGAAAATGAAAGGTAAGGCGTGCCTTTAAAAAAGAAAATTCATATGAGAAAGGGAAAATATTAAGTAAACAAGAACTTAAGTAGGAAATAATTCGCTACCTTGAGTGGATGCTAGAGATGGGGTAAGAGCTAGAGGTCAACCAAAGGGCTTGTCTGCATGCCTATAAGCCTAACCAACGGACACAGACACTGGGAGGGCGGGGGGTGAGGGCATGAATGTGAGTGGGGTGGGGGGATCATGGGGGGATAAGGACACACATGTAATACCTTAATCAATAAAAAATGTGGCCAAGACCGGTTTGGCTCAGTGGATAGAGCGTCAGCCTGTGGACTGAAGGGTCCCAGGTTCGATTCCGGTCGGGGGCATGTACCTTGCTTGCGGGCACATCTCCACTGTGGGGCGTGCAGGAGGCGGCTGATGGATGTGTCTCTCTCATTGATGTTTCTGACTTTCTCTCTCCCTTCCTCTCTGTAAAAAAATCAATAAAATATATTAAAAAAATAAAAAAATAAATAATAAATGTGATTTGCCAAATGAAATAAGATTTTAAAGTAAAAAAGAAAAATCATGGTTTGCAGATTAGAGTATGAAATCTGCAGCACGAGAACACAGATAAAGAGCATGATGCATTTTGGAAGTTCCCAAGCGCTCTCCCTGCGTCAGGAGGGTAACGGGATGCTGTTGAGGACAGGAGAATGGATGCCCACATGGTGGGTCAGGAAAAATACGGGGTGCCCGTGCACCCCATGCCAGGGCAGCACGCCAGTCTCCCTGGACGTCAGCCCACAGGGAAGCAATTTTCTGCCAACACCTCCATCCTGAGCTTCCTCCAAAAGGCCTCTCTTCCTAATGAAGCAGGCGCTCCTTTCTAGAAGGGAGAGGGCCGTGCCAGGTAGAGGAGGGCCGCTGATGCATTTTCATTACAAACATAAACAGCACGGGCCGGGAAAAGGCCCATCCTTTGGAGCAAATTTCAAACACGTCAAAAGGAAATTACCCAGAAAACCTGCAATTACCAAAAGCATGTTTGTTAGCTTGTTTATTTTCAGGTTTTCTTTTTAAGTCCTCACCTGAGGACAGGTTTCCACTGGTTTTTAGGGAAAGTGGAAGGGAGGAGGAGAGACTGAGAGAGAAACATGGATGTTAGAGAGACACTTGGATCGGTTGCCTACTACTCAACTGAGGCACGTGCCCTTGGCTGGACTTGAACTCAGGACCCTTCAGTCCCTAGGTCGATGACCTATCCACTAGGCAAACAAGCTAGGGCTGTTTGTTAGTTTTAATGTAAGACCTTTCTTAAGTGACAGAGAAGAAACAGAAATAACAAAGACTCTGCCGAAACCGGTTTGGCTCAATGGATGGAGCGTAGGCCTGTGGACTGAAAGGTCCCGGGTTCGATTCTGGTCAAGGGCATGTATCCTGGTTGTGGGCACATCCCCAGTGGGGGTCGTGCTCGAGGCGGCTGATTGATGTCTCTCTCTCATTGATGTTTCTAACTCTCTCTCCCTCTCCCTTCCTCTCTGTAAAAAATTAATAAAATATATTTAAAAAATATATATATATAATAACAAAGACCCTGAAAGCCAGGCTCGCCTGAGTTTACAGATGAGCTTACTAAAAATCCCATCAGCCTGTCTGCTCTCACCATCCTACGGGAATGGGGAGACCCACACAGAGGGCCCTATAAGTCAGTGGTTCTCAACCTTCCTAAGGCTGCGACCCTTGCATACAGTTCCTCTTGTGGTGGTGACCCCCAACCATGAAATTTGGCTACTGAGATGCATCGTGATGTCAATATCTGCATTTTCCAAAGGGGCCGCGACCCACAGGTTGAGAACCACTGCTGTAAGCAAAGCGGGTTGAGCCTCCACCCAGTGTACAGGCCTCTGGCTCTGAGAGAAGTCACTTCGGAGAATGGCAGTCACAGGGAGGGAGAAGGAAATGGCCAGGTCGTCAATTTATTACTCTGATGCTTGCATTTGGCAGCAAATTTGAACATGCGTTCCTTTTAGCGCTCCGTTTCTAAAGCTGAAGAATTCATTCCTATGGAACTAGACTGTTAAAGTACTCAGATATTCACAGATGCTGATGTGTCATTCATCTCTTCATACAAGACACGAACAGAATGCCTTCTCGGGGCCAGGGCCTGCATGAAAACAGAGCAGAAAGGGGCACAGGGGACCCCGGGAAAGAAAAAGTCAGGAGCAAGCAGCGTGATGGCATAGATGTACATAGAGAAAACACTGCGTTAGGCAGGGCTGTCTGTGTATGTTCTGGTAGGTGGTGAGTTGTGAATGCATATTTATATTAAGATATATATAAAAATTAGCCAAAACCGGTTTGGCTCAGTGGATAGAGCATCGGCCTGCGGACTGAAAGGTTCCAGGTTCGATTCTGGTCAAGGGCATGGACCTTGGTTGTGAACACATCCCCAGTAGAGGGTATGCAGGAGGCAGCTGATTAATGTTTCTCTCACATCCATGTTTCTAACTCTCTATCCCTCTCCTTTGTTCTCTGTAAAAAATCAATAAAATATATTTTTTAAAAAGATACATAAAAATTAACAAATAATAAAGTGATACCCAACAACAAAATTATTATAAAGTATTTTTCCAATGAATAGGTGGTGATTAGGATAAATAGCATAAAATAAAAGTTAATTAGATGACGAATTACATGGAGGCATTCCACACAACATACTTCAGAGAATACATACTGGGGGTTTCACATGTGTAGAGGAGTGAAAGGAGTCCATGTTACGAGGGCAGAAGCTGGGGCTGAGGAAGAGAGGAGATTAGGGACTTAGGTGGGTCAGAGGTCATTTCACCCTGGGGACCCTTCACCAAAAGAATTTCAAGTTTATCTCACATACTCTTCTTCATTCTACCTTGGGCCAAGGATGATAATATATGCATATGAATATTTAAAAATGTTATTCAGGTGATTTTAATGAGCGTGTCTGTTTAAAAATAACTCGTGAGTAAGAAAGGCTCAGGCTTGTATGTGACAGAGAGGACCGGCCCCCGGGTGTTATAAATGTTGCTCTGGATCATTTGTTCTCTCTGTCTCTCGCCTTTCTCCCTCTGTGATATCCTAAAAGTCTCTGGTACTGTGCCTGATAGATTAGGGACTCAGGTGGATAATAGATCATTTAACCTGGGGATCATTGAACACTTAATAAATGACAGTATTATTGTTATCATTACTACTGCTATATTGCTAGTACTATCACTACTCATTACACTTAAGAGCTCTTATCTGCCGAGACCGGTTTGGCTCAGTGGACAGAGCGTCGGCCTGCGGACTGAAAGGTCCCAGGTTTGATTCCAGTTGGGGGCATGTACCTTGCTTGTGGGCACATCTCCACCGTGGGGCGTGCAGGAGGCGGCTGATGGATGTCTCTCTCTCATTGATGTTTCTGACTTTCTATCTCTCTCCCTTCCTCTCTGTAAAAAATCAATAAAATATATTTTTAAAAAAAGAGCTCTCATCTTCAGTGGAGTAAAGAAGAAATGAGAAAAGAAATTAAAAAAAATACTTTCAGATGAATGAAACAAAAAGGCAACATGCTGAACTTGGTGCACCAAAATAGTCATTAGTGGAAATTTTATAGCTATCAATATCTGTATTTAAAAAAAAAAAGATCTTAAATCAGTAACCTAAGCTTCAAACTTGAGAAATTAGGGAAAAAAAGGGCAAACTAAACCTAAAGCTAACAGAAGGAAAGAATATGAAAGGTTGGAGGAAGTACATGAAATAGGAAACAGAAGAATAATAGAGAAAATCAATCCACCCTCCCAACAAATAATGTTATTTCTTTAAAAAATCCAGTAACTTCTGAAATCAGGACTGGATGCAAAATCACTACTAACCTTACAGAAATAAAAAAAAAATTATAAGAGAATACTACAAACAAATATATGCACACATATTAGATCAGTTGGATAATATGAATAAATTTCCAGATAAACATAAACTACTGAAACTGACTCAAAAAGAAAGAGAATATCTGAACAGACATTAACAAAAATATTTTCATTAATAGAAAAAAAAACACCTACTACAAAGAAAGGCCTTTGCCTACATGGCTTACGGTTACATTCTATCAAACAGTTAAAAAAGAATTAATGCAATTCTTTATAAATTATTCATTTAAAAAAGATAAAAGAGATGTAATACTTCTCCATGAAGCCAGTATCATTCTAATTTCAAACCAGGAACATATATCACAAGAAAAGAAAACTTTAGGCAAATAGCTCAATGAATACAGACACAAAGATTGTCAACACAATATTAGCAAATCATATCCAGCAACATTTAAAAAGTATTAAATGCGTGAAAAATGAGATTTGTCTAAAGAATGCAAGGACATCCCCAAATCCAACAACTATATATATAAAAGCCCAGCAACCAGGACAGCTAAACAAACAGAACGACCAGTGTCTATGATGTGCACTGCGGCACCCAACCGGCCTGATCCAGACCCTGATTGGCCCCTTTGCCCCAGCCAACCTGGCCCCCTATTCACCCCCAATAACTCGATCTGGAACGAGGCCGGCCGCCAAGCACCCACATCCTCTACCCTCCCCCTGACAGCCTGGCCCTAAATGGCCCCTATTTATGCAAGTCACCAGACCCAATCCATTTAATGTGTGTATATACATATATACATATATACATGTATGTATGTATGTATGTATGTGTATATATATTTATGTATATGTATATATATATGTTTATGTATATGTATATATATATATGCACATATAAATAATAGCAAATATACTTTAAGCCAGTATAAAGACTATATTATTTCAGAAACATTTTGAGAAACAAAGTTTCTATTCTTCTATTCTAGAGGCCCAGTGCACAGATTCATGCACCAGTGAGATCCTTCAGCAAGGATGGGCTGAAACTGGCTCTCCAACATCCCCTGACTGGTCCTGGATTATGAGAGGGTGCAGGCCAGGCAGAGGGACTACTCCTGTGCAGGATCGGGGCCAGGGAGGGACTGTGGGAGGGCACAAGGGCATGTCCAGCCCATCTTGCCCAGTCCTGATGGTGGACAATTGCGGCCAACTGGGGCCACCTCACCAGTTCAGATCTGAGCGATCAGGGTTGCCCAGCTGGGGAGGGACCATGGGAGGTCTCCAGGGCATGTCTGGTCCCTCTCGCCCAGTCCTGATCGGCTGGACCCCAGCAGCGAGCTAACCAACTGGTGGGAGTGTCTGGCCCCTGGTGGTCAGTGCGCATCATAGCAAATGTTTGAATGGTTGGAAACTTAGCATATTAGATTTTTATTTTTTTATGTCTTTATTTTTATTTCAGAGAGAAAGGGAGAGAGAGAGAAACATCAATGATGGAAGAGAATCATTGATTGGCTGTCTCCCTATCTCCCCACAATGAGGATTGGGCCAGCAACCCAGGCAAATGCCCTTGACTGGAATCTAACCCAGGACCCTCAGTCCATAGACCGACACTCTATCCATTGAGCCAAACCAGCTATGGCAGACAGCCTTTTGTTATATAGGATATTAGAAGTCAGACAAAGAGGAAGAATAGATCTTCTTTTAAAGAATATAACACTCATCTAATGTACATAATAAATACACTTGATCATGACTGACAAAACTGAATCTCACTATTTAAAAAGAGTGAAGTTGTAATCCTTTGATAATATAGCATTCTAAAAATTAAAAATTAAAGTTAAAATACATAAGCATATTTTTATATAACTAAAATATGCTTATATATTTTAGTACATAAAACAATATATATATTGTGCATGCAAATTTTGTATTGATAAGTCATACACAAAATACTCTCCATTCAAAAATTTTATATGGGGAGACAAATCCTGAATTTTTCACTCTCATCAGAGGCCAATCTTATATCTACAGCATGTTCTCTGGGCAAATGTGACATTTCCTCTCGTTTAAACATGTGTCCTAGCAAATGGTGTTATTTAACCTTACATGGCTTTGTTTTGTTTGTCTTGCCTTGATGTGGGAAAGAGATAGCTCACCCCATGAGGTGCATCTCTAAAGGACATTCCAGGAAAAGGCCAAACAGCAAATGATGTGCACGGACTGACTCAGGGGAGAAAATGCCGTGGGCCTGCAGCCTGCGTGCCCTCTGACCTCCCACTCCGGCCATGGTCAGAAAGGCCCCTGCTGCCTAAACCGGTTTGGCTCAGTGGATAGAACATCGGCCTGCGGACTGAAGGGTCCCAGGTTCGATTCTGGTCGGGGGCATGTACCTTGCTTGCGGGCACATCCCCTGTAGGGGGAGTGCAGGAGGCGGCTGATCGATGTCTCTCATCAATGTTTCTGGCTTTCTATCTCTTTCCCTTCCTCTCTGTGAAAAATGAATAAAAATATATATATTTTTTAAAAAGGCCCCTGCTGCTCACAGACTCATCAGAGACCGGCGCAGACCTGAGCAGAGAGCACTTTCCCCAGTCCAACCATCAGCACCAAACAGGCCATGCCTACCTTCCCCCTCTTTCCCCCTCTGCCTTCCTCTCTGAAATCAATAAAAAATAGATAGGAAAAAAAAAAGTAAAAATGTTTTGCACGTAAATATCCATCTTTTTTTTATTTTTCTGGCTCACTGTTTTTGTTTTATTAACGACTTAGGAAGTTTGAACATAAAACGTTTTTACCCAGGATTCCTGGGTTTTAGTAACCAAGTCATTCAAACAAATTCTAAGCTGTGTCAATATTTTCAGAGTTTGAACAGGTTTTAAGTACTAAGCAACTGTGTGTGTGTGTCTGTGTGTGTGTATGCATGTATATGTGTATCTGTGTATATGTGTATCTCTGTGTGTCTGTATGTGTATCTCTGTGTGTCTGTATGTGTATCTGTGTGTATGTGGGTATATGTGTATGGTGTATGTATGCATGTATGTATATGTGTATGTGTATATATGTATCTCTGTGTATGTATGTTTATACGCATATATGTGTGTATCTCTCTGTGTGTATGTGTGTATGTATGTATATGTGTGTGTATGTGTATCTCTCTGTGTGTATGTGTGTATATATGTATGTGCTTATGTGTATCTCTGTGTGTGTATGTGTATCCCTGTGTGTGTGTATGTATGTATGTGTGTGCACACATCTGTGGCCCTTCAGATGTTTGCAGCATGGATCCTGGCATCTTTCTTTTTATGGCTGGGGCCTGGCTGACATTTGGAAGGCGCTGATTTACTTTTGCATGTCAAACAGGGAGAAATAACGGTCCCCTCACCCAGTGACTAACGAGCCTGTCAGCAGCCTGGTGTTTTACAGAGTCTCGCGCGACCAAGGACGAGTGGCTACTTTTCATTCTCTCCCCAGAACAGTGGAAGATGGCAAGCAGAACCCAAATGTCAAATGTAATCTATCACGGCTCAATTACATGTGACAAGAAACACAAACGGAGAGAACCAGAGGGTTCGACAATCTAAAGGAGCCTCTGAGATAATGGGGAGATTTCATTTATTTCTCCGAAGGCGCTACTTGCCAGCAGTGAACCAGCCCTATCCAGTTCTTTCCCCTCACCGATGGCTACGATACATGCAACACTCCATTATGCCCCACCGTCTCTTCTTGGTAGAAGCAAAACAAAATACCTTTTTAAGTATATTTTTATGGATCTCAGAGAGATGGAGAGTGAGAGAGTGATAGGAACATCAATGACAAGAGAGAAAGAATCACTGATGGGCTGCCGCCTGCACACCCCATACCAGGTAGAGAGCCCACAACCCAGGCATGTGCCCTGATTGGGAATTGAACTGTGACCTCCTGGTTCACAGGTTGACACTCAACCACCTAGCCAAAGCCAACCGGGCAAAAACAAAATATCTTAATTTGCCACTAAACCTTTCAAATAGGATAGCAAGAGGAGACTAGTCAACATGCATTGCAAGAAACATCGGAGAGGAGTAGTGTCAATTGTAACATGTCAATAACATGTGAAGAATCAACACTGTTACCATTTCCTAGAACAGTAGTGACAATTTCAGACCAAAAAACATGCTCCCGTAAGGTAGCCGCTGGCCACACAGGACTATTGAGATTTAAGTCGAAATGAAATAAAATTAAACAAAAATTAAAAATTGGGTTCCTGAGCCAGGCCAGTGTGCTCAGTGACTAAGTATCTACCTATGAACCAGGAGGTCACGGTTCAATTCCTGGTCGGGGCAGTGACTGGGTTTCAGGAGAGGTCCCCAGTTGGGGGCATGCAGGAGGCAGCCGATGAATAATTTTCCCTCATTATTGATGATTTTCTCTCTCCCTTCCTCTCAGAAATCAATTATATGTATATATATATATATATATATATTTAAAATTGGGTTGCTCAATACTTTATTTGCTCTCATATGTGTGTGGAAAGCAGATCTTCAGAAATATGGGGAGAACTGCACTAGTGTTCATCACAGAAAGGAATTTGGAGGACAGAAGGAACAAGCTGAGTGCACCAAGAAAAATGCAGTCCCTGCACTGCTCAGGGGAGGTCTAATGACAGGGCCCCAGAGACAAACATTCCTAACACACCCTGCGAACCCTGCCTGCCCAGGCCTGGCACACAAGCCCAATCTCACACCATAATCACGCCCGAAAATTCCCAAGCCAATCTCCCCTTGCTTGTTGAATCCATTTTTGTGTTTTTAAAATATATTTTTATTGATTTCAGAGAGGAAGGGAGAGGGAGAGAGAGAAGCACCAAAGATGAGAGAGAATTATGGATGAGCTACCTCCTACATGCCCCCTCCTGAGGATCAAGGCCTCAACCCCAGGCATGTGCCCTGACCGGGAATAAGAACCTTGACCTCCTGGTTCATAGGTTGACATGTAACTGCCGAGAACCAATTCCAGCATGTAATAATTACAAGAGTTCCATCAAAAGGTTGATGGGACTCGGGGGGGTCAACAGTGGTGAGCCACATATGTAGTTTACCCCAGCCTAGGTATGAACAAATCTCTCTTATCCTAGATGTCCAGATCATGTCTGCCTAATCATTAGCTATTTTAAAAACATTTTTATTGGAAAAAGCTAAACGGCACTTCCCCCAAACCTGAATAGGATTGTTAACTGCCAGACAGCTCAGAGCATTTTACTGCCTCCTGTTGGCCAAACACCTGATTAGCTGTAGACTCTTGCCCAAACTGACAATGTTTCTGTATATCCTTTGAAACTTTACCCTTTGAAGTGCATTATCTCCACCTTCCCTTAGGACAAGTTGTGTGAAATAAAAGCAGGGTTCTGAGTCAAGGAGGAAAGTCTTTAGCTCCTTCAGCCGAAGCTCGTCTGACCCCCAATGCCCTTCAAAATGATCTTTTGTCTCCAGACTCTTTAATCATCTACGCATCAGCTCCTTCTTCCAGAATGCTGAACCCTTTGTAAGGCTGGGAGCAGGACCCTGGCCATGTAACTACTGAGCAACACTGGCTGGGCCTCTGAAGACCTTTCAGACTAGCTTAGGGGTCCTATCTTGCCCACCTGCCAAAATCTCATTATGGAAGTGATAAGCATTTTGATGCCTTCGTGGTATGTGTATGGCATCATCAGTGTTGACATCTGAACAAAATGTAGGGTTTTCTATAGTTTGGCTTCACCAGAGAGTGTTAGGACTGGAAGTGACTAGTCCAGGAGCAGGATTTAGTTTATCATCTCTACATAGGGTGATATTAAAGGGGACATCAGACATTCTATTCCTTCAGAAATGCCTGTGCTAAGAACCGTGAAGGACAGTTCACTGTCCATAACATTGTTTGATAAAAAGAGACCTTCAGACCTTCCCAAAGTCTATGTCACAGAGTCACACCAGGGGACTTGAGGTATCATTTTTCTAGACTCCTGTCATCGGATGGGGACCTAGGTATAGTAACTACAGAAAAAATGCTCAGCCCAGGATTGCAAATAATGGACCTTCCTCTTCTAGTCTCTTCTGTTTTCCTGACACCTGACATAAATTACCTGAACTTAATCCTGTTTACAACTATAATATTGTCAAAAGAAATACAGAACAGTTCTCTCGAATAATAACTCTTCATTCTAAGAGGCGCCCCCATCAACAACCCCAGCCTAGGTATGAACTAAATCTCTCTCTCTCTCTCTTTTTTAATATATTTTATTGTTTTTTTACAGAGAGGAAGGGAGAGGGATAGAGAGTCAGAAACATCGATGAGAGAGAGACATAGATCAGCCGCCTCCTGCACGCCCCACACCGGAGATGTGCCCGCAAGCAAGGTACATGCCTCGGACCGGAATCGAACCTGGGACCCTTCAGTCTGCAGGCCAACGCTCTATCCACTGAGCCAAACCGGTTTCGGCTAAATCTCTCTTATACTAGATGTCCAGATCATGTTTGCCTAATCATTAGCTATTTTATAAACATTTTTATTGATTTCAGAGAGGAAGGGAGAGGGAGAAAGAGATATAGAAGGGAATGATGGGAGAGCGTCACTGATTGGCTGTATCCTGCATGGCCCACACTGAGAATCCAGCCTGTAGCTCAGGCATGTGCCCTGACTTGGAATCTAACCATGACCTTCCGGTTCATAGGTTCATGTTCAGCCACTGAGCCATGCTGGTGGGTTCATTAGTCATTTTCATATGGAATCTCTGAAATGCTTTGCCAGGTATTGTTTATACCTTGTGAAGTAGAGATTCTGTAAGGGGCACTTTCTCTAGAGATAGTATAATCCTTTAGGGATGGTAACACTTAAATAACAGCTTCACTAGGTACTAATAGACTCACCTAATGGTGACCGCAATACTTTGGGGCTCCCTCAATACTTTGGGGCTCCCTCATTTGTGTCAGTCATTCTTCTAAATACCATTTATAAATAACATTTTGTTGCCATGATTTGGACTTCCCATTCCTCCCTTTTTCTCACATTCTGCAATTACAGGCATGAAGGGATTTTTTATTATCATTGTTTAAAGAAACTTTCTCTTATCTCTATGAGTAGCCATCATTTCCCCATTCTTCTTAACAAAGAAGCATGCACCAATGGTTCAGTGCACTTCAGTCTTCACGCATATGCCTGTGAGTGTAGAGACAAGCTCAGTGAAAGCCACTGGAATGTCTGGACACGTGGGAGGGCCCCATGGAAAACAGCAGAAGGGGGGGGGGGGTTGCTGCTTAGAGCAAATGCTTGGCATCTTAGCTGTGCGACTTAGTCCTTGCTTTTATCAAATCCTTGCACCAATTGGGTTTGCATTTCTTAAAATATTTTTATTGACTTCAGAGATGAAGAAAGAGGGAGAGAGAGAGAGAGAAAGAGAGAGAGAGAGAGAAAGAGAAAGATATCAGTGATGAGAGAGAATCATTGATAGGCTCTCTCCTGCATGCCCCCACACTGGGGATGAGTCCACAACCCAAGGCATGTGCCCTGGTTGGGAATTTAACCATGACCTTCTGGTTCATAGGTCAACACTCAACTACGGAGCCACACCAGCTGGGCCAGTTTGATCTTTGCCTTATAAAAATCCCAAAGATATTACTCCTCTATAATCACTTTGTTTAGGTTTTATACTCATCATAATTAGACTGTTTGAGATTCCCGGAAAGGAAATCCTCTCAAAATACCCAGTTGTAAGGAGGCCATTGGTAGGTTACAGCCTCATGAGAACATACACAAGGAAGCACACAGAGGAAGAGGAGTGGACAGCCGGGCACCCTTTCATTTCTAACCCTTGTTCTTCACTCCACTGGTAATTCTCTCCTGTGTTGATTCCTCAAGTTTTCTCTCCACCTGATAAACTGTGTGTGTGTGGGGGTGTTGGGGTGGAGGAGGTGTGTGGAGGGGAGGGGGCTTCGTCATTGTTTGGGGTAATTTGCCCTGAATGTAACTGAGCATAGCCTCCAAAATCTCACAATTTCAATGGCATTCTAAGCCCATCTTTTGCGTCAACTGCCAAAGTTTTGCATCTCTTATTTCAGATTCAGATTGGTCAGAAGTTTTGTGTGTGTTTTTTGGGCCAAGTCACAGATGCTGTGTATTTCCAGACTTGGAATCATGCATCCTAACCTGATCCCGTTATCTAGTGCTGTAGTGTGGGGAGAAGTAGAATCCGTGAAGCAAAAGATGACTCTAGCCTGGGATTTTCTCTGATGATTAAATGCAACTAGATCTTAGGGAAATCAATGGCAGCGACATCCAGGTGGCTCAGGTGTGTGGTAATAGGACAAGAGAAACAAGCAACAATACATACATACATCATACATACATACATACATACATACATACATACAATGATTGCCTGAGATTAGGCTAGTCTTAGTTTTATCATCATCCAGATGGTTGTCATTTTCTGGACCTCTGTATCTAAAAACAGTCAAAGAGTAAGTGGTGCATAGTCATTCTAGACCAGGAGGGGAGACCACAGCCGGATGGAATAGAGACGTTTAAAGGGAATGGAACAGAGACGTTTAAAATCACACTGGCATGACTCAGCCATGGCCTGCAGAAGTGTGCTTGACATGCTACAGATGGGAAGGAATCTCATAGAATTAAAGGCCTCGATTTAAAAAAAAAAAAATCCAAAAAGCAATCCAACTAATTGCAAACCCAAATACTCGTTCCGGATGAACTCTTATGAAACGCCTAGCCACCTGAAGTGGTGAGGGATGCTCCCCGAAAGCTAGCTTTCCGGGTTTCTGCTTTGCATTACACATCCCCAAGAGGCAGCGTGCGGCGGGGCCCGGATAATATTTCTGAAAGCGCACTGGATACATTTTCCAATATGTTCTGAGCATATTTTATGTGCTGTAATGAGATAACTTGATAATATTGCCACACCGCAGGAATTCAAAGTCAAATAATAGACTTGGAGAACAACAAGCCCTGAATAAACATTAATCATCCTGTATTTGCTTTACATGGAATGAGAACAATAGCAATCACAGCCCAGAAATGCCCGCGTGGAGATGGCTTTTTAAAATGTATGCTCCTCAGCCCCATCAGAGGCACCGCTTCTGAGAGCCATAGGTCATTTCGTAGTGACAGGGCTGGTCGCATAAAGAGCGGATCCACACTTATCTTTTCCTGCGAGCAGAATCGCTGTTTCCAGAGCTTCGTCTTGGCCAACTGGTTTATTAAGTCCCGATCATTACAGTCAACTCCATTTTTCAGAGAAGACTTTGTATTTGAAAGTCGTTTTTATAAACGACGTTTTCTTTAGAGCTTCAAAATGCTCATAAAATGTTGGACTGTATAGATGAATACCTTTCACTAAAATGTTACGCTGTGTGGTTTGCCATTTTGAAAATATCCCGTGCAAACATTATACCATTAAGCAATCGTATAACTGCCTTATATTAAAACAAAACAAATGAATGCTTCTGAACAATAGAGAAACTGAAGTTTCACGATTAGCTCTGAAAATAAATCAATGCATATAAGCTTTGGTAATATTTTAGGCCCAAATCAATCCGAAACTGTTCAATAATTATATAACATAATTATTTTTCTTTCTCTCTCTCTCTTTCTCACCTATCTATATATAGAGAGAAATTTATATATGAAAAATTACAAGACATTTAAAATAGAATAATTTGGCTTCAATGCCATCAGAGTAAAATGGATGTACTGAAGAAAACATTTTTAATTAAACTTCTTTATTTTGACATCATGGTAGATGACATCATTGTAGATTCACATGCAGTTGAAAGATGTAATATTCCTTCCCTAATTTTATCCAGTGGTGACATCTTGCAAAACTATGGTACAATATCAGGCCCAAAAGATTGCAAATGAGAAGGTAAGATACAGAACATTTTCATCGCCAAAAGCAGCCATCTTGCCCTTTCATACACATTCTCCTTTCATACCTGCCCTCTTTCCATCTCACCGCTGACCAATGCTAATCTGCTCTCCATCTCTATAATGTTGTTGTCTTGAAATGTTACCCTTATGAAATCATACACGAGACAACATTTGGGACTGGATTTTCCAATGATCACAGTTCTCTATAAATTGATAAAGTTGTTGCATGTAGATCATTGCTTTCTGTTGCTGAGTAGTACTGAAGTGGGAGGATGACCCACAGTTAGTTTAACCACTCACCAGAGAAAATCTTTATGTAATTTCCATTGTTTGGCAAAGATGAATAAAACTGTTATAAACATTTGTGCGTAAGCATTTGTATGAACAAAATAATTACTTAATTTCCTGGGAAAGTTCTCAAGATTGCATTCCAGCCATAAGTTTATTTATTTAGTAGTTAGATTTTAGAAATTGTCCACCAGTACAACTGCAGTACTTTCCATTCCTACCAGCAATATCTGAAGAGGACCCTTGATCAGCATCCTTGCCAGCATTTAATGTTGTCACTATTTTTATTTTAGCCATTTTGATCGGTGTGAGGTCAAACCTTACTGTGGTTTTAATTTGCAGTTCCCTAATGGTTAGGGATGAACATGGATTCCTGTGCTCAGGAGCCATATGTATAACCTGTTCATTGAAATGTCTATTTGTGTCATTAGCTCTTCCTTCTACTTGGATGGTGTGTTTTTACTGTCGAGTTTTGATAACTCTTAATATATTTTAAATACTAGTCCTATAGCAGATACATGGTTTGAAAATATTGTATCCTACTATGTAGCTTAGGTTTTCAGCCTCCTAACTAGATCTTTCACAGAATAAAGTTTTTTACTTTAATAAAGTGAAACGTCAATTTTTCTCTTTATGTTTGTGATTTAGGGTTAAGTGTAAGATGTTTGCCTAACCATATATCCCAAAGAGTCTTTCCTAATTTTCCAAAAATTTGTAACAGTATGTTTATTAATCCTATTTACTAATATTTTCTTAAGGATTTTTGAATCTATACTTGTCAGGAATACTGGTCTCTAGATTGTTTGTAGGAATGACCTAGTGTTGACTATGTGTAACACCAGCGTCGTAGGATTAGGAGCTGTGAGCTCCTCTTATATTTGCTGTAAGAGATTAATTAGAGTAGGCATTATTTCTCTAATCTTTTGTTAGCATTCTCCAGTGAAAACGCTTGGTCTTGGATATTTATATTTTTTTTTTCCGCAAAGTATTTAAATTAGTCATTCATTTTCCTCAGTAGTGCTAGCACAACTCTGTTTCTGAGTGAGTCTGTGAAAATTTCAAGCATGTTCGGGGAGGAATATTCTTCCCTCTATTAATAGGTTTCCTCTTTAAATGGTAATGCATGAGAAATAAATTTTAAGATGCAGTGCCAGAACACAATGTCATTATCCCTGAGAGATTGCTATTTGCCCTCTCTCTTGATGTGCGTTACGGAAGGCAGGCCATTACTAATTTTGATATGGCTGTCAGGGAGCTCAGGGCCATATTTAATCCTCAATTACAGCAACATGTTTGCCCTTCTGGTGAGCAAATTGACTTCCTCTTTCTTTCCTTCCAAGTCATTCTTTGGAATTTATACTGCAACTTTATTAATATATTTTATCATCTATCATGCCCGGGCTCTGAGCCCTTCTGGAAAGGAAAGAAGAGTAAATAAAACAGGTGACTTCACATGTCCGATGCAGAGATGCTTTCCTCAGACCCTCACAGAAGAACCTGCCTCCAGCTATGAGGAGGAGTGCCCTACACCACTGCCCTACACAGTTACGCGACGGTGGGTGTTGAACCCTGACCTGGGGATCCACTGTGCCTGTCACATACCTGACCCCCTAGAACAGTGGTTCTCAACCTTCCTAATGCCACGACCCTTTAATAGTTCCTCATGTGGTAGTGACCCCCAACCATACTTCATAACTCTAATTTTGCTATTGTTATAAATTATAATGTAAATACCTGTGTTTTCCGATGGTCTTAGGCAACCCCTGTGAAAGTGTCCTTTGACCCCCAAAGGGGTCACGACCCACAGGTTGAGAACCACTGCCCTAGAAACTGCCAGTCGCATGAAAGCAGGGGAATGGCCTGATCAAGGCCACCTCGGTGACAATCCCAGGAGAAGGAGTCTCTGCTTTCTGGAAAACACTATGCAGGTTGCATCAGAGACTTTTTGGAGGGCCTTATGTCCCTTGGAGGAAGGAGGCATCAGTTTTTGGTTTGGAGGACCCAGCAGTCTGCCGGAATTGTCCTAGGTACCATCTCCAGCCATGACCCCTGGGCTGACTTGGCAATAGCAACACCTCCTGTTCAGGGGATTCAAGCGTGGAGTGGCTCTTCCACAGAAAGACCCCCTTCCCTCATGGACACAGCGAGGGTCCCAATGAACAATTTACGGCATTCGCCCAACACCTGGAGCACCACGTGGGACTCACAGCAAAGCTTTTGCACTCCTAACTCTAACTCCGTCTCTGCTTCCCAGAGAATCAACCGGAGATGCCTCACCTACCTCCATCCCGAGCCTGTCTCAATCAGTGGCTCACAGCTTGGATTCTCCCAACTCCTCCGTCTTTTCAACTTACGTGGGGTTGAGGGAATAAGAAGAGATAAACCAAAGATCTTATATACTTATACGCATAGCCCATAGACTGTGACAATGATATAGTGAAGACTTGAGAGTATGTAGGAGAAGGGAGGAGAGGAGATACAGGAAGGGAGAAGGGGTAGGGAAGGGAGAAGGGGTAGGGAAGGGAGATATCTGTAATACTGTCAATAACAAAAATACATTTTAAAAATCCTATAGAATAAAATCCTAATATGCAAATCGACCGAACGGAGGAGTGACTGGTCAATATGATGCACACTGACCACCAGGGGGCGGGTGCTCAAGGCAGCAGCTCAATGCAGGAGCAGCAGGGGGAGCACCACTCAGCCAGAAGCCGGGCTCATGGCTGGCAAGTTCAATGATGGTGGCCGGAGCCTCGCCAGACTCCCCTGCAGGTGGGCAGTAAGGATTGAGGGGTCACATCCCCCAATGGGTCCCTGTCTGTGAAAGGGCACAGGTTGGGCTGAGGGACCACCCTCCCACCACCAGTGCACAGATCTCATGCACTGGGCCTCTAGTCAATCCATGAAATAACAGAAGCAACAAAAAACAACTTGTACTTGTTTTTTTAGATTAAACAGAACTTTTTCCTAGTCTGAACCCAATATCCTTTCAACAGCAGAAGTTATTCTTGTATATTTATACAAATGCCTCCTATGAAATATACATGGAGTGATCTGATGAGATAAAGAGAGAAATGAATTATATTGCAGTACTAAAAGAACACCCATAGTGATAAGCAAATAACTCTGCATAAAACAGTCAATTAAAATGTATAAAGTGAAAGCAAATGTGGATAACACCGTTTTAGCTTCCTCTCCCAATAACCATTAAATATTCCATTTTGGTTTTGAAATGAGTAATCATTATCTAAAAGAAAAAAAAAAGAGAGAGAAGAAAAACCTGTCACCAAACAAGAGTCTGCCAACATCAAGCATCCCTTCATCTTGAATTCAAACTTACTCTTGCATTATTGAACAAAATCAGCTTGGTTCTATTTCTCTCCCCAGATAAGAACAAAACTGGGACTCTTCACAGCAAGGTGACTCTGGTCCCAAGGTGAATGATAAAAGGTGCAACCTCCCACACGCCGTCCATGCCGCGAAGTGACAATCGCTCTAATGATTGCTTTTACTCATATTCCTGAATTTCTTTTCATCTCTCTGTTTATGTTGGAAGTTTCCAGTGGAATGGTGTTTATAATCAATTGTATCTCATACTATAATTTTAAGAATTTGACATATGTGCATTGTTACCTGATTTTGAGCACGTGTGTGTGTGTGTGTGTGTGTGTGTGTGTGTTTCTAAAGCATACACTGGTTATCTGTTCCCACTGATGGAGCCTTCCCGGCAGCCTTTGTTTCTCTCTAACCTGTGTATTTCCTTTTACCTCTGCATATCACAGTCAACTCATTAGAAGCTGGACTGCAGGAAAGCCAGCTCACTCTCACTTAAAATACTTTTTGGGATCTTTGTCAAAAATACTATTTAAAAAATATGACAGTCCTCATGTCGCCCACACGTCTTCAACCTGCAGGGGACTTTAATGGAGAGACCGGGTTATTTACTTAGTGATGTGTGAGCAATTAACTTCAAGTCCATATCCACAGGAAGCTTGGTAGCACTCAGTAATTGGGAGAAAAATGTTCCTTTCATGTATGTACCTGCAAATAGATAAAGTGATGTTCTTCTAGGTAAGATGGGACTCAAATATACCTAGCGACATAAAATTGAACTATATCATCCCCTTACTTATTGTTTTTAGGTTACTAAGGCAATTTATTTAAAACATTGTGTTCTCCTCAAATGACATTGGTGACTTAATGCCAAGACTCTAGAATGCATCCCAGAATGAGGAGCACTCATATATGTACAGAAAACACCCTTGAACACGGAGCTTTGTGGACAAAGACGTTTTGGGAAGTCGTACGTTTGAACATTGGCCCGTAGTCTGTTCATGTATGGCTACAAATATAATACTATTCCCTAAATGGACATACGAAGTATATGTCAAGTCCCTAGTTGGCTGACTCTGTGTCAATTCATGCCGGCCATCCACACTGTTCTGCTTTGTTCCTGAGATTCTCAGCACCTGTCTGTTCTTTCCCTCCAGAACCTGGGTTGAAATATGAATGCATCCTTCCTGCACATCCGAGTATGTCATGGGGTGCGTCTGTAAAATATCCTCTCTTCGAGGAATCATGAAACCCCTACACCAGCAGAGAAACACTCTCAGCGCTATTCCTGCCACAGAAAGCACAGGTCGTCGGAAGAAGACTCCTGCTTAGCTTTGACTCGGAGGAAAACGCACCCTGGCTACGAACGGGTCAGGAATCACAGCCACGCCCTGCACATCTGGGCGCTGAGATGCTTCCTCTGGCCTCTCCTTCGGGTGCCCTGTGAGGTGGTGCAGCTTCTGTGACCTGTGCCCAGACCCCAGCCCACCATCTCTGCCTGGCAGGGCTGCCAAACGACTCCATTGCCTACAGAGCGCCCTGCCTTCTGCCTGGCACACTGCAAGGTGGCACCACGAAGATCAGCTTATTTGTGTGGAATGCATGGTGTCTGACAGATTTCCCCTCCCATGCAGCGCCCACACGTTCATCCAACGTCAGGTTGGAAGGGAGCGGGTAATCCCTGTCTGTGGCTGATGACTTCACCCCGGTCAATCGCCTGATCTCTGAAAACAGCATCTAGCGTTCTGTTCTGCTACGATAACACTTTCCGCTTTTTATTCTAAAATATAAATCGATGGCTCTTGAATCCAGGTGCCTAACCCTGGAAAATGGTAAACATGTGTGTGTGTGTGTGTGTGTGTGTGTGTGTGTGTCAAATACTACAGCATTTCTCCATAGAAAACAGGCACCCAGATTATAAAAAAGCGCGTGAAAGAAATGAGTTTCTTTTTTAACATTAAAAAACCCTTCAGACATCTGGTTCCACAGCCCTCAGAGAAAAGAAACATTTCGCTGCCTATGTCATTTGTAGTGTTTGTGTTTCTCAAGGGTTTGACACTTGGTATGATTGTATTAGATATTTTTATCACACGATTTACCATTCAGAGAGAAAAAGAGGGCAGAAAACTGCATACAGGGGGAGAAATAAGAGAACGGCTTGCTGAAACCAGTTTGGCTCAGTGGATAGAGCATCGGCCTGCAGACTGAAGGGTCCCAGGTTCGATTCCGGTCAAGGGCATGTACCTTGGTTGCGGGCACATCTCCAGTGGGGGGCGTGCAGAAGGCAGCTGATCCATGTTTCTCTCTCATCGATGTTTCTGACTTTCTATCCCTCTCACTTCCTCCGTGTAAAAAAATCAATAAAATATATTAAAAAAAGAGAACGGCTTATGTATTATTGTTATGTGCTTATATGCTCATACAGATGTCATTTAAATTGGACTCCAAAACCCAGCCATCAACAACCAACAAAGCCATTGAAAAGGGTGCAGAGGACCGGGCAGACCTGCTCCCACAGAGACACACAAATGGGCAGCGGACAATCCAAAGATGGCCCACCTTCAGGGGCTGTTAGCGAAATGCAAACGAAGGTGCCTTTAATTTGTTCAGGTAATAGCTACACATATCAGACCACTCACCCCTGTCAGAAAGGCTATTAGCACCAGGAGAAGCGACGGCAAGTGCTGGGGAGATTGAGGGGGGAAAGGGACGCTCCTTCACTGCTGGGGGGAGAGAAACAGAACACATCATGGAGGCCCCTCAAACAATTACAAACGGAGGGACCTTACGACCCAGCGATGCCTCTTCTGGGTGTCTGAAATATTTACATTTATAGTGGTACCTTGAGATACGAGTTTAATTCGTTCCGTCACCTTGAGGCGTGGGAAACTATGAGATGCTCGAGTCGTGGTAAACTGGTGAGTCGTGTGTAGCCGGCCCATCCGAGAGAGATGACTCCTATCTCAAATGTTGCTCATATTTCAAAGCAAAAATAGCTCGCTTGAGGGCTCGTATCTCAAAAATCTCGTATGTTAGGGCACGCATATCTCGAGGTACCACTTTACCCCCCAAAATATATGCGCGCCTAGGTTCACTCCTCAGTTATCCAAACGACTCTTCGTGTGGACTTATGCACTTATCACGTTGCCTCAAACACTAGGGTGTAAGGAGACTGGAAAACCAATTCAGAGAGAAATACGTTACAGGATGTAGCTCTTCTTCTTTGGCTTTTTCAAAATATGTGTGCTTATTGATGCCAGAGGGGAAGGGAGAGGGAGAGAGAGAGAGGAACCTCCATGAGGAGAGAACGGGCTGCAGGTTGCTGCTTGCACTACCAGCCAAGAGTGGTGTCTCTTCCACCGGATGGAGGCCCCTCACGGTCCCTGGCAGCAACCCAAGACCCCGCTCCACCGAGATGGTTTGCGGCCAACAAGGGGCCTCAGAGAGGGTGCTCCGACGGCTTCTGTTGTTTGGCAGAGGAAGTGGTGGAAGATCCCTGGGAACACGGTGTGACTAGAACAATTAACACCGGGGCTGAAGGAAGGGAAGGAGCCGTGTATGATCTGACCTGCCAAAAGGGCTGTGCTCTTTAAGGCTCCTTTCTTTGGGAATGGATGGGGAGAAAGCAACGGTATTAGCTAACAATTTCCACTGAGGCAACCTATGAGCTTAATGTTTAACAGGAAGCTCTGTTGCTTTGTGAACATATTCTTTTTGTTAAAATATATTTTATTGATTTTTTTACAGAGAGGAAGGGAAAGGGATAGAGAGTTAGAAACATCGATGAGAGAGAAATACCCATCAGCTGCCTCCTGCACCCCTCCCCCCACTGGGGATGTGCCCGCAGCCAAGGCACATGCCCTTGACCGGAATCGAACCTGGACCTTTCAGTCCACAGGCCGACGCTCTATCCACTGAGCCACACCGGTCTCGGCTGCAAATATATTCTTAACAAATTCCTCAGGTCACTGTCCATTATCCAGTTTGAGACTAGCTCTCACGGGCTCTGGAGCCTCAGATACTCCTTAGCTGGGTAAACGTGGGGACATTCACACTCCTGGAGGTGCTGTTTGCTCATGTGGCCACAACGCATAATCGCAGCATAATCCTCTGAGGGTTTAGGGGGAGATCAATGAAGATGGTTCCGATGAAGTGCTCAGCACACAGCAGATAATAACAACACTTCTTGAAAACTCTAAACTAACGGGTAAGTTTTGATGCTTGTTTACTTGATCAATACTATTTTCTCAAGAACCGTGTTGAGTATTTGAGGTGACATCTAGCCATCTGGATTTTTTGAAGATTGTTTAAGGAATTTCGATGCCCATGCAGCGTTATAAGTAACTATACCAGCTGTACCTCTCTCTTCCATTATGCATTCAAAAACAAAGATCAGGAAGTGCTCATTTAATGGTCAACTATAATGTACCAGGAACGTACCAGATGCTTTTCAAGTTGTATCTTATTTAATCTTCAGAACGAATAATTTGTGTCATCTCCGTTTTATGCATGAGGGTATCGAGGCTCTGAGAAACAAAATCATCTCACACGTTCCAGTATTATCTCGGTGCCGTAGGTTAGGGGACTAATCTAAGTGAGGCTAAATATTATCATTTTGTAAGTGAAGTAGCTGAGCTCACATTTTAAGTCACCACCACTCCCACCGCCATATCCTGCCTCCTTTTACAACGTTCATAGTTTCACTTGAATGGATAAGAGGGTTCTAGGGAAATATACTTGAAGGGGGAAATCAATTCACTTGGAAGATTTGTTAAAGGTCTAAGGGGGTCACTTAAGAGGGTGCCACTCTATCTATCTATCTATCTATCTATTTATTTATTTATTTTATTTATTTATTGTGTTACATGTGTACATATCTTCCCATTGACCCCCCCTCCCAGGCATACCCTAACCCCCCAGTGTCTTGTGTCCATTGGTTATGCTCATATGCATGCATACAAGTCATTTGGTTGATCTCTTATCTCCCCCACCTCTCCCTATCCTTCCTGCTGTAGTTTGACAGTCTGTGTGATGCTTTACTGCCTCTGTGTCTATCCCTTTGTTCATCAGTTTATCATGTTCTTTATTCTCCACAAATGAGGGAGATCATGTGGTGTTGCCGCTCTTGCTAAAGGACCATCGCACTCTAAGAGGTAAGGGTGCTTCGCCTTCTTTGTGTTCTTCCGTTAAATTGTGACATTTTTAGAGAGACACCATGCGCTCCGACACCTGCCATCAAGGGCTTCTTTGTGTTATATAACTTAGACCCGTCACACCCCAAGCAAGTTATCCAAACGACTCTTCCTGCGGGACTTAAGATATTGCCTCAAACACTACAGTGTACGGAGACTGGAAAACCAATTCCGAGAGAAATAAGTTACAAAATGTAGCTTTGCTTTTTTGTCTTTTAAAAAATATATATGCTTATTGATTTCAGAGGGGAAGGGAGAGGGAGAGAGAGATAGAAACCTCCATAATGAAAGAATCATTGACTGACTGCCTCCTGCACACTCCCTATTGGGAATCAAGCCCACATCTCGGGCATGTGCCCTTGGCCGGAATTAAACCTGGGGCCCTTCAGTCTGCAGGTGGATGCTCTATCCACTGAGCCAGACCTACTAGGGTGCTTTTTTTTTGTTTTAAAGTACCCTGAAAATTACCATAAAATTCTATACACACAACTTGCTCTAAACTCTAAAAATAAGTTAAACCCTCTGTGTACATTTATTATCACATCGCCTACTTAGCCCAGAATAAGTATTCAATAAACATTTAACGAATGAATAAAACATAAAATGTAAAGAATGTAGTTTTCTATCTTCCAAACTTGACAAAAAAATCTTCCCATTGAACCATTTTCTATTTAACTTTCTCCATTTTCTTTAACTTAGATTCAGAAAGATTAACTTTTTTATACAGTAGTAGTAACATGATCTGCTCTCAAAAGCTTCTGTAGTAATGACTGATAGTATAAGTTTGATAAGAATTTCAGATACTTAAATATATAAATATGATAGAAAATTTTTAAGTATATAAATATGATAGAAATCTCTATCATATTTATATATTTAAGTAACTGAAATTCTTATCAAACTTATTCTACCAGTATAAGTTTGATAAGTTTGGCACTTGAAAACACGTTAAATAATAATTTAAAAAAATATGAAACAATTGTGAAGTTAGTAAACAAAACTATAGTTTAATATAAAAATTATAGTTTAGGCCGAGACCAGTTTGGCTCAGTGGATAGAGCGTTGGCTTGCAGACTGAAAGGTCCCAGGTTCGATTCTGGTCAGGGGCATATACCTTGCTTGCGGGCACATCTCCAGTGTGGGGCGTGCAGGAGGCGGCTGATCGATGTCTCTCTCTCATCGATGTTTCTGACTCTCTATCCCTCTCCCTTCCTCTCTGTAAAAAACCAATAAAATATATTTAAAAAAACATATAGTTTAGTAAAAATACTTAAAATAGAGGCACTGAGAGTGTATACAGGAAACTGTGCCGGAAGAAAATAACGAATCTGAGTGATGTCTGAAGGAAAGCGGAGAAAAGTAAAATAGTTGAACTTTATACAAGAATAGAAACTGGTAAATGTAATGGAGGGGGTGATTGGCACCTGAGCAGAGGGGGACAAGAAGGGAAATGAGAGACATCTGCTGTGATACTGTCAACAATAAAACATGGCTTATTATCTAAAACATACTTCTGATATCGAACATAAGTCCATGTAGAGCCAGCTTCTGCGCATGTGGAGGGCTGGCCGAACTTAGCTTCCTTCCTCTGCAGAAATGGCATGTGGCTGAAGAGATCCACCCCATCCAAGTCCCCCTTTGCAAACATCCCGAGTCCTATGTAAATTTTGCTTCAATGCAGGAATACTTGATAAGACCATCACAGCTCCTCAGCCACCCATGGGATGGCTAAAACCTTTGTTTTTACTGGAGTGCGGTCCAATGGCTCCACTGCCCAATCGCTGCTTTCTTTTCTCCTCCACAGGTTTTTGATCTGAGGAACATCCCTTTACACGCACTCTGTATGGCAAATCTACATCTCAAAATCTGTATCTTATGGGATCTGTCCTGTGGCATTGCATTAACAAGTACAAGGGGAAGAAGTATCACCTGATATTCTCAACAGGTTCTTAAAGTGCAGTTGAAACCAATTCAACACTCATTCTTTGATAGTGTCTCCTAGGAAACAAGAAGAGAGGGGCATGTCTAAAGATGAAGTATCTGTAGTGAAAACGAAGGGAACTTCGTATAGGAGGAGCTCTGGAAAAGTTTCGCCTCTGGTGTCTAGCTATAGTTGCCCACTCATGCAAATTCTATTCCACACTGCACTCTAACCCAACTGAAGTGGGTACACTTTTTCTATAAAAGATCAAAGAGTAAAGAGTCAGGCTTTGCGCATCATAGGATTTTTGTCACAACTACAGTGGTACCTCGAGATACGAGTTTAATTCGTTCCGTAACCTGGAGGCGTGGGAAACTATGAGACACTCGAGTCACGGTAAACTGGTGGGTCGTGTGCAGTTGGCCGATCTGCGTGATGACTCCTATGTCAAATGTTGCTCATATTTCAAAGCAAAAATCGCTTGCTCGACGGCTCACATCTCAAAAATCTCGTATGTTAGGGCACTCATATCTCGAGGTACCACTGTACTCACCTTGGCTGTTGTAGAATGAAACTGAGATGGAATAAATGGTTGGGCATTCCTACGTTCTAATAAAACTCTGTTTACAGAAACAGATGCTGGGTCATGTCTGACTTGTGGGTCATTGTTTATCAAACAGCTATTCTAAAAGGCCTATTGAGTAAAATCAAACAATAAACATAATTAAAAGTCGAAAGGTTGAAAGAAAAAAAAGAAGGAAGAATGGAACAAAAGACTAAATGAATAACTCTTCACTTGGAACATCTTAAAGAATTTAGAATACTAAATGTTAGAATTCGTAAGTTTAACTGATAAAATATCAAAGTACAAAAATTATTTATCTTTCTGTTTCCAGTATGAATAGGATAACCCAGACAGACGTACCCAACGATAACACATGAACGCTGGACAGAAAAATAAACGGAAATAACAACAATCAGAACAAAGCTCCATTTAGACTTTGAAAAGCCAACTTGAAAGCAGATACAAATTACAGACTTGGGAGAAGTGAAAGGCACTGGGTGATTTTTCCACTTTTGTAGATTTTTGCTAAAGTTGCATCCCCATCAGTTCTAGCAGGAACAGCTAATCTATAATAATAAAAGCGTAATATGCAAATCGACCGAATGGTGGAACAGCAGAGAGAGCGTCCGGATGACCACGTTAAGATACACACTGGTGCCAGGCCAGCCAAGGTGGGTGCGATGCAATGCGATTGGTTGGGGGGCTCAGCCATCTCCCCTCCGCAGAGGGAGGCCCAGGCTACCTGGCCTGTGTAGCTGGGAGAAGGTGCAGGATGGACTGAGGGCCCCCTCCCCCTCCCTCTTTCCCCCACCTCTACCCCAGCCCCTAGTGCATGAATTTTGTACAGAAACTCACAGTCCTTCTGGCTTTAAAAGCAGGAACTAGGCTAGGGGCCACGTGAGCAGTGAAAAAGAGGGTAAATTCCAGAATGGAGATTGCCACAAAAGGTGAATTCAAAACTCCATCCACATATCTGGCTGCTAAACTACACATACTTGAGTCAGGCTCCAGCTAACACAGCTGAAGATTAAAAAATTGAAAAATCTCAACTACTACTCACCAGAGAACAGATAGATTCTGAAGTTTGAATGAAGGAAAACTGCAGAAAAAAACAATCAGACATTCAACATTCTAAGATATATGAAGCAATCCAGTGTTTCCTAAATTATGATTCACGCTCTAGGAGGTTTGGCTTAGAGCATCAGCCTGCAGACTGAAGGGTCCAAGGTTTGATTTTGGTCAAGGGCACATACCAGCGTTGCTGGCTTGATTCCTAGTAGGGGGCATGCAGGAGGCAGCAGGATCAACGATTCTCTCTCATCATGGACATTTCTATCTCTCTTTCCCTCTCCCTTCCTCTCTGAAATCAATACAAATATATTAAAAAATAAAATCATTATTCACACTGACACAATGACCAAGACAGAACCCCAAATTATACAAAAAGGGAAACACAAAAATATGACCTTACTTGAGAGAAAAGACAAGTAATGCAGACCAATAGTCAAACTGCCCGGATGTTAGACTTACTAGGTAAGTATTATAAAGCAGCTATTTCAATCATATTCAACAGTGTGAACTTAATATGCTCACAATGAATGAACATCATTTAAAAATCCCGTGATAAAACACTTAGCCAGTGCAAATAGAGAAGTAGAAATGATCTAAAATGAAGGAAAGAGAGAAAACACATAGAAAGCAAATGAACAAAGCCTCTATAAGCTGTGGTTAATATTCCTAGTGCACATACAGGCCCGAAAGGAAAGGAGTGAGAGATGGGTGGAAACCTTTACATAAATCAAGAATGAAATGTCCCAAATTTACTGAAAGACATGCATTTATAAATTTTAGAAGCTCACCAAAACCCAAGAATGATAAATGGAAAGGAAAACAGAATTAGGTACAGCATAGTTAAAATATTGGGGAAAAGCAATCATGGAAAATCTTGAAAGCGCCCAGTGAAAAGTGATACATTATTTACTGGGAGACAATAAATATGATGAATGGCAGCTGACTTCTAGTTAGAAGAAATGGAAACAGAGGAAGGGCATTGATAGTTTATTAAATAAACAAATAAATAGTATAGCAAAAAAACACATATCATTTAAGAATTAAGGCAAAGTAAAATTTCAAAATAAATCAACACAAAATACCATATTTTCTGGCATATAAGACGACTTTTTAACCCAGGAAAATCTTCTCAAAAGTTGGGGGTCATCTTATATGCCCTGTCATCTTATATGCCAGAAAATAGGGTAATTTGTGGATTCAGCCATTGTACTATGAGAATAACTAAAGGAAGTTCATCAAAAAGATATGAACAATGGAGCAGACTTTCTAATCTCATAAGGGAGCCAGGGGTGGGTGGACGGGTGTGAAAAGATTGCTTATGAAACTTGTATACATATATGCATAACTCATGGACGCAGACATTACCAGCAGTGTGATGAAGGCCTGGGATTGGGGGTGAGGGGAGGAGGGTTGGGCTAGAATGGGTTAATTGGGGGAAGGAAGGGGTCCTCTGTAATATTTTCAACAATAAAGATTTTTTTAAATGAAAAATAATGAAAACACACACAAATGATATGCAAAAATATATGAGATAGTCTTAGAATACAGGTACCTGTTCTACAGTTATAAAATTCATAGAACTATTTAAAACAAAACTTACAAGACGATGTTGTAGTCTATAATTTATGTAACATATTTATTATGCATATATAATAGAGGAGATATAAATGGCTATATAATAGGGGAAGAGCAATAAACCTATTGTAAGGTCCTTACATTTTGCAAAGTGTTACCATATATCTAAGACATTGAAAAGAATTTGAGAATGTATATCCTAATTTTTATAATAACCAATACAAACCAGAATGCAATGAGGTTTAGGTAATAGCCAACATGCCCTAAAATAATCACTGATGGGATAAGACAAAGCTATAATAAATAAGCTCCCCCAAAAGACAGCAATGTCCTAAACCGTAAAATAATTCACCCTAAAACTTTCCATCCTGTAGGGTTACTTCCTTTCCATTTTCTGTCACCCCCCAACTCACGTTCTTTCTTCTTCCTGTTTTCAGCATAGATGCATAGTCTTCCCCTATAATCCATGTCTTTCAACATCCCAGTCTCCCCATCCGCCCTCCCTCACTGCCTTTGTCTAAGGCACTGGTTCTCAACCTTCCTAATGCCTCGACCCTTTAATACAGTTCCTCATGTTGGGGTGACCCCCAACCATAAAATCATTTTTGTTGCTACTTCATCACTGTCATTTTGCAACTGTTATGAATTGTGTCTGTGTTTTCCAAAGGTCTTAGGCGACCCCTGTGAAAGTGTTGTTTGACCCCCCCAAAGGGGTCGCGACCCACAGGTTGAGAACCGCTGGTCTAAGGCAAGCCTGCAATCAAAGTCAATCTAAATATCCACCCAGTGTCCCCACCATTCGTTTTGTGTGCCTACCTAGCCCATTCAAATAGATGTTTTAAAAACCTTACTGGGGATTACAAATCTCCAGTCACACTGCTATCTCTCCATCACATTCGGAGAAGCTGAGCCTTAACCGAAGTGAATGCAGAGACATCGCATGGAAATAACCGACTCTAAATGTGAACTTCAGACAATAAATGGGCTTCAGTCAGACGCCGGGTCCGAAGTGAAAATCAGTGAGGGCCTGGCAGCAGTGCTTTGCGAATGCTCGTGAAGATGGCGTATGAACCTCAATGATGAAAGATTCGGGAAGGTAGACTTTTCATTTGTGTCTGGCCTAATCAATTAGCGCAGGGAAGTCTGCACAAATAGAAAATGCAGAAAAAAAAGAGACCTGTGCTTTTGTAAAATATCAGAAGCATTTTGAAGGGAAACAGGATTATCTGAAGAACAGAATATTTGTGGGGAAATGATCTACTGAACACAGAGAGATTTAAACTATCGGTCAGTACATCATCATATATTGAGAACTCTAAGGAAGACTTGAAATATAAATAAAAAACACCTTTTATATAAATCATTATTTTTTGAGAACACTGTTTCAGTAAAACAACTACCAGATATGAAATATTTTAATTGTGGCGAGATCAAAGGGTGCCAGGATATACCTAAATGAGAAATGAGACGTATTTGTCTTCGTATCATGTTTAAAGACTGACATTGTAGAAACAGTGAGTTGAGCCCTGGGCCATGGTTTGGAGAAGAAAGAGCTGAGCTTATTTACTATGCACTAATGTCTAGAGTGAACTACTTTTCCAAGCTAAAAATAAACATAAATTTCTCTTAACATCTTTCAATGCCCTCAACACATGTCCCTTACATGATGGTCTTTTCTTTTTATGTTCACATGTAGAAATCTGCTAAACACTCATGTTTTGGCAGCTGTAGAATAGTTTAGACTCTGAGCTCTCAGCAAAAGGAGGAAACGACAAAAGACAATGAAAAAGTTTCACTCTGCCAAAACTGGTTTGGCTCACTAGATAGAGCGTCGGCCTGTGGACTGAAAGGTCCCAGGTTTGATTCCGGTCAAGGGCATGTACCTTGGTTGCGGGCACATCTCCAGTAGGGAGTGTGCAGGAGGCGGCTGATCGATGTCTCTCTCGCTCATCAATGTTTCTAGCTCTCTATCCCTCTCTCTTCCTCTCTGTAAAAAATCAATAAAATATATTTTAAAAAAAAGTTTCATTCTGATTGGCAGCCAAGTAAATATATCTCTAGGAGGGCACTTTTTCCCTTGTCTTACCTTGAAATTTACAGACTGCTTGGACACAGATGTTAGCAATAGTATGTTTTTAAAAAATGCATTTTATTGATTTTTACAGAGAGGAAGGGAGAGAGATAGAGAGTTAGAAACATCGAGGAGAAAGAAACATCCATCAGCTGCCTCCTGCACACCCCTTCCTGGGCATGTGCCCACAACCAAGGCATGTGCCCCCGAGGAGAATCAAACCTGGGACCTTTCAGTCCACAGGCTGATGCTCTATCCACTGAGCCAAACCAGTTTTGGCAGCAATAAGATTCTTTTCCATAAGCAATCCCCGCTTTAACTATGGTCCCCAGGAAAGGGGATCAAGGCTATGGAATCTACAATAGGAGCCTCCGGTGGACTATTGGCCCAAGTGTGTGAGTATCATGAAGCCAGAACTCAACCAAGGAGTGTCACTACAAAGTTCCCAAAATGCTACGGATGGAAAGGGCCCCCTGCTCACCTGAGCAGCTCAGGGGAGGCCTGCGAAATCAAAGACCTAAAGTAACCACAAGGGAGGGTCTGACATCAAACCTTGAACTAAAAGCAGTGAGGGTGGGCAGTCACATCCTAGGCCCGTACCTTCCCTGACAAAGGTCAAGCTTGACCTTAATTGAGTCTCTATCGTCTTTTTGCATCTATGATAGCATATCCTTGTAATGTCCCAGTAGTTCTCCTTTTCTTCCAAGCACAGGCTGTGCTCTGCGGAGACCATAAAGCCCCTGATTGTTATTGGGTTCATGGTTGACTGTTACCTGTCCCGCACCCCCGCTAAGTAAATGAAGTATACGTCTATCGTTTTACTTTTCACCCAATCCTGGAGGTTTCCACACTTTGATTTCTCCCGCCTCCCTAATCTATGACCCATGCAGATCATGTAACCCACTTACTTCTCCTCTTTTAATGGTAATATATAAGCCAATGTAAAAAAAACAAAAACAAAAACAAAAACCCTTTCAATACGTTGACATTCTGCTTCCTGGCAGTAGTTGACAGTTTGGCTCATATACACTCACAAAAATTCTTTTATAGGTTTGAATGTTAACAATGCTAAATAAAGCAATAAAAACTTATGGAGTTGAGGGGACTAACTCATAGGCTCATGTATGCTGTCTTATTGCGTTTGTTTGTGGTTTTCCCCTAGAGATCAGGAAGGAAAGATAGCTTTAAAAAAATATAGATAGAAAGGAAAGAATGTTGGAAACCAAATATTGTTCTCACTAAATGGATGTAAATAGGAAGCCAGAAGGCTGGCCAACCTTAATTGCTCTGAAAGATCAAAGCTGATTATCATGTTAATTTCTGTTTATCTCCTGCCTAAAGGCTAGGGGTGTGTCCCAAAGCCTTAATAAAAGGGAGAAAAAGGCCAGAGCAAAGGGCAGTCCTTTCCACTAGAGGAAGGCTCCCGCCTGGCCCCCCAATATCGCCAAATTAATGCTGTCTAGTCTCTCATTTCGTTTGCGGGCGGCCTCCTTCAGAACTCGAACCCTGACCTGGGAACCCTGAACCACGCGGACGTGGAAAGAGGTTCCCACAAAAGAAGAAAAAAAAAAAGATAACATTGCAGGTTTCCATGAAAGATCAGGTTTGGAGGCAGGCTAAACTTCAGAAACAGGCAGCTATTCCCATTACTGGGCTTTTTATAAAATGCTAGCCTGTGTTGCTTAAACAAAGAAGCTCAGTTTAAATGGCCAGTGGATATAATTGGCTAGGTGATCGCTATTTCAAACAAGAACATATTTGACTTCCCTTAAAAAAGCCCAAGTAGAATGCTGCGACTCATGCTTGCAGGTCAAAGAGATTTCGAGAAGTGCTTCAATGAAGTGGAAGCAAACACATAGCCTGGTATGCATTACCACTCCCTTAGGAGAGCCCATCTCTTTTGAATGTTGGCTTATAAAGGACAAATGAACGGGATTTTCCAGACAGAAAAGGCAGTTTTAGGGAAGGGCGTAAGGGGGTCCATGGAGAGGAAGGCGTACATAAAGGGCAGAGACAGCTCCAAGCCACCAGATTGCTTGCTTGTCTCACTTTCACAGAGGATGGGGGGGATGTTATCAGGTAAGGAGAGGAGAAGAGGGGAGCACTGGGTGAGCTCTGAATCTTTGGAATTGACACCATATAAGGAAGGGGGGCGGGAGTGACCAAATAGGAAAGCGCAGTGGATATACATGAAGGAAGGGTCCAATGAGAAAGGATCATGGAGAGACAAAGAAACTCAGAGAGCAGGTTCTTCTCACATTGGGGACCCCTCCCCATGGGGAGTTTGTATATGTTTGCAATAAACTTCCACGCTTTTACTAAAAAAAAGCCTTTTAGTCTGCACATTTTTTAAATATATTATTATTGATTTCAGAGAGAAAGGGGGGGAGAGAGAGAAACATCAATGATGCGAGAGAATCTTTGATTGGTTGCTTCCTGCATGCCCTCTACTGGGGAGGAGTCTGCAGCCCAGGCATGTGCCCTTGACCAGAATTGAACCCAGGACCCTTCAGTCCCCAGGTGGATGCTCTATCCACTGAGCCAAACCAGGTGGGGCTTAGTTTGCACATTTTATTCTTCAAACTTCATAGGACAAGAACCCCCAATGAGGAGCATCCCAACTCGCCATTCCGAGTCTCACGAGGAAGTAGCTTTCCGCTGTTTTCTAAGCGTTACCGTCACTACCACTTTCCACAGCCGGTATGGTTTGATTGTGTCTCTGAGCTTCCCAGAGACAGCCTAACCTGTCTTTACTCAAACATTGACATCTTATATTCCGATGCTAAAAACTAAAGATGCGTTCAAACTTCCATAGCGCTTTTAGCTAGCTGATTTATTTTTTTAACATGCACTCCACTTCTTGAAAGGAATGATCTCCATAGTAATCTGCTTGTATAGTTGCCCAACATTAGCCAGAGTTTTCATCAGAGAAAACCACTTAAAGGTCAATAAATTAGATTTCGCAAATGTATCCATGGCTATCATGTGAATAAATGGTGTCAGTCACCATTCTTTTTGTCACACACTAGAAAATTAAAGTTTTTATTTTATTTTATTTTTAAAAGAGAGACCATAGTGGCTTAAGTGACTGGGAAGTCCACAGGGCAACATGGGTGTTAGTCACGGTTGAACCCAGAAATTCAGATTTCCGAATGGAGTCACCCCCTCTCGATCCTTCTGTTCTATTTCACCCCCACTGGTTTCTTTCACTGCAAGGCTTGCCCTGCACCGTGACCTGTAGCAGCTCCTGGCTTGTCCTCTCCTATCTCTGTATTTAGCAAGGATATTAGCATCAACTCTGATCGGATCTTGGGACCTTTCCTGTATCAGTAAGGACTTTGCAGCAGGTGAGATATTGATTGGGCATGAAGGACGTGGCCATCCCCAGGGGCAGAGTCAGCACGGTCTGAGGGTGAGGGGGAAATCGGGGGGATCAGAGGAAGGGGGAGACAGGTGGTCCACAGGTGCATAGCGGACAAACACTTCAGAAAGCAGCCATGCAAAGCATCCTGCTTCTCCAGAATCACAGGCTGGTTTCAGTGGGCCAGCATCACTGTGTTCACTGAACGGTTTCACTTTCAGTAAAAAAAAAACACAAAAAAACGATGAACAGAATAAACTGGTGAACATAATAGAATTAGGGGCATAGAAAGGGAATGGACTAACAATTCTCATGGAAAGGAGTGAGGGGTGCAGGAAGAGATTGGACAAAACCTTACACCTATGGATGAGGACAGTGGTGGGGGGGTAGGGGCATAGGATGAGGGGGAATCAGCTGGAGGGGAGCTATGGAGGGATAAAAAGAGTAACATCTGTAATAAACTGAACAATAAAGAGTTATTTTAAAAAAAGGAAAAAAAAAGAAAAAAAGAAAAAGAAAAAGAAATAATGATGACTAATGAGAAAAAGTCTATAAAGCTTATATTTTAAGTCCAAAGTTCTATTTCTAATATTACCATATTTTCTGGCGTATAAGATGATGTTTTAACCCAGGAACATCTTCTCAAAAGTCGGGGGTCGTCTTACACACCCAGTCATCTTATATGGTGGAAAATACGGTCCATCAAATACCATTCTCATATACCCACCCTGAAACCACTACAGGAAGGGTCTCAACTGTCCCAGCAAGTGTCTGTCATCCGTGAGAGGATAAGAAATCAGAACTGTGGGCTTAGTCATGGCATCATTTGAAACGGGCTTGCCATTTCCTCTTTGCCATGAGGACAGTGAGCATCTGATTCACTGCACTTATGAAATAACACGATTGACTATGTAGATATTGAATGAGCACCAGTACACAAGATGTACATTCTTCAAGCAATAGCCTAATTTTAGTTGCCATCTCAAAGGAAGTTACCTAGCCGGAACCGGTTTGGCTCAGTGGATAGAGCGTTGGCCTGCAGACTGAAAGGTCCCAGGTTTGATTCCGGTCAAGGGCATGTACCTTGGTTGCGGGCACATACCAAGTAGGGGATGTGCAAGAGGCTGCTGATCGATGTCTCTCTCTCATCGTTGCTTCTGACTCTCTATCCCTGTCCCTTCCTCTCTATGAAAAATCAATAAAATACATTTTAAAAAAAAAGTTACTTAGGCCATGAAATATAGGGAATCTTGTTTTCAGATCTGTGAGTACTAAAATGTGGTCCTTGCTGGCTGGGGTTGCTCAGTGGTGAGTATCGGCCTAGGAACCAGGAGATCACCATTCGATTCCAGGGCCCGGCAGACGCCAGGATTGTCAGCTCCATCCCCAGGAGGCAGTGCGCAGGAGGCAGCTGGTCAATGATTCTCTCATCACTGATGTTTTTTTCTCTCTCTCTCTCTTTCCCATCCTCTTTAAACTCAATAAAAATCTACATATTTTTTAAAAATGTGTCCCTTGTGTATGGTGAGTAAGCGGTGAGAATGTGCAAATGTGACTAGACAGAAAAACATCCATGCACATGGAGCTTATAGGTGCCCAGTTACACAAGTGCATTCATTCCAAGGGGTTCCAGGGTCACTGAGGGACGTGGTGACAACTAAGTTGCAAGAGCACGGTTCTCACTTAAACAGCATTTATGCTCATTACCCATAATTCCCCTGCTGTTACCCAGTAATGGCATCCCAGTTTGTTTTCATGGATTTAGGCTCCGTCTGTGGAGCTGATAAATCAATGCAAGTACTTTGCAGGGAAAACACTTTACACTCTCACCGTCTGAAAGAAGACACCTTGTTCCTTCAGCCACACGTTTACCTTTGCTGCGGTTTGCTGTTTGTTGCATTCGGTTAAGAACTAACATACCACTTTAATGAGGGAAGTTTTTCTGCCTAAAATATGTCAGGTTTGACATTTCTTTTTTCTACGTTCAGTAAATCAAAGTTGTTTTCATGTGAAATACCAAACTAATAATAATTATTTTTTCTCCCCATGCCATTTCTCAGCACGAAAACTCTTCGCTGGTTGTCTGCCACAAGCCAGTGAATAAAGCAGAAAAAAAAAATGCAATCCTTCAAATTCCATTAGCTCCTTATGGAAACCACCATCTCACAAATTCAATATTTTTCAGACCTAGGAACACAAGATTTTCAGATTTTTTTTTTTTCTTTCTGGTGGTGGTATATCTTACTGCGATTCAGACAAGACAGAACAGCCCACAGAAAGAAAATGTAGCATGAATTATGTATTTGCTGCCATGGTGAATTCAAGAGATACAGAAGAAAAAGAAAAGGAAAGAGACAAAAACTATCTCACAAGGAAAATGGGGAAAAATAAAGCTGATACGGGGACTTTTTATACAAACACTAATGTGGCCCAGCCAGCATGGCTCAGTGGTGGAGCGTTGACCTATGAACCCGGAAGTCATGGTTTGAGGCCTGGTCAGGGCACATGCCCAAGGATGTGGACTCCATCCCCAGGGGGGGCGTGGAGGCAGCTGATCAATGATTCTTTCTCATCATTGACGTTTTTATCTCTCTCTCTCTCTCTCTCCCTCTCCCTGCTTCACCGAAATCAATAAACACAAACAAACAAAAAACCAACAGCAACAACAACAAAAAGCACCCATGTGCCTTGGTACAGATGTGGTGTTCTACTTTTCAAAATAAAAATTTAAGTTTTAATTTTGCAGTGACCATAAATATCAAGGCTTTTATAATGTGCCTATGGAACAGGTATTCAAAATATATGCATGCATGCTTCCTTTTCTCATTTTCAAGGCTACTGGACTGGTTTTGCTCACAGCCCTTCTGCTGTGCGGTGTCTTTCCAACACCACTTACCCAACACCAACTGCAGTTGCTGTGATCCAGGTCAATCTGGACACCACCCCCCTACAGTTAACATCAGATGCCACAAGTTCAGGGCTCAGTCCCATAGACTGTCCCCACTGAAGATGTCCATTCCCAGGCCAGGTTGTCACCCCTCCTTCCGATCTACCCGTGGTTCATTCGAAGGCTCCTCCCGATCCTCTCCGCAGGTGTGACGATTTGATAGGAAGACCTACAGAACTCCGGATGTCGCTTTGTTTACTATGTCGGGTTCCTTAGAAAGACACAGCTCAGGGACAGCAATGAAGGAGACACACAGGGTCAGGCGTGGGGAAACGCCTGGAGATCACATGCTCTTCTGAGCTGGGGTGTCCCCAGTACCTCAAGTTTGCCAACCAAAAGGGAAGTTTTATTAACGGGGAATGGAAAGAAATTTTAAAGGCAGGCCAGGCAGCTGCAGGGAAAGAGTGTTCACGGGAGAGGAATGCGTATCTGAAGGGAATGAGACACCAGATGCTTTTCTTACTTTTGCAGAGGATAGAGAAATGTTACAAGAGGAAGGCGTGCCTTCACAGAAGACAGAGGGATGTTGCAATATAAGAGGGAGAGAGAGAGAGGGAGGAGCCATATGCACTGTGGACTTTGAAACTGATTACCTGAAAGTAAGACATCCCCCCAAAATAAGACCTGCTTCCAGTGTTGCCTCTCGCTGTCATATAAGGCATCCCCCCCAAAATAAGACCTCCCTGATAAGGCCTCCCTGGAATAGAAGGCCCTCAAAGCTACCATAAGGTGTCTGACTCCTGATTTAAAGAGACCTCGCCCTGCCTGAACAGCTCCAGCTGCATTGCGGCCCATCAGTGAGTTGGTTGGTGATGACAAAGACTACCGTACCATGTATAGGTAATACATTTATTTTTTTTTATTTTTTTTTTGTTCAACAATAAATGTGTACCGTCTTCTTCTTCATGAAAAAAATAAGACATCCCCTGAAAATAAGACCTAGCGCATCTTTGGGAGCAAACATTAATAGAAGACACGGTCTTATTTTCGGGGAAACAGGGAATGCAGCAGAGTGACCAATGAGGAAAGCACAGGGGTCTTGAATTAAGGAAGGTCCAATCAGAAAGGGTCGTGTTTAGACAAAGCAGCGGCGGCCTTTGTAATCCCCGAGACAAAGAAATTTAGAGCATTTTTTTATATTGACTCTTTCCCATTACAGAGAGAGTAGGCTTTCCCTGCCGAGAGAGAGTTAGTGTAAACTCCCACATTTCTATTTAAAGTCTTTCAGTCCCTGAGATTATTCTTCGAAATGTGAGGCAAGAACCTACAAGGGGGAAAATGTGTTCCCAGAACCCCAAGTATCACCATGGTGAATGAAATTACTGTCCCTTGCTGGAAGTGCCAATCTTCTAACCATCACTTGGTCTCTCAGTGACCATTCTCCCTTCCGAATTAAGGCACTGCATTTTCTGGCATATAAGGCGACTGGGCATATAAGAGGACCCCCGTTTCCAGTTAAAATATAGAGTTTGGGATATACTTGCCCTATAAGATGACACCCGGCGTATAAGATGACCCCTGACTTTTGAGAAGATTTTCCTGGGTTAAAAAGTCGTTTTATACGCCGGAAAATATGCTATCTGTGGGATTGTAGTCACCAGTCATTCATTTGTTCACAAAAGACACGTGGGTCTGCGGAGGCTCAAGCATCTTAGGAGGCCTGGGCCAGGAACCGGGGACTAGAGCAAATCTTTATTTCTTGTTCTGCCGCAAAGCCTGAGGCCCAGATGGTTGAATTAGAATAGGAAAGTTGTCTATCTAAACGTAACTAAATGATGCGTGTGTCTAAGCTTTATTGCTATCTGTGGCCAGGGGCCACTGGTTTCAAAATTACTGTGGCTAGAGGCTAACTCCCCACGGACAGACTCAGAACTTCCTGAAGGAGAGAGAAGACGAACACCTGGATCTGGAGAAGCAGTCATCAGACATCTTCGCTTTCGATGTGTATTTGTATTGGTGTAATTTTAACAGATGACGGTTTAACACAGAGAGCCACCGAGAGGAAAATAAAGTAAAGAACTTGTGGATGAAAGGGGTCATATGCTGAACTGATTCACTCAGGGAAGGCCTGCATGGCGGCCTTACAAACTCCTGTTAAGCCCGGAACGCAGACCGCGCTTACAGAGCACCAAGAGACGATCCCATGCAAGAACAAAGGGGTTTATTCAGACCAGCGTGCTGGGGCCCGCAACGTGCTCCAAGCACGGAGCAATGGTTGTGAGCCCCTTTCCTTTGTTACATGTTCTTTTTATAGACTAGGGGTCAGGGTGGGTGGAGGGTAGTTTGAAATACTGAGTTGGCCCACCCTGATAGGCCAGGTAGGGGCCAGGGTCTGCTTACGCAGGCACGGGATGTGGGGTCAGGAAGCGGCCTAACGGCCGAAGGTGGTGGTCTTGCCTTATCCGGTTATCTCCCGGCACATTCTTGCTGGATTACCTAATGGTGGGGTGTGGGGCTGGCAAGTCTCTTTGTCCTGCTAAGGGCTAGTCACCTAAGATGGAGGAGGCTGAGGAGAATTGTCCCTTCACTCCAAGACCTAAAGTAATCACAAGGATGGTTTGAAATTAAAATGTTTTAACTAGCTGAAACCGGTTTGGCTCAGTGGATAGAGCGTTGGCCTGCGACTGAAAGGTCCCAGGTTCGATTCCAGTCAAGGGCATTTACCTTGGTTGCAGGCACATCCCCAGTAGGGGGTGTGCAAGAGGCAGCTGATCCATGTTTCTCTCTCATGGATGTTCTAATTCTCAAACTCTCTCCCTTCCTCTCTGTAAAAAATCAATAAGAATATATTTTAAAAATGTTTTAACTAAAAATAGTGCGTGGCAGGTAGCTATGTCCTAGGCCAGTATCTTCCCTGGCAAAGATCACCTTCCATCTCTACTGAGCCTATGGTCTTTTGCACCTCAGATAACCACCTGTGGAATGTCAGGGTACCTTGTGACTTCCCTTCTTCCCGACCCCTCAGGGCACAACCAATGCCCCAGGACTGAGAGCACAAACTCCCTCACTGTTATTGTCATCCTGTTCATTGTTGACAGTTATCTATCCCACACCCACCTGTGTAGAGAAGCATGTGTCTATCATTGCACTTTTCATCCAATTCCAGATGTTTCTCCACGCTGCTTTCTCCCACCTCCCTCATTTATCACCAATGGATTTCATGTAAGCCACTCACCTCTAACCTTTTCTAGTAATTAATAAAAATGGGTGAAAAACCACCATTCTCCGAAGCATTAGCCCCATCCGTTGAAGTTCTGCTTCCTAGCCATTGTCCACACACCAAAGACACAGGCAAGGGTCATTTTGCCAGTTGTGGGTGCACGTCCCTGCAGCAAGACTGAGAAATGCTTCTCACAGGTGGCAGTAAGAACCCGCCCCTGGAAGGACGCTGGGGACACAGCCCCACAGCATCTGGGCCAGGAGGCAGAAGGGTCCTCGTTCCATCAGCTCTGAGCCTCTTCCTACGGGTCCTGCTTCCAGAAGGTCATCTGCCCTCTCTTTCCTGACCAGTTCCACGACATTCAGAGGATCACCGTTATCCTTACCAGGCCTACTTAGCCTTAAACCAGCGGTTCTCAACCTGTGGGTCACGACCTGTTTTCTGATGGTCTTAGGCTCTGCAGCAGTGACCCACAGGTGGAGAACCACTAGCAGGGTCGCCTAAGACCACTGGAAAACACAGATATTTACATTACGATTCACCACAACAGGAGGAACTGAATTAAATGGTCGCAGCATTAGAAAGGTTGAGAACCACTGCCTTAAACAATGCCCTCTACTGCATGCAAATCTCTTCTCATCCTGTACACTCTTTATCACCCTGGTATTTTTATTCATTATTGATGACTTCCTTCTCGAGGACATGTTTCTCTGTGCCCTTGTCTGCTGCGTGTCCCTCATTGTTCTCCCTTTCCTTATTTCATCATTGCTTGACTGGAAGGATGAACATCCCAACTTCAGTTTCAAAGTCACACCATTGTGAGCATGAGGTGCTTATTACAGCAAAGTCTTGAGCATCACAGCTCAGCCCCAGCTGGGTGTCCATAGTTCCATTTCATCCGGACACTACCCACCTGGAGTAGTGCCAGATCCCACAAATGCGGGCCTCCATCCCACAAGACCGCCCCCCGCCCCCGACCCCGACCATGTCTCCCTGTCACCAGACCTGTTGCCACCCTTACTTCTGACCGACCAGCAGTCCATTCCAAGGGTTGTCTCAACCCTCTCAGCGGGTTTGATCATTGGACAGGCAGACTCACAGCAGTCAGGAGATGGGGAATGTCCCCCGTCTTCACTCAGGGAGCCCCATTCGTGGTTTAGATGTGGGAGTAACCGATAACTTGCTCTCCTGTGGACTGTTAAGCAAGCAGCCTCACAGTAAATCCCTACCCCGAGCCCCACACTAGCTCTCAATCCTTCCTGGAAATCAGACACACAGGAACCAAGATGCCCAACCCCTTCTGTAGAAAATAAAGTAAAACACAGTGATCTTTAGAGGAACCTGCAGATTTTGCCTAAACAGTCGTTTTATTCCCCTGTCGGAGTGTGATTCTGCTCCTTTCCCAGGGTCCCTGTGGCCAGGCAGAGGGCAGGGAGGAGTCAGAGGACAGGGCCCGGGCGGCTCCTTGAACATCAGAGGGAAGGGAAGGTGAAAAAGTTTGGGATGCATGCACTTCAGGAAGTTTCCCTCTTGCATGTGCATATGAAAACAGCCGAGTGCTCCCTTTCAAGTTCCCTCTAAAACCCAGCTTTCAAAGGGCCTTCTGTTTGCAGGCTGCTGCGGGCTGTCCCCCGGTTCCCGGGGCGATGCAGGCGCGGTCCCCGCTTTCAGGAGCACTTCAGAAGAAGCTGGAGGAGCGGGAGCGGGGGGGGGGGAGGGTTGAAAGAACAATAAACTTGGTGCTGGAGGAGCGGAGCACAAACTCCTGCTTTGATACCCACTCAGGGTGTCACTCTGAAAACTGCCACCTCCCTCTGCACCGCAGGGCACGTGCTGCCAGCTTCCCGGGCAGGAGGGGCGTCTGTCAGAACTGGGGGGCTGCTGGGCGCGGGCCACACACCGTCTTGCGGGGCAAAGGTGGAAAAACACGGCCACCGAGGCTGGGGTGGCCGCAGTGCACGCTCTGGATGTTGCTCTTGCAGGCTGATCAGTGCACGCACGCCTGGAAGTCCCAGACCGTCTCTCCCCTGGCTTGCTGCCTTGAAAGAATCCCCCCTCCTCTCCCTCTGCCCCCCAATTCCCAGACCACCCTGTGTGCAGTCTTGTTTCAGCAACCAGCAGTTGTGAGTGTTATGTCTTATCAGGTGCCTAATACCCCTGTGCTGTTCACAAAGCAGCCTCTGTTTTCTTTCATTCTCATCCCTTCTACCCTGTTTCCCCGAAAACAAGGCAGTGTCTTCTATTCACGTTTGCTCCCAAAGAGGCGCTGGGTCTTATTTTCAGGGGAGGTCTTATTTCTCCATGAAGAAGAAGATGGTGCACATTTATTGTTGAACAAAAAGAAAAAAAAGAAAAAAAAAAGGAAATGGATGACCTGTCTACGGTCTGGTAGTCATTGTCATCACCAACCAGCTCCCTGATGGGCCGCAGCGCAGCCAGAGCTGTTCAGGCAGGGCGAGGTCTCTTTAAATCAGGAGTCAGACTCCTGAGGGTTGCTTCGGGGCCTTCTATTCTGGGGAGGCCTTATGGTCAGGAGAGGCCTGATGATCAGGGAGGTCTTATTTTCGGGGGGATGCCTTATATCACAGTGAGAGGCAAAACTGAAAGTAGGTCTTATTTTGAGGGGATGTCTTACTTTCGGGGAAACAGAGTACATATAGATGTTTCGTGAAAGCTACTAGAATAAACGTAGGCCTTGGTGAGTCACGGATCTAAAATTATCATGTGAAGGTTTGCTGAAGTCTCTGGCGGCCGGACTCAGGCTGCCTGAAGAGGAATTCGGATTCTGCCACGTACCGGCTCCCTGTTCTCAGGCAAACGGTTCACCCAAGACTCGGAGTGGCTCTCTGGATGGTGACAATGGCATGCGTGTCAGAGCGGTGCGATTATGACAGAGGAGCATGCCTGGGCAGTGATGGGATATACATTGACGCATGCGAAACGGGTAATAAGTGGTAATGATATCTGTGGTACCTGCATAAGTGAAAGAGGAAAGAGCATGATACCTGTCTCCTGTCCTGGTCTGTCATGCGCAGGTCTCCTCCTCATCTTCTAGAAAGCACGGCTGTGATTTATTCTTGGTCAGATTTCAAGGTGTAGCCTTCACCAGAAACATGCTGGGAACTTCTCTTCCTCTCTGCTGCCCTCTCTCCTGGGGCAGCCCTCTGGCACCTGCTCACTCAATGGTTCTAGATCCTGGTTCTTTCCCAGCAGCCCTTTCACCTCTTCTTCTCATGCTCAGAAGGCCTAACCCAATGGATGTTCATGAATAGCTCTCCCGTGTCATAACGATGCTTGCTTTTATGCAAGCAGCCTTCAGAAATATGTTTGTTTAAAAAATAAAACACGTTGCACTTTTTAAATTCATTTTCATTTCAGGTAAACGGCTAGCCAAGGAATTTGCTCGCTTTAATTCCGTTCGGTGTGAGTAATGCTTTGTGTAAAAGAGGGGCTCCGTATAGGCTATTGATTGTTTGAAAACTGCTTCCCCTCGCCTCTGCGCATTACAATAAAAGTCCATTTATTCCGCCTGAAAGGAACTTCCTGAATTCACGATCATTAGCTTCATAAAGACTTGACCCACTGAGGCAGATTACCTTCTTCCCGGGGGCTCTATGACAATGGGAGAGGCAGCCCGATGATTTCAGTAAGGCGCGCTCGGCTGTGATACATGGACAACGAATCCATCTTCCAGCCGCAGGATACAGCTCCGCTTTTTTATTGGGACATTAGGAATCGAGAGGAAATGGACATTTTCCATACACAGAGAGAATGATAGTGCACGCCACTTTCTTTTAGACTGTGTCATAGCCCAACAGTTCACTCAATTCTAATCAATAAAAAGGAAATACAGTGGTACCTCGAGATATGAGTGCCCTAACATACAAGAATTTTGAGATACGAGCTGTCGAGCGAGCGATTTTTGCTTTGAAATACGAGCAACAGTTGAGATAGGAGTCATCGCGCGGATCGGCCGGCTGCACACGACCCACCAGTTTACCGCGACTCGAGCGTCTCATCGTTTCCCACGCCTCAAGGTTACGGAACGAATTAAACTCGTATCTCGAGGTACCACTGTACCGTATTTTCTGATGTATAAGATGACTTTTTAACCCAGGAAAATCTCAAAAGTCAGGGGTTGTCTTATACGCCAGGTGTCATCTTATAGGGCGCGTATATCCCAAACTCTATATTTTAACTGGAAAAGTTGGGGGTCGTCTTATACACCCAGTCGCCTTATATGCCACAACATATGGGACTTGGGCTCCTATTCTGGGTAAAGTGCCCCAAATAGACAAATGGCAAGCCATGGGCCTTTCTGTGGAGCTGATCACAGTCCCTTTGAGAAGACAGGTGCATAAGAAATTTAGGAAAAGATAAACATATGCACCCTTTCACAGGGGTCGCCTCAGACCATCGGAAAATGCAGATATTTACATCATGATGCATAACAGCGGCAACATTTCATGGTTGGGGGTCACCACCCCATGAGGAACTGTACGCAAGGGTCGCGGCCTTAGGAAGGTTGAGAACCACTGGTCTAGAGAATGACTATCTCAGGGCCAGGGTCAGAAGTCAGACTTGATGACAGTTATGTGGGGCCTGTGTGTGGAAGGATTAATGTCAGACAGGGCCAGGAAGAACTTTCTAGACAAACGGAACAGGCGGTCTGACAGAGTGCACACTGCAGGAGAGGAAAGGCGAGAAGTTGTTGGTTCGCCCACAGAGGCAGGTCGGAAACAAAGCGGGAAGGCCGAAGAACTCCGGGAAAAGGCAGGTCAACGTGACCACTTTCTGACAAACACCCCTGATCACCCGCTTCTGAACAGTGGCTCATGGGAAATTCAGGCTCCCCAGAGAAGACCTCCACTGAGGCTTCTCCGCCTGAGGAATTATACATCTCATGTAAAAGTAAAAGTGTTCTGGATCCCGTGATCCCACTTCCAGGAATATAGCCTATGAACCCCAAAACCCCAGCCAGAAAGAACAGAAGACAGCCTGAGTCCCCCTCAGCGGAGGAGGAGCTAGAAAAGCTGTGGGCATTGAACCCCTGGAGTCCTATGCAGCTGTAAACAACAAGGATCTCTTGCCCTTTGAGACAGAATGGAGGGACCAGGAGAGCATCGTGCTAAGTGAAATAAGCCAGTCAGAGAAAGACAAGCATCACATGATCTCACTCCTTTGTGGTATCGAATGAACAAAGTGCACTCATGAATAAAATACAGCGGTACCTCGAGATACGAGTTTAATTCATTCTGTAACCTTGAGGCGTGGGAAACTATGAGACGCTCAAGTCACGTGCAGCCGGCTGATCCGCACGATTACTTCTATCTCCAATGTTGCTCATATTTCAAAGCAAAAATCGTTTGCTCCATGGCTTGTATCTCAAAAATCTCGTATGTTAGGGCACTCGTATCTCGAGGTACCACTTTAGATGGAGACACAGAAGCATGGAGCAGACTGACAAATCTCAGAGGGAAAGTGAGGTTGAGGGTTTGGGGTAGGTGAGAGTAACTGGGGGAACTTATATGCATATACGCATAGCCCATGGATGGACAAGACGATAGTGTGAAGGCTTGGGTGGGGTGGAGATCAATGGGGAAAAATGAATGAATCTTAGACTTTCAACAATAAAGAACATATTTAAAAAAGTCAAAGTGTTCTTCCTGTCTAAAGAAGCAGAGGTATTTTAGTTTCTGCAGACAATGATGGAAAACAGAAAACCTTCCTTTAAAACTGTAGTTTGCATAGCATTATTTGTTTGAGACTATATAAGACTTTTCAATCCCATCTGATATTTAGAACAAATGCCATCTCATAAGCATGTCATATCAATGTAGGCAAAAGGGAAGGAAACAGAATACAGTTGACCCTTGAGTAACATGAATATGGGCTGCACTGGTCCACTTACACATGAGATTTTTTCAGTAAATATACAGTCAGCCCTTGTATCCCTGAATTTCACTTCAGCAGGTTCAACCCACCACGTGTGGAAAACAGTATGCCCTCTCTGTCCTGGATGGACAATAGAAAACAAGAAGTAGAACACGCTGTTTCCACCCACAGTTGGGAATCATGGAGGTGAGGGCCAACTTTACGCATTCTCCTATTCCATTTCATATGAGGGGCTGGCGCATTTGTTGATGTGGCTGTCTGCTGAGGGTCCAGATGCCAAGCTGGCACAGATCCTGAGGGATTACAATTAATTGGGCATAGTTGAGAGTTATATGCAGATTTTTTTAAAAACATATTTTATTGATTTTTTTACAGAGAGGAAGGGAGAGGGATAGAGAGTTAGAAACATCGATGAGAAAGAGACATCGATCAGCCCCCTCCTGCAAGCTCCCTACTGGGGATGTGCCCACAACCAAGATCCATGCCCTTGACTGGAATCGAACCTGGGACCTTTCAGTCTGCAGGCCACTGAGCCAAACCGGTTAACCCCCATGTTGTTCACAGACCAACTGTACAGACACGCAAATATTTATCATATAATTATATAAGTTTCATTTTGAAAGGTTGCTTAGTCTTGAATTAGACTTCTTCGATAAATCAAGCAATTAATGAATACCTTATCTAAAATTATAACATGATAGTGGCTCACGTGTATAAGTGCAGGAATCAGGCTGTGTAAACGGTGATTGCTAGTATTTTATTGAAGATTTTTGCACTTACGTTTATCAGAGATAATGGCTGGTTATTATTATTTTTTTCTTGTAATCTCCTGGTCTAGCTTTGGTATCATGGTAATGCTGGTTTTCATAAAATGAGTTTGTACATTTTTCTTCTATTTTTGGAAATTTTAGAAAAAGATTCTTATTAGTTATTCTTTAAATGCTTGAGAGAATTTGTCAATGAAACCATTTCATCCTGGACTTTTGTTTGTTGAGAAATTTTTTGTTACTGACATAATCTCCTAACTGATCTGTTAATTTTTAAAAAAAATATTTTTTAATTGATTTCAGAGACTAAGGAAGAGGGAGGGAAAGATGGAGGGAGGGAGAGAAGGAGGGAAGGAGAGAAGGAGGGAGGGAGGGAGAAACATCAAGGATGAGAGAGAATCATTGATCAGCTGCCTCCTGTATGCCCCACACACTTGCGCCACACTAGGAATTGAGCCTGCAGCCCAGGCATGTGTTCTGACCAGGAATCAAACCATGACCTCCTGGTTCATAGGTCAACTCTCAACCAACCACTGAGCCACAGCACCACCGCAGCTGGATAATCTGTAAAGACTTTTAATTTCTTTGTGATTCTGTCTTGATAGGTTTTATGTTTCTAGGAATTTACCCATTTCTTATAGGTTGTCTAAATTCTTGGGAGGTAATTGTTAGTAGTTTCATGACTGTTTTGTAATTCTGTTGTGTCCATTGTAATGACTCCTCCTTCATATATAATTTTATTTATTTGATTGCTCTCTCTTTTTTGCTTAGTGAGTCTAACTTAGGGCATGTCTAATGTATTACCTTTTCAAAAAGCAGAGCTTAGTGTTGTCTTTTTATTACTTTTATCTTTTTCATTTTTTTTCTATTCTGCATTTTATCATTTATTATTTCCTCCCTTCAAATACCTTTAGGCTTGTTTTCTTCTTCCTTATTTAGTTCCTGGAGGCATAGAGTTAGTTTATTTACAGATCTTTCTTCCTTATCCCATAAGACTTGTATGTGGTATGTCTATTTTAACATGTCTCAAGATTTTCAAAATTTTATTTTTTGACCCTTTGGTATGGAGCATATGGTTTAATCTCCACACACATATTTATTGACTTTTCATTTTTTTTTCTTTTAATCAATTTCTAGAGTTATACCATTTATAATTTCATTTGATGGATAAGATGTTGCAAATACAAAATATACTCAGGTCTGCAAATTGTTGGACTCTCAACTATGAAATACTAAATAATGAAATGAAATCTATAATGGTAAAGGAAATTCCTTCCTTAATAATATAGCAATCTTTAAAACATTCGTAGGTGGTGTTAAAACTATTAAAAGGAAAAAATAGTTGCAGTCTAAATATAATCACGTTGCACACTATGTCTACTAAAGACTATTTAAATTTTGAGGCATTTTCAAAATTCTATATTTTAAAGTTACAATCTGTTTATTAAAAATAAGATACACTTAGAATAACTTGTTTTTAGTCCTTGACCAAAATTACCAATAAACCCCTTTGTACTAAATGAGGTAAATCTCACAACTTGTAAATTAAGTAGCTCTTGCTACAGAAGCACAAAACAATTTAGGTTCATATATCTTAACTCTTTTGGGATTCTTCTCCTCCTTGAGAAGAGATAAATGCTAAAGACAGACATGTCACTACATGGAGTTTGGTGTGTATAAGGTCAGGGGTTTTACTTTTTTTTATATATAAGAAGGTAAAGCTCTCTTGACATCTTGTAATTACTTGAGATGTATTTGCTTCATAGAACACGCACACATGCACACATACATACACACACAAAGAATATATGATTTTGTCAACCAGATGATAATCATACTTAAGAATTGTGCATGGTAGAAATACAGAATTATAGAAGTACTAGGTAGGTTTTTGTTTGTTTTACAGCTTACAGATATTGTATAAATTAGGTGAAGCATTATTCTGTAATATGTTTGATTCTTAAGCAGTATTCTTTTGCTAATAGAAATTATACAGTATAGTAAATAAAATTATAATAATATAATTGTCTTTTCCTAATGTTTTTAAAATTTGTCTTCTTAAAAGTTATATATATCCTAATATATAAAAGCCCTGGATCCCTCACCACTGGAGGCTCGACCAACCAGATGTCAGCCCTGCAGTCAGCTCTGGGTTGCTGTTAGCAACCCAGTAATGACTGCTTAGGGGGCTGCAAATCATCCTGGAGAGAGGCCTAAAGAGAGAAGCAGGGTCTGATCCATAGCCTCTGTGGCAGCTGTTGATCAGCACTTGCCTCTCTCTTTCTCTCCCGGCCTGGCCAGCAGCTACATCTCCATTTATCTCAGGCCTCCCCTCTTGCTGCTGATCAGCCCTGCCTTTATGACCAGGCCCCATTGATAGGTCCAGAGAAGCTGTCTGGCATAGAAGCTGACCAATCAGAACCAAATCTGGGTGAAGTGTGAGGAGCCAATGGCTGCCTAGGAGGCAGAGCTATTGATGCTGACTGGCATAGAAACTGACCAATCAGAGCCAAATTGGCTTACAGAGGAGAGCAGTTGGGGGCAGGATCAGGCCTTCTGGGGAGCAGTTAGGGCAGTGGTTCTCAACCTGTGGGTCGCGACCCTTTTGGGGGTCGAACAACACTTTCACAGGGGTCACCTAAGGCCATTGGAAAACACAGATAAGATTCATAACAGTTGCAAAATTACAGTTATGAAGTAGCAACAAAAATAATTTTATGGTTGGGGTCACCACCACATGAGGAGCTGTATGAAAGGGTTGCAGCATTAGAAAGGTTGAGAACCACTGAGTTAGGGGGTGATCAGGCTGGCAAGCAGAAGCAGTTAGGAGCAATCAGGCAGGCAAGCAGGTGAGCTATTAGGACCCAGCAGTATGGATTATGAGAGGGATGTCCAACGGCCGGTTTAGGCCCTAACTAGTTGGACATCCCCTGAGGAGTCCCAGATTGGAGAGGGTGCAGAGAGACACCCCCCACCATCAGTGCACTGGGCCTCTAGTATATCATATATATCATATATATAAACACACACACACACACACACACACACACACACACACATATGTACATACACATAATTTTTACTTTTCCAAGTTCATTTTCCTACTTAGGAATCAAAAATGTTCTTTAAAATATATATTTGCCTTGACAGCACACTTAAATCCTTAGGTGCTTGGGAAGTGAAACCGTTCCTATAAAGTATACAAAAGGGGAGCTTAATTGCCGAATGCAAAGGTTTGAGACTGAATGTTGGTCCTCCGCATTGCATATGTGAGGGTAATCACTGTGCTGGAAAATAATGAGAGCCTCACTATGCCCACAGTCAGCCCCTAAAAATAGAGTTATCTGGCAGAATGAGGCAGGTGATTGCGGTTCATTAGAGAAACAGTTTAAAGTTTTACCAGCTCTTCACCTGTAAAAATATAATCCATCTTCTCCGTTGTGAGTGCCCTTCAGAGGTAGTCCAAGTGTTATCTGTTCAAAAAATGTCTCTGCCTCTTTCTCCCCGTCTCCTTCTCCCATTCATTTCTGAGGGGAATGGGACAAAACTCCGGTAGAGCCACAAAAGCAATACAGGTAGGAAAGCAAAGGCACATGATTATAAACCAACTCCAGCATCACTGAACCTGAGATCAAGTGCCTTCCAGTTCTGCATGGTATGTATGAGAGTCTTCTTTAGAATCCCATTTACTGGGTTGTTTTAATAGATGGATTTTTAAAGGTTGAAAAAGTTTCATCGGATTCTTGTCTTTTGCCAACTCTCAAAATGCTGGAAGTGTTTTGGTTAAGGTTGCTAGAAAAATAGCTATGTATGCAAAATAAAAAAAATAGTATTTATGAGCAGTCTTATCGAATAAAGAGATAATATGCTAATTGACCATCACTGCATCACAAAGATGGATGCACCCACAGCTGAGGCCAAGTTCCCATAGGAGCCTTAGGGAGTAATCAGCAGGGACCTGAGGCTACACCCTCCCCCACACCTGTGGGGATTGATAGGGGACCTCAGGCCATGTCCCCCACCCAGCAGGGTTTGACAGGGGACCTCAAGGTGCACTTCCCATCCTGGTGCTGGGATAGGGGACCTCAGGCTGCTCCCCACACCCCAGCACCAGGCTGGGGGACCTGACGGTGTGCCCCTCTGCCTGGCTGGGCTTGACAGGTGATCTCAGATCATGTCCCCAACCCAGTGGGGCTTGAGGTGGGATCTCAAAGTGTACCCCCAGTATTGGGTCAGGGGAACTCAGGCTGTGCTTCTGCCCAGCAAGACTTGACAGGGAACCTGAGGCTATAACCCCTCCTGGTGCTGGGCCAGGGGACCTGAGGCTGTGCACCCCAACCTGTGTGGGCTTGATGGGGACCTCAGGCCATGTCCCCCACCTGGCAAGGCTTGACGGAGGACCTTATGATGCTCCTTTGCCCAGTCAGGGTTTGGGGGACTTCAGGCCATGGCTCCCATTCTGACTCCAGGCCAGGGGACCTGAGGCTATGTCCCCTGCCCAGCAAGGCTTGAAAAGGGTGGGACTGGCCGGGTCTGGATCTAGCTCAATGGGGAGGGGGGGTGGTAGGGGGATGGCCGGGTCTGGGTCTCACGTGATTTTGAGGCGCATGTGGGTGGGCGGGGACTTGACTCTTGGTTCTCTGGTGAGCCCCAGATTCTGACAGGAGGAAGGTTTTCATCTACATTTTACTAATTTTCTTTCATCTCTGACACTTCTATTATAGAGAAAGGGCAATTAGGAATATTAAATTATTTCCTCGAATTCATCCCCTTTTAATGTGCATGAATTTCGTGCCCCGGGCCACTAGTATAAGATGATGTAGCTAGAGAAGTAATCAGCACCTATAGAAAAAATACCTGCCAAAATGTCGTTGACCTTTTTTTAACAACTAAATTTTTGAATGTTCCTTTCAAAGGATGACTCATTTGATACGCCATACTTTTTTTTCCTAAGTTTAGGCCGACATATGTCCCCCTATCAATGTACTTAAAGAGAAAGTGCAGCTCAGAAGAAAATGGCTTTCTTACAAAGTTTTCTGTCACGTGAAGCATCACACTGTGTTCTTGCTGGACACTTTTCCATGCTCCCGAACTTGCGGACAATACCTTCATAGATCTTGTGGCCTCAACAGCTGTCACACACGTCAGCCCGTCAGAATGAAGAATGTCCCCGGTCAGCGGAGAGAAGATTGTTGTGTTTTCACATTCTCCGAGGCCGCAGAGCCCGCCTGAACGTGGACAGCTGCCTCATCGGCAATACGGCCGCGAATCCCTTTTTCTTATTTCAGTGAATCAATGGCTGTCTTCTAGAGATTGTATGAAACATATTTCAGAAATCTTTATCCTGTCCTGCGAAATTAAATTTCTCTCCCGTCCTCCTATCTCCGGAGAGAGTGGAGATTGCGTGCCAGACAAATCCTGTTTGCTCTCAGAAGTGTCAAGTCGACATCTGTCCAGCTCTCTGCACACCTTTGTCATATTTGAGCCCCTCAACAGTGACAGCGAACACGGTGATGGGAGATCGAGCGCGTCGCTCTTACAACGGCCAGACCATTTGGTAGGAGGCTTTATTCTGTTTTCTACTTTAAGGAGGAGGAAGAATTAAGTGTACTGCTATTTAAAAAAGAAATATACAACGCTGGCGTGATTGCACATCTGTTAGCGGTAAGGGAGACTATAAATGTGCTGTTATTCTGGGCCTTAAACTGTTGCCATAACTTCTAGAAACATCGAGCAAGTTTCCTTCGTCCAGCTAGTTTAATTATGCTGGCTTATTAAATAGGAGAGGACAGAGGAGCAACCTGCACTGATAAAAAATACGATGAGGTTTGATTTATTTTCAGCCACGTGTGGACACTCGCCAAAGCTTAGAAAATGCTTATTAACTAATTACCTCCTGCCATATGTTAATGGGCCATGATGCTACTCTCCTGCAGTAATTACTCCGGTGCATTATGGCTGCAGTTCTGTTGCTCTCACTGTGCTTGTTTTTAATTTCTTAGCTTAAACCACACACACACACACACACACACACACACACACACACACCCACACACCGTTTCCCTGAAAGTAAGACATCCCCCGAAAATAAGACCTACTTCCAGTTTTGCCTCTCACTGTCATATCAGGCATCATCCCGAAAATAAGACCTCCCTGGTAATAAGGCCTCCCCCAAACATAAGGCCTCCCGGGAATATAAGGCCCCCAAGTTACCTTAAGGCATGTTGTAAGCATTAAAAGAGTTAAAATCATTTTCCTTTATGGGAGAGGATACCCAAACCAGGAAAGACCAGGCAGCAGGGAACCCAGGACAAATCTGGGAGGTCATTGCAAGAGCTTTCTGTTTCCCTTTAATAAGTTTTACTGATTTTTAGAGAGCAGGGGAGAGAGAATGGGGAGATAGAAACATCGATGAGAGAAAGGAACATCATAGATCCGCTGCCTCCTGCCCAACCCCTACATGAGACAGAGCCGGCAACCCAGGCGTGAGCCCTGACCAGAAATCGAACCCGAGACCTTGGTTCCTGGCTCAACACTCAACCCCCGGCCACAACGCTGGGCTTTAATGAAAGACTCCGGGATCTTCCTCCCACTGTCTCCCTGTGGAGAATGGTTATTCCTAAGCACTTTGGAGGACTGGGCAAACGTGGAGATTTTGAACATGGTCAACTCCACTGCAAATTTTTTTTTACCTCTAAAGCCCTTGAGCTTTATTAAAATAAAATAAAAAAATATGTTTACTTGTTTTTGTTTATACAAATTCTCTTAAATCCCCAAGATGTCTGTTTCCAAGATTCCATGATTATTAAAATAAGGTCTTGTTGTTGTTGTTTTTTCCTCTATCATCCTATTTCCTTACTCTATTGTTTCCTTCTTATTCTAGAAATTTTAAAAAAATAATAATTTATCTAAGATTATTACATGATAGTGTGACATGGTCATATTTGAAACAATAAACTCTGATATTTTTGCTTTAAAATACTTGCTGGAACAATATAGACACTTATCATAATCAGAAAAATAATAAAGTGTTGATGATGCTCTATTCATGCAGCAAGTACAGCTGTGACAATTAGACCCACTGTCATGTGAGACCCAGACTAACCCATGTGACCATCAGTCCCTTCCTTTCTTTATCAGTCTTCCCCTTTTACATTCCCCTCATATCATTCTACTCTCACATTTCCCTATATCCTTCCACTCTCACATTTCCCCCCTAACTCTTCCATTTCCATTTTTCCTCCTTTTATCCTTCAATGTTCACATTTCTCCTCTAATCCTTTCCCTTTCACACTCTCCTCCCTACACCCCCAACGTTTTCAATGGCGTTTTGAGTCTAAATGCCACAACATTTTTGTGTTTATGAAGTCATGCATTTTAGATTAATCAGAAGTCAACATATGAAACATAATGACAGAAGTACCTATAAGCAAAACTGGATTTGAAATTTCAAATGGCAGTTTTCAGTTAAATAAAACCCATGTTTAAGTTTATTTGTTCATCAAAATGAATAATTATTTACCAGGTACTAGGAATATAGCAATTAACAAAGCATAAAACTCCCCCTTCTATGAAACTTGTTTTCTGATGGGTGTGAGTGGGGGGGATATACAAATTAAAATAAATAAGTAAAACATATGATGTGTTAGAAAAATACCAAAGGAAAAATATACACGTTCGTCTGGACAAAGAATTGCAGCGTGCTATAAGATAGACTGATAAAGGAGGCCTTCTATCAGCTCTAGTAAATACAGAGCGGATAGAAGTGAGTGAACATGCATGTGGACATTGGCGAATGAGAATTCCAGGCAGAGAGAGTAGCACCTCAAGAAACCTGAAACACAAGTGTATTTTCTCCCAAGATCTTCAAGGTTTGTGTGCCTGAGAGAGAGAGCGGAAAAGGGCCACGGGAAGTGAGGTCAGAGATGACCAGAAGCCATCCTACACAAGACCTTCTAAATCACTTTGAGTCCTAGGATTTTAATCTCCGTAAAGATGGCCATCCATGTGTACATTTGGAACAGATGAGTGACGTGATCTGATTTTTATTTATTATTATGGGATAAGGGCTGTAGCCAGCAGCTAAAAGAATGGATTTTGGTACCATATTGTCTAGGCACCCACGGTGGACATTTACCAACTATGGGCTCTTGGTCAATTTGCTCAGCCTTACCGTGGCGCATCTTTCTCACGAGAAAACTGGTGATGATACTTCTATTGACTTCACAGAAGTAAGTATTAAATGATTTAATATTTATAAAGCGCACAGTAAAGAATAGTATGTGTGTTAAAAAATAGTATGCCTGCTGAGTTAAAAAAAAAATAATGGATTGTGAGGATCAAGGACAAAGAAGCTACTAACTAGAAGGCTATGAAAGTCATCCATTGAAGAGAAATGATGTTTCTGTGAATCAGGGCAATACACTGTAACCGGAGAAAGAAGTGCTCAGTTTCTGCATATACAGTGGTACCTTGAGATACGAGTTTAATTCATTCCGTAACCTCGAGGAGTGGGAAACTATGAGACACTGGAGTCACAGTAAACTGGTGGGTCGTGTGCAGCCAGCCGATCCGCGCAATGACTCCTATCTCAAATGTTGCTCGTATTTCAAAGCAAAAATCGCTCACTCGATGGCTCGTATCTCAAAAATCTCATATGTTAGGGCCCTCGTATCTCGAGGTACCACTGTACTTTGATGGTAGAGCCACTAAGTGTGTTTAGCATAGATGCAAAGTATAAAAGGTAAAGGGGGGGGAGTTGAATAGAAGGTTATTGGCTAAGTGGCTGGAAATATTCGTTGGCATCTCTGAAAATGGAGAAGGCAATGCGGAGAAGGGGAAGGCTTGGGAAGGAGGTGGACATTTTTTTTAAGTCTGTTTAAATTTGTTTGCAAGCTTGTTTTGACGGGGATTTAACTTTTTTTTTCGATTTATAATATAGTTTTATTTTTAAATGGATTACAATTAATCTTTAAATTCTTTGCTGTTCACTATGGTAACCACAGAAAAACATGGCTTTGAACTTTCAGTAAGTTCCACAGTGATTTATTATTCAAAATTAAAGCAGAGTAAATTTTATTTTTTTAATTATTTTTTTATTATTTTCCCCCTATTGCCCTCCCCCCCACCGTACATGCCCTCACCCATTCCTCACCCCCGACCCCCTGCCTTCCCCCATTGCCCTGTCTCCACTGGCTATGTCCACACACACATGCATACAAGTCCTTCCGTTGAGTTCCCTTTTAGATATTCAAAGGGAGCTGTCCAAGATTGGCCAGATCGATGAGTCTGGAATCCAGAGAAGAGTTTGGAGATTCTGGCACAGATCTGGGACTTGTCAGCCCAGCGGCAGCCCAGAGAATTGATGGGGCCGCAGAGCGAGTGTAGGGAGAGCCTCAGACCCATGACTAAGTGCTCCGCTGCTTAGATGTCAGGAGAGGAAGAAGACACGGGAAGGAGAAGCAGGGGACTGAGAGGCCTCTGAGCCGAGCGAAGACAGTGATTCCACAGGGAGGTGTGCCCACCCATACATCTGTCCCTCAGAGATCAGATCGGGCTGGGCCACGGGATTCACAGCACTCAGGTCATTGGTGACGATGACTGGGAAAGAATTCCCAAAACTCACAAGCTCAAGGCAGATATAAAGAAAGGAGACAGACATAATTCCTGCAGGAGGACTCCCTGGAGAAATATCTATGTAAAGACAGGAAGAAAAACAAAAACTAGCTAAAGGCATGCATGGACTAAATGATATCTTATTTACAAACATAGTGTCATGCTGTGAGAAAAGAAGCAAGGGCGATTCTTTAATGATGGTGATACAGAGAAAAGATGAAGTAATTTCCGAAGTGAAATGCTTCAGCGGGTCACATCTGCTAAATATATTTAATTAACTAGCAGGATGGTCCAGGAAACCCAGGGAATTGAGATAGCCAGGCCTACAGAGCTTGGAGTTCACAGCGATCCTTTAGGCAGGAATAGTTTAAGGGACACGCACACTTAATGATCTCTCTTCTCTGGAAACCTTTCCTCTCAATCCACAGCCTCATGCAGGTGGATTCCCCCAGCCTGTTTTTTGTTGTTGTTTTTTTAAATATATTTTATTGATTTTCTACAGAGAGGAAGGGGGAGGGATAGAGAGTCAGAAACATTGATGAGAGAGAAACATCGATCAGCCGCCTCCTGCATGCCCCACAGTGGAGATGTGCCCGCAAGCAAGGTACATGCCCCCGACCGGAATCGAACCTGGGACCTTTCAGTCCACAAGCCAACGCTCTATCCACTGAGCCAAACCGGTCTCGGCTTGGTGTGGTTTTAAATATATTTTATTGATTTTCTACAGAGAGGAAGGAGAAGGATAGAGAGTCAGAAACATCAATGAGAGATTAACATTGATCAGCTGACTTCTGCACGCCCCCCACTGGGGATGGGGATGTGCCCACCACCAAGATACATGCCCTTGACCTGAATGGAACCTGGGATCTTTCAGTCTGCAGGCCGACGCTCCATCCACTGAGCCAGACCGGTTTCGGCCCCAGCCTGGACCTTTTAAACACAGGAAACCCTTCCCTTTGCTGGGGTGATGAGCTCGCCCAGGGACCTGGCACCGCACAGCATTAGGGGATTCTCTCTCCCATCACCTGGAATTGCAGGGGAGGCAGGCAGGGAGCTTCTCTCTGACCCAGGGCATCAATCGGGGTGTCAGGAAAACAGAAACTCCGCAGAGCTGTCTGACAGGAGGATAGTTAACTGAACAGGCTGGTGACTCAGCTACTGGAAGGCTGAAAGGGCCAAGAGCCACACCTGGAGGGAGCGTCTCCTTTCCCACCCCCCCTATTGACCTGCCCCTGCATGGGTCAGTTTCATCTCCACAGGATGCAACTCCTGTGTCCTCCCTGGGATGGAAGGAACACCCGGAAGACGGTTCACCCTGAAGCTGCCACCCCCTGGGAAAGGGGAAGAGATGATGCTGCCAGAACCCAGGAGCCCCCAAAACGGATACCGCTGAGAAGGGCACCCCGTGTCCACGTCTCTGCAGAGGAAGAGCCCGTGGAGCTGGAACTCCATCAGTTCAGAGCGCACCTGGGATGATGCTCCAGGGATAGAAGGAGCCACAGCGGCCTCTGTCACTAAAGTGGAGTGACCGGTTATGGGAATAAAAATCCCTGCTCTCTTTCCCCGGCCTTCCACTCTCCCTCAGATTCTACACACAACCATAGGGCAGTGGTTCTCAACCTTCCTGAGGCCGCGACCCTTGCATACAGTTCCTCCTGGGGTGGTGACCCCCAAACATGAAATGTTGCTACTGTGATGCATCGTGATGTAAATATCTGCATTTTCCGATGGTCTTAGGTGACCCCTGTGAAAGGGTCATTCGACCCCCAGGTTGAGAACCACTGACCTAGGGCCCCCCAAGCAAGTGAGCCTGGTGCATGCGATTTGAGGACCACACCCTCCTCTCCCCCACCCCGCTCCTGCACCAGAAAGAAGAGAAAGCAAGGTGACCTTGGCAATGAAGGACAGCAGATAACATTACCGGTACAGCAGGTAACCTGAGGAGCTTGCGGATAAACATCCTTCACGCACACACGATGCGGAGGGAGAGAGGAGACAGATGCTCTCCTGCAGGGAAGGAGAAGGACAACCGTGTCCTTTCCAAGGGGCTAGGAACCCCTGAAAACACGCTGCCCACTGGTTTCACGTTCCAGAACTGCGATCCCTGAGAGCCAGCTAGCGCCCTGCTCTTGGGTTGTGTAAGGCATGTTTACACTCTCATATCGAAGTTTCCCCCTTCAGTTTACCTCGCCGAAACATTCCGCAAAATATGTGTCGCATATATATATTTTTTAAATATATATTTTATTGTTTAAAATATTACAATAGCAGTATATATGTCTCCTTTTTTTTTTACCCTATTGCCCTCCCCCCGGCCTTCCCCATCCCCCAGAACATGCCCTCACCTGCCCTCTCCCCCCCCCCCCCAATGTTCTGTATCCATTGGCTGTGCTTACACACATGCACACAAGGCCTTCGGTTGATCTTTTACAGTTCCCATCCCCCCACAACCTCCCCTGCCTTCCCGCTGTAGCATGCCAGTCTGTTCACTGCTTCTGTGCCTCTGTATCTGTTTCTGGAGCATATTAAAAGTTCCAATAATATTTACTGGGAAAGAAATCGGATGTTGTTTTGTGAACCTTGCCATCCACTCACTGTTCCGTTACAATATTCTACGTACTTGTGCTGTTCCACAGGGTAGGCAGCTAAGCATCTGGAATGCTCCAAGTTGGGCACCGCATTTTACCTTTTATTTTATTTGAATGAGTTAAATTTAACTCTGAAAATGGATGCTTGTGTTAGTGGTTGGAAAATGGTTAAGTATGATTGGAGCAACTGAAGATGTGAATCTACTTTTTCCACCATCGCTTTTGTGAAATCCGCGTACACCGGGTATTTTGGATGAAAGCGAGTCAAAGAGAGATGCGAAAAAAGAATGCACACATATCTCATTAAAAAATGTTTATATTGATTCCCTGTGGAAATAACAGTATTCCGGATATATTGAATTAAATGAATTATGTTACTGCATTAACCTCACCTATCTACTTTTATATTTTTAACGTGGCTACTGAAAAGTTGAAAGTGACACGCCTGGCTCATGTTTCTCGTGTACATCATCTAGAGGCATAATCTGAGGCCCCCTCGCCAACACGCTGAACTTGGATCTGACTTCGCTTTTTAACGAGATCTCCAGGTGATTTGTGTGACTAGTAGACAGATGGAGAAGCATTGGTCCTTTCATATTCGCTTCGTTTCCGTTCCTCTACAGCAAAGATCAAGTGCGATCTCTACCCCACCTGTCTCGAACATGGGTGGGGGTGAAATGAGGGCCTGAAACTCTCCTGAGGACGGGAGTTGGGTAAATAGGGAGCTTCACTCTGTGGAGCTGCGGTGGATAATGACGTTTCCCAGCTCGTTAACACGAACACGCATGTCCCATGGTGGTTAGGATGTTAGCAGTCGTAGGTAGGGGATGAGCATCGTGGATCCTCGCAGAGCCCAGCTCAGCCAGCTGCATGGGGACCTCGTGTCTGATGCTAATGCCTCTTGCAGCTCAGGGATTTGTCTCGGGAAAATGGGCCTTAAAGTCCTCCCTGATCTTCCTAAGTCTCACTTTTTTTTCTCTTTATAATCATCATTTTCCACCCTTCCTTCTCCCCCCTTCCATCAAATGACTTCCATTAATATTCCCGACACGGAACCACAGAGGGATGGCCACCGTCTCCTATATATCAGAGCTGCCCCCGGCCTTTGCAGCAAGCAGCCCCGGAACTATTATTAGCAGGTTCTTATTTCCGTTTGTTGGCTGATCAGCAGGCTCACACCTTGTATTTGTCCTGGAGCCTTGAAGTGTTCAGCGTGTGACTTTTCCGTGTTCACGGTGTTGCGGGAATCTTATGGTGGTCTTCATTCGTGGTTCAGAAATTGCGGTGACATTGGAGATCCAGAGACGTTCTCTTGGGCTTGGGGTGAGGGGCCGAAACCGGTGTGGCTCAGTGGATAGAGCATCAGCCTGCAGACTGAAAGGTCCCAGGTCGATTCCGGTCAAGGGCATGTACCTTGGTTGCGGGCACATCCCCTGTAAGAGGCGTGCAGGAGGCAGCTGATCGATGTTTCTCTCTCATCGATGTGTCTAACTGTGTATCCTTCTCCCTTCCTCTCCTTAAAAAAAAAATCAATAAAATGTATTTAAAAAAATAGTTCAGCGAGGGGACCACTTCCAGGGAGGCCTGTGAGATCGGAGAGATGAAGGCTGGAGGAATGAGCGCTAAAACAGGTTTTCACCTGCTCTTCATTTATTATCCACACTGCGCTTCCTTTGAAACAGGATCCGAGGCTGCGCACCATACAAGACACATTTTCTAAAAATGACACGTCAGTTTACAAAACCACTGAATGATCATTAAAGGGGGAGAGGAAAATAAAAGAGGAGAGACAGCCGTGCTAAAGTATCTTGACTAACAGCGATGATTTCTGACCGATGAGCATATCTCAGTTTACGGGCAAAGGGGTCAAAATAGCCAAGAGAGCCTGATGCACAATCTAATATTTAAAATATTTAAAAAGGTTAGACAGAGGACACGGCAAACCGCCCTGGGGATTCTATTAAAGAGTCCTTCCCTCGCAGTGAAAGGCTATTCATTCCAATACCGCTCACCCACTCTGCTTGCTGTATCCCACTTCTGGGAGGCGGCTCTCAGAGCAGCTGAGGAAACTGGGGGTTAGGGGGGAAATGTCACCCCCATTCTGTGCCACACGCTGAGCCCAGAGCCGGGGAGGCGGTGGCAGGAGAAGCAAGTAGAGGGCACCCCGGTTCTCAGGGGGACGCGGGGATGCTTAGGATCATGCGCATTGAAAGTCCTCTGTGGCTTTCTAGGTGGAGAACTGAATGGGCAGAGGCTCCTGGTAAGAGGCTGTGAGTTAACCACCCAACACCATGCCTCAGACCAGATCCTGGTCATCGTTCTCTACACACATCAGCAATGTTGTCTTGGAAATCTATCTGTCCCCTCTATTAGAGACCCCAGGAAGTAGTGGACATAAATAACTCATGTGACATACTTTTAGTTTAAAGAAACTCCAGCTTTCTAAACTACCTTTATTTCATGAGGAGGAAGGAGTCTAATTTAGATAGATTCTCAGATGGACTTTGTTAAGTGTTGTCATTATTTTAAAACACATGGCATTAAAAGCGTTATGCCTCTTCAGTGAATTTGTAGGTATGATTGTCCTCCTATAGGTTCCAGAAGCATCACTCTTCGATCTCATTTGTTTTGGCTTCTCCAAATAAAATGATCGCTCAATGAGAAGAATATGGGTTTATAATAAAATAGGTATAAATAGTTCATATCATAAACATGGATTGTTTAATATTTTAAAAATTTATAAAATGGCATTATAAATTTTCATGGCTGGGTTTATTACGCACTTATCTGTAACGGCTGAACCAATTGTCCAATTTGCAAATGGAAACTCACTCAATTAAATTAATTTGGCTCTGACTGCACAAGTTTTATGAGTGAATATAACGGCTGGCACATATTACCTAGAGGGAGTTTTAACTGGTTCACAAAGGAATGTGCATATCTCTGCAAACAGAGAGATTAATTTTGAGATGTGGCTCCTTTCATAACATTTCCTAAGAGACCCAAAGTATGACTTATTAATGACCCAACACATGTTAACTTGATATTTTTAAAAAGTGATAAAAACAGGTGAGGTATTTGTAAGTTAGGGGTTATATGAATCCCTCTCTAATCATTCAAAAGATATGCTAATGGAGAGATTACATACCTATTTCTAGAAAAAGCTAAGGGATAAAACAGGAAATAGTGAGACATCCAGATCTGACCAGTGGACAGAAGGTCAGCCTATGGACTGAGGGGTTCCAGGTTCGATTCTGGTCAAGTGCACAGGCCTGGGTTGAAGGCTTGATCCTCAGTAGGGGATGTGCAGGGGACAGCTGATTAATAACTCTCTATCATCATTGATGTTTCTATCTCTCTCTCCCTCTCCCTTCCTCTCGAAAATTAATGCAAATATATTTTAAAAAAAATAGTGAGACATCCAGACTATCCAGAGCAAGAAGCTGTTATAGCTCTTGGGGTTAAGAGACAAGAGAAAATCTCAACAAGAACAGGTACAATAGAGGAGTATATTAGATGTTAGCTGGGATTCTTCATATATATACATTTATATATATATATGCATATATATGTATATGTATGCATACATATACGTATATATCCTATTACATATATTAATATATTTATATATGCATAGATGCATGGGTGTCATAGATTCATTTTAAGGAATCAGTCCATGTTATGGGGAGGATTGGGGAGTTTAAAATCCATTGTGGTAGTTTGGCAGATAAGAGACTCGGGGAGAATCCCAGGCCAAGTCCGAAGGTTCTCTGCTAGCAGAATTGCTTCTTGCTGGCAGGAGGCCAGGATTTGATCATGCCGCTGATGTTGCAACCCCTAACTTATATTTGACACCTGACCTTTTGTCATATCTGTCCTGCCAATATAAGAAACAACATGGATTATTTCCCAGGTCACCACAGAAGTTTCCTGGTCCACTAACCATTCACGTTAGAGAATTCAAGGCCCGTTTTGTGGTTGTTATCCTTCTTTTGAAAACTCTATAGGGAATTCAGAGCATTTACAACTCACCGTATTTAAAACCTAAAATGCAACTAAAATACACAGGCATGTGTTCTACAAATACTCTCCCTGTTGCTTTGTGATATAGATAATTTGAATAATTATAATAATGCCCACCAAGGGCACCAGTGCCATTTATTTATCTATCTATCTATCTATCTATCTATCTATCTATCAGCCCAGTTCGGAAGGTGACCTTGCGGGCCATTTCTGGAAAAGAGCACTGTCAGTTAAAGTCCCCCAGAAAATGGAACTGACCCCACATGGTTCCAGTAAAAAGAAATAAATACATAAAGGGAGCATGCATGCAATGATGGGAAGAATTAATTTACCAAACAGGAGCTATAGAGGGAGGGCCTTCAGTGCATATCAATTGCATGAAGTTGTGAGCAACTCCAGGAATAAAGAGATAAAGAAATAAAAACGAGCCAAGACCGGTTTGGCTCAGTGGATAGAGCGTCGGCCTGCGGACTGAAAGGTCCCGGGTTTGATTCCGGTCGGGGGCACGTACCTTGCTTGCGGGCACATCTCCACAGTGGGACGTGCAGGAGGCAGCTGATCGATGTCTCTCTCTCATCGATGTTTCTGACTTTCTATCTCTCTCCCTTCCTCTCTGTAAAACATCAATACAATATATTAAAAAAAAAAGAAATAAATAAAAACGAGATGGTATTGCCAGACCCAGGGAGAAATGAGAACCCCAGGAGGTTCTACCCAGAGTTGCTGGTTGTCTTCTGCGGTAGTGAGCCCAGAATAAGCCGATTAACAGCCCTCTGCTCTGACTGACTGTTAGTGACTGCCATTATCTAAGTATGCAGAAGCCAGCTGAGGCCGGAGGAGGAGGAGGATGGAAGGAGGAAAGAGCTTTAGAAGTGCAGAGGGACCACAATTGGCACCTAGCATATCCGCTATCTGTATTGCTATCTTGATAAGTCAATAGCAATGAGTATTGCCACAGCTCTATTAACAGCAAATACAATGAGCATGTTCAGCATGAAGCCCACCTGCGTACTGAGAGAGAGCAGGAAAACAACTATTCCACATACACCAGGAGCCGTCGAAAGGAGCAAGTGGGTGCTGGGTAGGGAGAGGAGCATCCTGAGGGGCAGATGGGAACTCCGGAGGAAACCAGGCAGAGGTGGTAAGAGACAGAGAGCTGGCAGGGACGGGGAGCTCTCCATCTTCCTGTGTCCGGCCCAGAGGGCCAGGTCCCGCACAGGGTCTGTTTTCTGTAGTAAAAGTTAAATTTTACAGGAAAAGGAATACATGGAATAAGGAAAATACAGCGGTACCTCGAGATACGAGTTTAATTCGTTCCATAACCTTGAGGCGTGGGAAACAGTGAGACACTCGAGTCGCGGTAAACTGGTGGGTCGTGTGCAGCCGGCCGATCCGCGCGATGACTCCTATCTCAACTGTTGCTCGTATTTCAAAGCAAAAATCGCTCGCTCGACGGCTCGTATCTCAAAAATCTCGTATGTTAGGGCACTCGTATCTCGAGGTACCACTGTAATTGTTTTATAACTCAAAATATTAGGTAAAAGCTCAATTAATTGCCTAACCGGTAAATGTGTTTTGAGTATAATGTGGTCATATTTTGTCTAACACTATTGGTGACTTTAAAAAAACGGTCCTTACAACACAGTTTGATAACATATGCACATATGACAAAAATTAGACAACAAAATATAATGTGATTTAAGGATAAATATACAAATTGTTAAGTTATCTTGTTTTTACTGAAAAAAATGTGTAAGTTCCTTTGATAAAAGTTTTTATTGTACTATTAATTCTAATGGTAATTTATCATCTTAATTTTATCTACTTTTGAAAAAGAAAAAAGAAAAAAAGTAACTGGAGAGTAAATTTGCTTCAAAGTATGAAACCTGGCAAATGATAGTTTTTCAAAGCAAGTTACCCCTAAAGACAAATAATGATTATGAGCTAATCGACAACTAGAATTTGTTTCTATTTTTTTAAAGTATATCTAGTCATAATAGAAAAGGTAATTATATCCCACAGAACTATCCATATGTCCTTCTGGCATTTACCGGCCTCGAGAAATTAATAACACAACCAATAATCTAATGAATAAAACGCCTAGAATATCGCGTCGCCCAATGTTGACAAATGTAAATGTGCATAGTCATGGCTAGAAGCTGGCAAGTGACAGAGCCATCGGAATTAAATGCCAGGAGCTCACTACACAAAGGGCTTAACATGTTTAACTCCGGGCATATTTGGTTTTCTAATTCCGCCAAATTTCAACACATGTTGGAGACTCTCAGAATAGAGGCACGTTCAGCTCCATGTTTTGACATCCAGGCTGGCAGATCTGAAAGTCAAGACCCGAAACCTACAATAGAGGAAGACAGGCCAGAGACCCCTTTTTCTTCATTTTTCTGCGAAAGATGTTTCATGCCTTGATGTGAATCCAGCTCAAAAAACGATACTGGCACAGAGTAGCCCAAATTACCCAGGTTTCTGCTGCCAAAGCCCCATGGACACTGAAACTATTTTGCACATGTTTTTTTTTTTTTCAACTTGGCACAGGGTGAGTGGAACGATCCCGATGCTCTGCATGACTTTGGCAATGGGATGTTGATACAAAACAATCGCAGAAAAATCACAAATTAAACCACCGGTTCTTGCCGCCCTGATCTTCATCTACATTTGTGAAATCTGTTTTCTGGAGGAAAACAGATATTGAACTCATTAAAATGAAAAGCTCGTGTGAAATGAAGCGCTTGGCTGAATGGCAATGGAGCTGTTTGCTCTGTATCCCCTGCCATGGACAGAGAAATACTTCTCTGTGTCACTTAGGCATTGAGACTCTAGAGAGGCAAAGCATCCTTACAGAATATGAGGACGATTGCTTTCTTTCTTTCTTTTAACTTTTTTAAATTTATTTTTTTTAAAATATTTTATTGATTTTTTACAGAGAGGAAGGGAGACGGATAGAGAGTTAGAAACATTGATGAGAGAGAAACATCCATCAGCTGCCTCCTGCATGCCCCCGACTGGGGATGTGACCACAAACAGATACATGCCCTTGACCGGAATCAAACCTGGGACCTTTCAGTCCGCAGGCCAATGCTCTATCCACTGAGCCAAACCGGTTTTGGCTAGCCTTTTATTTATATACTAGAGGCCCAGTGCACAAAATTCGTGCATGGGATAGGGGTGTCCCTTAGCCCAGCCGGCGCCCTCTCCAATTTGGGGACCTACAAAGTTTCTGGTAAGAAATCAGCTGACAGTAGGGGTGATTCCTTGTCGGTTAACTGAGGGCTCTTCTCTTGTTGCTTGTAAGATTCTCTCTTTGTCCCTAACCTCTGGCATTTTAATTAGCATGTGTCTGGATGTCGGTCTCTTTGGGTCTCTTTGGTTTGGGACTCTAAGCATTCCTGGACTTGTAGGTCTATGTCCTTCACCAGGTTACGGAAGTTTTCTGGCATTATTTTTTCCAAGAGGTGTTCAGTTTCTTCTCTCTCTCTTCTTCTGGCTCCCCCATTAGGTGAATATTGGTCAACGTGAAGTGATCCCAGAGGCTCCTTACGCTATCTTTATATTTTTGGATTATTATTTGCCATTTTGATTAGGTATTTTTGGCTTTTCTTATATTTCAAGTTGCTGATTTGATTCCTGGCACCATTTACTCTATTGTTGACTTCCTGTAAATTCTTCATGTCAGCTAGTGTATTCTTCATTTCTGACTTTTACTTTTTATGGTTTCGGTGTCGTTTTTCACACTCTCCCTAAGTTCCTTGACCATCCTTAGAACCATGGCTTTGAACTCAAGACCTGACTGTTTGGTGCCTTCGTTTCATTTAGGTCTCTTTTCCCGGGATTTCGCCTGTTCCTTCATTTAGGACCTGTTTCTTTGTCTTCCCATGTTGACAGCTTCCCTCGGTTTGTTTTCATAAATTAGATAAGTGCTGCTACCTATCCTGTACTTGGGAGGCCTATGCCCCCCAGTTCTTTGCCAGACAATCCAGTTTCTCCTCAGCACTGGCGTTCAGAGGAAGTGAGTCTGAGGAAGTCTCACTTGGCCCTTTAAGAGGAACTTCCTGGGACTCCAACAGCACTCTGTCTCACTCAGCACAGTCCCTACTGGTTTTCACAGCCGGAAGTTACCGGGGACTTCTCCTCCTGACCCTGGAACCCTGGCCTCTGTGGTCTGGTGAGGGGCTGGGATCTCTTACCCCTCAACGGAACCTTACAGCCAAGATACCCCTCCTGGTTTTAAACTGCCACCAGCCTGTTCCAGGTCTCCACCCTCCTACCACTCTCAAGGAGGCTTCGCTCGACCCCTAGTTATAGGACTTCCCTTCAGCCAGACTTCAGGCAGTTCTGAACGATGGCTGTTCTGGACTTCAGTTCCGTTTTTGATGTGGTGGTGAGAGAATCTGAGGACCACATTTACCTATGCCGCCATCTTGACCAGAAGTCCCTATTGCTTTATCTCATATCAATAACAATAAAATACCCACCACTTCTGTTTTGAAAAATTCACATTTCATGTGTGTCTTCTCAATTCCACATAAACTTGTCAGGGATAAAATCGGAGAAATAAAAGGCATGCATCCTGAGATCTTTGTGACCAAAATTATCAAGTTCACTTGATCACCAAATTTCTTTTTCTTTTTTTTTTCATCTCCTATTGGCACAACCCATGTCCAATACTTCACCAGAGGGAGGCCCTAACCAAACGCTTGTTTCTATGAGCCAGAGAAAGAAAACTGTAAGTAGCATATGCCTTTTCAACAGAGACATAAGATATTTGATTTTATTTTCATGAATTCCCATAAATTCCAGAGGAAAATAAGTTGTTTTAAAATCATGTTTATGAGTATTTTTTATGCTACTTAGGGTACGATGATAAATATATCTTATTTAAGCTAAAATCTAGAGTTGTTTTGATTTCTGCAGTTCGATTTTTATTTCCTCTTTACTCAGAATAGAAATGGCTACAATTAAAAATCTTTATGCACAGCTAATTAACCATAAATGTTACTTCCCACTAGAGACTGGTATATACGAAAAGCATAGGATAAATGAGGTGCTTGAAAGGCCTTTTCTGGAGAGCTTGCAGTGTGTGTGAATCATGATGAAGAATTCAGGACTAGTGATAACAAATGACATGGGCTGATAATACTCTGAAGCATTTTAAAACTTATCTTTACACATCAAATGTTAAAAACAGAAAGCATCCATTATGTAGAGCAAACACACATGTGCAATTTATTTAAATTCTGATTCAATCCAATGTTTTGAAGTTTGGAAATTGAAAAAAAATGCTAAAAAGGTTACCACTCACTCACCTGGTGCACGAAATTCATACACGGGGTGGGTGGGGGAGAGGGGTGGAGTGTCCTTTAGCCCAATCTGCTCCCTCTCCAATATGGAACCCCTTGAGGGATGTCCCTACATGGATTGGGCTTAAACAGGCAGTTGGACATCCCTCTCACAAACCAGGACTGCTGGCTCCCAACTGCTCGCCTGCCTGCCTTCCTGATTGCCCCTAACCGCTTCTGCCTGCCAGCCTGATCACCCACTAACCACTCCCCTGCCAGACTGTTTGCCCCTAACTGTCCCCCCCTGTGGGCCTGGTCACCCCTAACTGCCCTCCCCTGCAGGCCCAGTCATCCCTAACTGCCCTCCCCTGCAGGCCTAGTCATCCCCAACTTCCCTCCTCTGCGGGCCTGGTCCTTGCCAACTTCCCTCCCCTGCTGACCATCTTGTGGTGGCCATCTTGTGTCCACATGGGACAGGATCTTTTGACCACATGGGAGCAGTCATCTTGTGTGTTAGAGTGATGGTCAATCTGCATATTACTCTTTTATTAGAGAGGATAGAGGCCTGGTACACTGGTGGGGGCCAGCTGGTTTGCCCTGAAGGGTGTCCTGGATCAGGTGGGTGTTCTCTTGGGGAATCGGGTGGCCTGGGCAAGGGGCCTGTGGTGGTTTGCAGGTCGGCCACGCCCCACTCCTCTCCCCCCTCACTTCTGCTGGGGTACTGCCAGCATTCGGCTTTCCTTGTCTTGTAGAAGCATCACCCCAATCTGTCTCAAATTCACATGGCATTCTCCATGTCTGCATGTCTGTGTCTACATCCCCCCACCTCCCTTTTTTAAGGACACAAGTCTTTTTGGATTATTGGACTTGGGACACTCTATCCCGGTATGACCTTATCTCCCCTCAACTAATTATATCAGCAATGATTCCATCTCTAAATAAGGTCACATTTGGAGATATGGAGGATTAGGGATTTCAACGTACAGATTGGGGGCTAGGTGGAATTCAACTCGTGACAATAACAAACCACATAAAACTCGCAGCGTAAAGTAAGCCATGTATAGTGGTACCTCGAGATACAAGTTTAATTCGTTCCGTAACCTTGAGGCGTGGGAAACGATGAGACGCTCGAGTCGTGGTAAACTGGTGGGTCGTGTGCAGCCGGCCGATCTGCGCGATGACTCCTATCTCAAATGTTGCTCATATTTCAAAGCAAAAATCGCTCGCTTGAAGGCTCATATCTCAAAAATCTCATATGTTAGGGCACTCGTATCTCGAGGTACCACTGTATTAGGCTCCTGGGCCGTGAGTCAGCAGTTGGGTCTGGGTTCAGTTGAACAGTCTTCTGGCCTCCGATGAGCTCACTCATTCAGTCTCTTTTGGGCTTGGCTGGCTGTCAACTGGAGAAAGGAGAACAATGGGACCCCACGTCTCTCACTCTCCAACTGACCAGCCCCGAATTTTGCACAAGGAGCCTGGGCGAGCTGTCAAATGGGAGAACAAACTGCGAGAGGATTTCTGAGGGCTCGGCTCAGGATGGGCACCACATCATTTCTGGAAGGCAAGCCCCCTGTGCGAGTCCAAATTCAGGAATGTGCAAAACAGAATTCACCCAGGTTTTAGGAGGCGTTCCAGAATTAAACTGCAAAAGGGCAGATGATAGTAATTTAAAAAAAAAATAAATCTCCATTTTTGTAAACCTTTTATCGCAAAGCTCAACTCCGCACACATCTGAAAGAATGTCCTGGATGTCGCTTCTTTGCTGTTTTTTTCTTTCTTTCTTTTTTATTGATTTTTTACAGAGAGGAAGGGAGAAGGAGAAAGATAGAAAGTTAGAAACACCAATCAGCTGCCTCTTGCACACCCCCTACTGGGGATGTGCCCGCAACCAAGGTACATGCCCTTGACCAGAATCGAACCCGGGATCTTTCAGTCCTCAGGCTGGCGCTTTCCACTGAGCCACACCGGTTTTGGCTGGATGTCGCTTCTTAAACATATCGCAATGTAAATTTGCACCATGTTACTTTTCTCTTTTCATGCCAGAGCCAACATGTGAAACAATGATACATAGGAACATAATAGTTCTAAACCACCTGAATCCCAAATTCGCCTTGTTCACCTGGGATAATTTATACTTGTTGACTAGATGAGTAGAAAGAGGGGAAATGACCCTTTCATGGAGAACTGGAATAAGTCAAGGCCTAAGGCCGTAAATATAAACATGCAGGAGAGGAAATGAAAACACACACAAGCGGAGAAACATCCCAGGGAGGCATCACTGATGACCGGTTCATGGGCAAAACCTGGAGCTGATTCATTAATATGAAAATGACTCCAAAAGGAGTGCTTACAAAGGCAGGTTTCTTGTGAAATCCAGAAAGCAGAGCCTATGGCAGCCGCTATTGTGTCCATGTGGCACTGTACAGAGGAGAAGTAGAAAGTCGGAAAAACGGAAGGGACTTCCATTCTTGGCAGACAGGATGATTTATGGAACTTCTCAGAGATTGTTTCAGTGAAGTATTTATCAAAGCTATGTTGTTATTATTGTGTCCATAGCTACTAAAAACATCTTCGGATTTCTGATTTGGCCATGCCAGCATGTGGCTAGCAGGTAGGTGGATTTCTGAAATGTTGGCATGGGTATTCTTGATCCATGACATTTATAGACTATGAAGTAAAATTTGATATCATAGGACAGGGTTCAGCAAACTCCTTAGTCCACAGAGCCTACTATCAATAAGACAACAATTGAAATTTCTCTTGTGAGCCACGTTTTTTTAAACTTAAACTTCTTTTAATGCCACTTCTTCAAAGTAGACTCGCCCAGGCTGTGGTATTTTGTGGAAGGGCCACGCTCAAGGGGCCAAAGAGCTGCATGTGGCTCCTGAGCCACAGTTTGCTTAACCATTTTTATAGGAGTTAGATGGAGATAGAGATACAGAGAGGACATCGACATAGATAAAATATATGTATACATTTATGTTTACGCAGGTCAGTGCCTAAGCGCTTGGCAAACCCAAAGTCTCAAATAAAACTGAAATTCTGATCTTGTGAAGCTGCCGAGGGGACTCTGAACCCCATCCAGTGAACCCCCACAAAACAAAATGGTGCCTGGCAGCTCCAAATTCAGAAAGCAGCACCACTGATAAATTACTGGCCCAATTTATTAAAAAAAAATACATATATGCCCAAACAGGTTTGGCTCAGTGGATAGAGCATTGGCCTGCAGACTGAAAGGTCCCAGGTTCAATTCCGGTCAAGGGCATGTACCTTGGTTGTGGGCACATTCCCAGTAGGGGGTGTGCAGGAGGCAACTAATGGATGTCTCTCTCTCATCGATGTTTCTAACTCTCTATCCCTCTCCCTTCCTCTCTGTATAAAATCAATAAAATGTATTAAAAAACAAAACAAAACACATATAATACTGGCATAATACCTATGTTTTGCTACTTGTAAAATAAATTAATTGAACATTTACATATTTTAGTTTTGGTTTCTTTTTAATCCTCACCCGAGGATATTTTTCCATTGACTTTTAGAGAGAGTAGAAGGGAGGGGGGGAGACAGAGAGAGAGAAACATCCATGTGGGAGAGACACATCCACTGGTTGCCTCGCACACACACCCGGTAGACTGAGATACAGATCCTTGACTGGAATAGAACCCGGGACTCTTAAGTCTTCTGGCCAACATCTGTCCATTGAGCCAAGCTGGCGAGGGCAAGCATTTACATGTTTTAAGGATTAGCCCTCACATTTTCATTGGGCATTGAAGAAAAATGTAATGTCTAAGACCCCATGCATTTATGGACACAATGAACCCCACATAGTACAATAACACCTCTCTTCTATCTACCAAGGTCACCCACTGACTCTTCTACGTCACCCCACTGGGTCATCCCCTATGTCCCTGAGATGGGCAAGTGTGGACATTATTTTCCCTTTCTTCAGTTAATTTCAATAACACACTGTTCCATCCAGAGAAACAAAAAGATGTTTTCTCCAAAGGTCGAATGTAGTGATCACTGCTACAAGGAAATACAACCCAAAGCAATGGAGCGTGGCCATGGGCCGCCGCAAACTGGCAGCTGCTGGATGAGCCAGGCTGGCTGGCAGCAGAGACGTGTTCGCTCCGAGAAAGCCACAGGAGAGCGAGACAAAGTGACAGGCTTTCCCAGGGAGAGGCCCCAGCATGCACCTGCCGGGTCACTCTTGGTTTTGTGAGACATGTTTCCATTCTCGGGGGAGAGCCCTATGTCTTCACACCTGCATGCATGTACACAGCCAGCGGGAGGTCTGCCTGGGATTCTGGCCACACCAGGGTCCCACATAGCACATGCCTGTGGCAGTCACAGGCCACGTCGCTGGTGCTGATACCCTTTTAGGATTTGTGGCACCGGATGCTGACATGTACCTCTGCTTTATTTTTTGTCCCACAGACCACAGTAAATCTGAAAGGGATCACCAATGCGTTCGGAATTGTAGAATTTTCTCTTTATGCCCTCGGTCTGGGTTTGTCATTTTATCAAGGACGGACACAGAGAGTGTTTATTTAATTAGGCTGGCGATCTTTATAGATTATTTACGCTGACCTTGAGCAAGTCAGCAAGCTAGCCAGGGAAGTTTCCTCATCTGTAAAATGAATAGCAATGATAATGACATTGTGAAAGAGTTCTTGGGATAACATAGAAAAGGATATGCACAGATAGTATTTTGTAAAAGAGTAGGACGAGATAAAGATTTTATTATCCGACATAACACCTAGCATGTACTCTAAAGACTAAGGAGCAAGAAAAGCTTGGCAAATGACTAAAAATGCTCTCCCCTAAGGAAGACACCATCTTACATGTAATCATGTCTCAGCATAAATTGGCCGTTGGTTGTGACTTTAATATTTTACGTGAGATTTTAGGTTGTTCAGTGGTGTATTAATATCAATATCATTTCATACTTTTATAAATCATTTATTTAACTGGGATTTTTTTTCTATTTTACACTCATATTGTAGAGCTACCTCAGTCCCCACTGCAAGTGTACTTTCTATATGGACTAAATTATTTTATGTTCATGAATTTAGTGTCTGCATTTTTCATGCAAAAAAAAAAGAAGAAAAATAAAAACTTAGCAGATTTTGCCAAATTAGGGAATATGTTTGAGATGAGTTCATTTAAAGGAGGAGATATATAGCATTTATGAAAATCAATTTATGGGATCCTAAGGGACACCTCCTTTTGAGTACCTGCAGGTGTTTATTTGCAATTTTGTATAATTATCGCACAATTCTTTATGGGGTGTTCCAGTATGAACTGCAACACAGCTTTACTTTTTAAAAATAGTTATTGTTTCTCCAAAATAATACAGGAGAACCCACCTGGTTGATAATATAGAAACTCATCAGGAAATATTAACATTAATATATAGATAGATAGATAGATAGATAGATAGATATAGATATAGATATGGATATAGATATACTATAAAATTATATGTATCTCCTATAAAATAACAGGGTAATACACAAATTGACTGAACAGCGAACTGACCAGTTGCTATGATGCTCACTGAGCAGGAAGGCAGGCAGAGCGGTTAGGGGCAATCAGGCAGGCAGGTGAGTGGTTAGGAGCAAGTGGTCCTGGATTATGAGAGGGATGTCTGACTGCCAGGTTAAGCCCAATCAGGCCTAAACCAGCAGTTGGACATCCCCTAGAGGTTCCCGGATTGCCAGAGTGCACAGGCCCAGCTGAGGGACCGCCCTGTTCCCATGCACGAATGTTGTGCACCAGGCCTCTCGTACATATATATTAATTTTAGAGAGGGAAGGAGGGGGAGAGAGAGATAGAAACCACAATGATGAGAGGAAATCATTGATTGCTGCCTACTGCATGCTCCCCTTGGACCTGCAACCCAGGCATGTGCACTTGACCAGAATATATATATTTTTTTAAACAAAAGGTGAAAAAGAGAAGCAACAAAAAAAGATAGTGAACACAGTATGACATGAGAAATGGTGGAAGAAAACAAACTACCGAAGTGTAGAAAATGCGATACAGCAGAAAACTTGCGGATGTGTCGCCTCCTTGTCCCCACATTGCATTTTACAAAAATAGGTAACAAAAGACTCAATTTGACCAATATCCAGCTGAAAGTGCAGTAAAGAAATGACAAGTTCCTGAATGCAATTCTAATCAAAATGAATTGGGACTTATTAAAAAAACCCACAAAAGCATCTGAACCTGGAACATTGGCCCGCTGCCATTCTGGAGGTGTAGCCAGAGAAACTGAGGAAATAAACATGTAAATGAGGAACATGATCATACAAGAGGATGAAGATGTCCCAGAGGCAGCAGCCCTGGCAAAAGCCTCGCATCACAGGAAATCCCAGAAATAGTTCATGGCATGGAGAGGGCAAACGATAAGATGTCCCAAACTGGTAAGTATGTAAAGGGGGCAGGACCCCTCACCGAGTGTAGAATGACTGACACCCCATATGGTAAGCTCTGTGACACGAAGATCAAGCCAAGCATTGCTCAAATCACTCAATAAGATTTTTGCAAAAACAATAACACTAACTCTAGTTTTCTTTTTTTTAAAATATATTTTATTGATTTTTTACAGAGAGGAAAAGAGAGGGATAGATAGAAAGTTAGAAACACCAATGAGAGAGAAACATCAATCAGCCGCCTCTTGCACACCTCCTACTGGGGATGTGCCCGCAACCAAGGTACATGCCCTTGACTGGAATCGAACCTGGGACCTTTCAGTCCGCAGACCAACACTCTGTTCACTGAGCCACACCGGTTTTCAGCCTAACTTTAGTTTTCAATGCTGCTAATTTCTTTCATAGAGTACTGTGTAATACTAGCTTTACGTTTTTTTTTCCATTTTCCTGTACATGTATAGCCGACAGCAAGAGCATTTTTAATGTTTTGACAGGAACATTTAAAGGACAACAAGCAATGGTGAATTTTCCCATCAGGAAGGAGGCTTGCGTTCTATGGTTTCTACTGGGAAATGGGTTGCCTCCTTGTGGAATGACCTGAGAACCTAAACAGAGCCTTATTAAGCGGAAAAAATGTTCTTAATTTTTGATGAACTTACCAACAGGCCTTAGTGCTAGGAGATGTTTACAGGCTCAGCGCATCTGTGTGGTTGCTGTTTTAATCTCAAGCAGAAAGACTGTCTAGGACAAGTTGGTGAATGTATGTTGTAACTGTGTTTCCAGGCATGACAAAAGTAAGTTCCTCCATTTATTCCCAAACGCTATGCTAACTCAACATTCTTCCTAAATCATTAACCCATCAATTTCAGTCATTTTAATCAATAATCGCTTATTTGATAGAAGAATTTATAGCGTATATTTCTAATGGTTAGAGGAGACATTCACTCATTTAAATAAATGATTATTGGTGGAATGCCAACAACTTGCCCGGGATTTTTCTAGAAATTGAAAAGAACAAGGAGTAGATAATCAAGTCCCTAGAGGTAGCACAGGATGTAGTGAAACGAGCAAATTTGTAAGCAGTAACGACAGGGCCGTGTATGGAGATTCAAGGTAAAACTGCTCACCCACTCTGAGGCAACGTGAGTTTATAAATATGAATCTTCCACCCTGTCATTGCATTTCAGGTGTGAATGTGCATGAGAAAGACTATATGCAAATGTTAAAACGCCTAGAGATCTGATTTCATAGCTATGTGGTAAGCCGGGTTTCATCTTAATTACAGTCTAGATTATTGTGATCAAGAATAGTGAATAGATCAAAATAACATGTTCAATATGAAAGTTAAAATAAAGAACATAACATGAATTACATTTTCCATTTTGATTACCCAGGACTCCCTCTAACCAGGCAATAAAGAAAGCCATAAAAATCCCCAGATATGCTGAAAAATAAGCTGGCCACATGCACTGACCTACAGGAAATGATTAAAATAATATTAGATTTATAGACAAAAGGCTGATTTTTTTTAAATGCACTCAATACTAATCTGATATGAGACATTTAATGAAATTTCCATTTGTTCTTTGGAAGCATATTCATATATAATAATGTGACATTATCTCTTTCACCTTGATAAGGTTTATTTTATTACCAAGTCAATATGTTATACAATTTTAATATATTTAATGAAGTTTCATATTCTTATCTTTAAGACATTTATTATCCTTAATAATATTATAGCAACGTCTGCTTAAAGTCATCTGGTGGAAATCATTATTGGTGGGATACCAATACCAGCAATACAAGGGGATGTTTTTATTGATTAGATATATAGACTTCAAAGCCAGCGTGAATTGAGTTCAAATCTCAGCTTTGAAAGGTGTTTATTTCTATGACTTTGGCAAATTACTCAGTATTCCTGAAACGTAATTTTTCTACAAGTAAAATTGAGAAAATAATAACTCTGCCATGACCTCGAGGTAAGAATACAATTATTTTTAAAGTTAGTAGTAGTAAATGAAAACTGCTCTCCATTGTTTATGTTGCTGTTGAATATAGTATTAATAGTAATCTAATGTTCCTGGAAGGATTTAGCCCTCAGGATTTCTATATCACCTAATTTTATGTCCTTTCCACTTCCCACCAAAGAAGCAGGCAAAAACACAAATAATAATTTACACCTGAGATTAAGCAGTACTTTTAGCGTGACAATTATAACCTTATTTCCTCCTATAAAATATTATTAACAGTTTCATAACAAATGAGTTATGATTGGATATGTTGAATATACACTTATTAATAAATATAAATTTCCTGTACACCCTTAAAAATAAGCAGCGGATAATATCACATGAAGAATAACACTTTTCTTAAACTTACGATCTGATTAATAGGCTTATGAATACTAAGGCTCTTGTTCCAGCTTTGGTCTTCCAGAAAACTTAGCAAGTTTCTCATAAAGTAATATTGAACTCCTCTCTCTAGACATGCCTAACTTCATTTCATCATCAGAACATAAATGACAGAAGTTATGTGGTCTGTTTATTTATATTATAGCAAAGTACTAATTTCATTCCTCAAATACCACTTCCAGTAAGAAGAAAAGCAAGCTATGGGTATTTATTTCTGGTAAAATTCTTTAAGTCAACACTCTTTTAAAAATCAATTCTTCGTGAGTGAATAAAATTATTCATTTTCTAGATAATTTCCTTTAAAACAATTATATGTGAAATTTCTGCAAGAGTTCGTATTGCGCCTTGGAATGCTCTTTTTCTTAGTCCTCTCTTAAATGAAAGACATTACAATCTCACATTAAAAAACTGGCTTTGTGAAAATTCAAACTTATGAAACAGGTTGGTGAGAATATCTGTATTCTAAAACTATTCATTTAAAAACTGTTCTAAATAGGAAGTTTATTTTTTTCAAAACTACATTTAAATATCAAGTTACTTATATAAATAGAATTAGAATTCATATAAAACTTTAACTAATGTAGCAATTTTCATAGTTTGGCATATTTATAGAGGCAACCATAAAGTGAAAAATAAAAGTTAATTTGAGCTCTAGCTGGTAGGGTCCCAGGTTCAATTCCAGTCAAGGGCACATGTCCGGGTTGTGGGCTCGATCCCCAGGCAGCCAATCAATGATTCTCATCACTGATGTTTCTCTCTCTCTCCCTCTCCCTTCCTCTCTGAAATCAATAAAAATATATTTCTTTAAAAAGGTAATTTGAATAAAGATATATACATAGTTGATTAGAGCTAAAAGGAAGAAAGTAATGACAGCTGCACAAATTATTTCAGGCCACGTGAGCCATCTGAGTGCTAATCCAAAGCTACTCTGAAAGAAACCAATAAGTTAAAATATATCAAGCTTCCATATAATGAGATGGCAAAACGTTAGCTGAAACAACTCACATTTTCATCCTAATACTATCACTATTTTGAATACTCATTTTACATATCCTACATTTTTTGAATTGAGAGGATTATTTATTAGAATTCTAGTAAATTCCGTGTAATTAGTCAAACAGCATATATTGACTATGTCATTCTGCAACTTACATATATACCCTGACAGATCAAATAATATAACTCATATTTAAAAAGCAAAAGAGCACTCTGACAAAACCTTGACTAGGAATACTGAAAGTGTCCCTTCCATACTTCCTGAAAAATGACTGTGTCACCCTAAAGGTGATGACAAACTTATCATGGCATCTTTAAAAATAGAGTATGATTCTACACTCCATAAAAATGTAGAGTAGTGATACCAAAAACAACCACAACAGTTTACATTTCCTAAGTCTCTCCTCCTGGCCAGGTACATTACCTCAGATAGCGTATGTTAATCTTCACATTAATCTGGGATTAGGTACTATTATTCCTCATTGGTCAATGAGAAGGGTGAGGCAGAGGACAGTCAAATAATTTAATCAATGCCATACATCTAAGCAGTAGCAGAGTCAAATGAAGAATAAGGCTAATGGAGCAGAAACAGGGTGGGGTAAAATAGAAGTATCCCACCTCCTATTTTTCAGGAGGCTGGTTTTCATGGTTGTGGTGGGTCAGGGCCCAGAGACCATGTCCTTTAACTGGCACAAGAGGGCACAGAGCACCCTCCTTGCATAGGAAGTCAAGTTCTTTTTTTTTAAATATATGTTATTGATGTTTTATAGAGAAGAAGGGAGATGGATAGAGAGTTAGAAATATTGATGAGAGAGACATCGATCCGCCGCCTCCTGCATGCCCCCTACTGGGGATGTGCCTGCAACCAAGATACATGCCCTTGACTAGAATCAAACTTGGGACCCTTCAGTCTGCAGGCCAATGCTCTATCCACTGAGCCAACCGGTCTCGGCAGAAGTCAAATTCTTTGTGAACTCCTCGGGGATAGTCAAGATAAAAGTGAGCCACTTCAGAAAACTTTAAAGGTCACCACAAGGCGAGGTCTTCTGAATATTTCTTTTTCTTGCCTTACCCAGGGATTGATCTGACTCCACAGGAGAGAAAAAACTGGCTCACCATCACACAGATGAAATGAAATGAAAGGAAATGAAATTGCAATACTTAGTTGATGATTTAAAAAGAAAGATAACCAATTTAGCCAGTAGGAAAGCCCATTTAGGCAAATGTATTCATACATTTATTTATGAAATCTGATAGTACTTACTTGTTATGGGAAGTGTTATACATTAAAGTAGCTTAACTTAAAAATAACAAAAACGGAAGTTTGGGAATCTGTTGAAATGGACACTTGGATGAGACTAAATATGTATTCTGAACTAATATAGATATTTTCTCAAAGAAGCTGCAATGTTAGCTCCAAGTATTTTAGCAATACTAAAAAAACAAATATTGAAACTCTTCTTTAAATATTTAATAAATGGCAAGTATGAATTTCTAGGAGAAATAAACCTATTCTTAATATTCTGGTCATTCAAGAATTTCTCACAAGTTTGCCCATAAAAAAATATGTGTTAAAATAATTGTAGGATTGTTGTATTTAAAATTGGTATTAAAAACTGCATTTCATAGGTTTCTTTAAAGAATTCAACACATAGCTTGTAAGGTTCTGAGCATAAGACCTGGCTGAGAGTAATAGTCCAAGAAATAGGAGCCACACAACTATAAATGAAAAGAAAACAAACTCCAGCTTTCTCACCATTTTCATATTATATTGTCACTAGAGGCCTGGTGCATAAAATTCATGCATGAGAGGGGTGTCCCTCAGCCCAGCCTGCACCCTTTCCAGTCTGGGACCACCCAAGGGATATCCCACGGCCCATTTAGGCTCAATTCCCATAGGATCAGGCCTAAACGGGCAGTCAGAATCTCTCTCACAATTCAGGACTGCTGATTCCCAACTGCCTTCCTGATTGCCCCTAACTTCTTCTTCCTGCCAGCCTGATCACCCCCTAACCACTCGCCTGCCAGCCTGTATAATGCCTAACTACTCCCCTGCCTTCCCAATTGCCCCTAATAGTCCTCCCCTGCAGACCTGATTGCCCACAACTGCCCTCCCTTGCAAGCCACTCTTGGCCATCTTGTGGTGGCCATCTTGTGTCCACATGGGGGCAGCAATCTTGTGCGTTGGACGGTCAATTTGCATATTGACCAGCGTGGTGGCTTGGGCAGCCCTGGAGCAGACACAGGCAGAGGGGCTGGGAGATGCCGTCAGTCAGGCTTGGGTTCGCTCCCCACCCCAGGGGTGCCTCCTGGCACGATTTCAATCACGTGCTGGGCCTCTAATAGATAATAAAAAAGATGTGGATGTTCATCTTCAAGATCTGAAAAGTCTATCCATTCTATGGGAGATCAGAGAAAATAGCCAAGAACACTAAATATGTCAAATACAGTGGTACCTCAAGATACGAGTTTAATTCATTCTGTAACCTTGAGGCGTGGGAAACTATGAGATGCTCAAGTCCCGGTAAACGGGTGGGTCGTGTGCAGCCGGCCCATCTGCGCGATGACTCCTGTCTCAAATGTTGCTCGTATTTCAAAGCAAAAATCGCTCACTCGAAGGCTGGTATCTCAAAAATCTCGTATGTTAGGGCACCCGTATCTCAAGGTACCACTGTACATTGTTCATTATGGGGTCCCATACCTCAAAAGGTAATTATATTTTTCACCAACAATTTTTGAGAAATGCCTAACCTTCCCATCATCCATTATCTGCAGAGACATGTCCGTGTCCTCCTACATATCTGTCAGCGACTGGGTCTGGGTTAGCACGTTGGAAAGTGTACCCAGGACTCCAGGAGGATCAAGGTGAGGCCTCGGAGGTGATGGGAAACACAGATGTCACTGGCAGGAGCAGCAGCTGTGTTCCGGAGGTTGGAGCCCTTTGCTGGCAAGAGAATATCAATGGAGTGTTTCTGAAACAGCACGAGGCAATGAAAGCCTCTTCTAAAAATCTGTAGAATCAACACGTCTAGATGGTTACGGTCCTGGCAGATTGCTACAGAGGAAATACCAGGAAAGAAAACACCTCCCGCTCATGCATTTTCATGCAATGCCCTGTATTACACCTCACAGCTGCAAATCTGTCCTCTGAAGTTCGCAGCTCCTTAATGACACCCGAGATTTAGGGCCGGGGGTGGAGTCAGCCTGACGGGTGACTGATGGGGTGGAAGTGCGAGTGTGAGGGCCATTGAACACGGAGAATCCCCCCATGCATCATGCTCCCGGGAACACCTGTGCTGACGCGGGTGTGCTGACTCACAGAAGACACACGGAGCTGGGCGGTGGGTGGGACCCGCCATCACAGGCCCTGGCTGTGGACAGTCCAGGGGACAGTTGTCTGTGAAACGATGGCAGGACATCAGTTTTTATTTATTTATTTTTTAAAATATATTTTATTGATTTTTTTAGAGAGGAAGGAAGAGGAATAGAGAGTTAGAAAGATCGATGAGAGAGAAACATCGATCAGCTGCCTCCTGCATGCCCTTTACTGGGGATGTGCCCGCAACCAGCATACATGCCCTTGACCGGAATCGAACCTGGGACCTTTCAGTCTGCATGCCGAGGCTCTATCCACTGAGCCACACCGGTTTCGGCGAGGGCATCAGTGTTTACTCTTCCAGCCGATGGTGCTCCCATCGTTCGGAAACGCCTGTCTCATCTGTTCAGCTGGGAAACAGGTGTCATACCACCAGCTCCTGCATCAGGTTCTCATGGGGATCAAATGCAGTCAATGTTAAGGCAGAAAAACTACTGATGAAGTGTGTACGATGGGAGTTTATAGTTTCTAAACCCAGCTGATAGACACAACGAGTTTAAGCTCCATCATCTCACATAGGTAGACTTTTTTCCCCTCCAATTTTGCCCCTTTAAAATTACCTTTTAGATTGATCCTGTTGCTTTTTTTTTTAAGAATATGTTTTTATTAATTTCAGAGCGAGGAAGGGTAGAGTGAGAGAGAGAGAGAGGAGAGAGAAATATCAATGATGAAAGAGAATCATCCATGGGTTGCCTCCTACATGCCCCCTACTGGGGATCAAAGCAGTGACCTCCTGGTTCGTGGGGTGACACTCAATGAGCCACACTGGCCAGGCCTGCTGGTTGTTTTTGAAGAATACTTCTCTTTAAGGGAAAGGGCTAGCTATTAACAAAATCAAAGAAGACAGCAAAGTCAAAGCTGGTACACAAACTTAAAAAACAGTGCCTTCTGCCCAGACCGGTTTGGCTCAGTGGATAGAGCGTCGGCCTGCAGACTGAAAGGTCCCAGGTTCCATTCTGGTTGGGGGCATGTACCTTGGTTGCGGGCACAACTCCAGTAGGGGGCGTGCAGGAGGCGGCTGATCGATGTCTCTCTCTCATGGATGTTTCTGACTCTCTATTCTTCTCCCTTCCTCTCTGTAAAAAAAAAGGAATCAATAAAATATATTTAAAACAAACAAACAAACAAAACAGTCCCTTCAAAGGAAAGCAATTTTTGACAGGATTGTGGGTCCTAACCATTCATTCTCTTTTTGTCCAAAGACCAAGGCCTGCCTGTGGCAGAGGGATGCTGCGATTACTGGGCCTGTGCACTCACTCCAGGGACTGGTGACCTGGGAAAACCAGGCAAAGGGGGTGCAGATCCCCCTTTCTTTAAGGACTAACGGTGTGACAGGGACTAGATTGCTCAGTATCACTGGACTGACATTTTTTCATCTGTAAAGTGTAATGGGGCTGCCTGTCTCTGAAGACATGAGTGATGAAATGGAATGCCCGAATGACTAGCACTTAGTAGGCTACCTATGTTAGACAATTGAGCTTAAACTTGTTCTTTCTATAAACAGGGTTTATAAACTATAAACTCCCATCGTATGCACTTAAGAAGTCGTTTTCATGTCTTAATGCTTGTTTTCTATTCGTCTATCAAATGTCAGCCATTCCCTGGAGACGTGAGTCCAGGTTTGAAATTTCATTTTAAATGATTGCAGAAAGTAGATGAAAGACACAATAAAAACAAACCCCCAAACAGATTGAATTCTGTGGTGAAAAAGGCTCACAAACCAAAATTGAATTGCATCCTGAACCACAAGGTAACATAAAGGCAGGTGCTAGCCTACCGGGCGATTTGGTACAATAATGAAAAGTAGTGAATGCTCTTTCACATAATTGTTTGATAACATCCATTCTATACACTAAATAGTTTATGGGGTTTTTACATGGATAAATAGTTTTAAATCTGGCAATCTAAGTTAATTGCATTTTTGCATTTTGGTTTAATAAGATGGAGTATTGAGATTGGAAAATGACCATCAGCACTAGCAGGGGGAAGATGAGGAATATTCTAGATGAATTTCAGTGAGACAAGAAGAAACTCACAGGATCTGCTGGAGAGAAAGAGAGAGTTACTTCTTGGGAAGCACAGAGTTTTGCCAGATCAAAGGCTTTGAAGTCAGATTTTGTTTCTCAGCACCTGGCACATTGTCAACTTTCAATGCTATCAAAGACGCTAGGAAACTTCTTTACCTGCCTAATGTGTAGTCAAATAAAACACCTCTTCAAAAATGTGTCAATATCACCCTTTGCTACTAAGAATTTTTTAATGAGTTCCTTTGTGAATCTTGATTACAATTTAATTAAAAATGGACACTTCCCTCCAAATTTTATGACAGTGTTAAAATCTTATTAAGATACAGAACATCAGCCATATAACTTTTATTGTAATATGAATTTATGCATTTAAGATTTCCTTGATCTAGTTTGATCAAATAACATATGTAAATAGATAATTTTTCCTTAAGTAAAATTCTGTGAGAATAAATATGGAATACTAGAGGCCCGGTGCACAAAATTTGTGCATGGGGTGGGGGGAGGTATCCCTCAGCCCAGCCTGTACCTTCTCCAATCTGGGACCCCTCAAGGGATGTCCATCTTCCCGTTTAGGCCTGATCTTGGAGATTGGGTCTAAATGGGCAGTTGGACATTGCTCTCACAATCCAGGACTGCTGGCTCCCAACTGCTCCCCTGCCTGCCTGATTGCCCCTACCTGTTTCTGCCTGCCATCCTGATCAGCCCCTAACCACTCTCCTGCCAGCCTAATTGACACCTAACTACTCCCCTGCCAGCCCTTAGTCCCTAACTGACCTCCTCTGCTGGCCCAGTCACCTCTAACTGCCCTCCCTTACCAGCCTGGTCACCCCCAACTGCCCTCCCCTACAGGCCTAATCCCCTGCAACTGCCCTCCCCTACAGGCCTGGCCACCCGCCCCCCGACCCCCAACTATCCTCTCATTCATGCCTGGGCACTCTTAACTGCCCTCTCCTACAGGCCTGGGTCTCCCCCAAATGTTCTCCTCCTAAGGCCTGGTTGTCCCCAACTGCCCTCCTCTGCCAGTTTGGTCACCCTAACTTTGGGCATTTTACTAACTTCCCTCCCCTGCAGGTCAAATCCCCCGCAACTGTCCTCTCTTGCAGACCTAGTCCCTTTGAACTTCCCTCCCCTGCTGGCCTGCTCACCCTCAACTGCCATCCCTTGCAGGCCACCTTATGGTAGCCAACTTGTGTGTTGGAGTGATGCTCAATTTGCATATTACCTCTATAATATAGGATAATCATCAATATTTGAAAAATTACGTTTTCTCTTGCTGATAGCTAATTGTACTGAACTTTTAAATTACATATTCTGAAATTTAATATTTTATTAGGGAATTACCAGTTGCTATCATAAACATAACAGAAAGCACTATAATTTTAAATTGATGAAAACTCAGGCCTGGGTATATGGAGAATAACCAAACATGTAGTGGCTGTGTGAATTAGGCACTTTTTAAATATAATTCAATTTACATGTCCTTACTACTATAGACTAAATAAGAGATTCTATCTGCATCTATCAGCTTCATTCAGAGAACATTATCTTGTACACTTGCCTTTATGATAAAAAAATACTTAATGTTAGAAGATTAGATTGCTATTTGAAAGATGAATACTTTGGCAGAGAAACAGAGTTCATCCCACTTTACCAGATCTTTAGGGTCTGGAACCTCTAGAAAGCCAACCTTGGTGAGTTACATGGGAGAACAATTTAAAATCGGTAAATCTATATATATAAAAGCCTAAGCGACCAAATGACCAAGTGATCGAATGACTGAATAACCAGTCAACCAGTTGCTATGACATGCACTGACCACCATGGGGCAGATGCTCAAGGCAGGAGCTGCCTTCTGGTGATCAGCTCCCACCGCCAACCTCCTGTGGCCATCCAACCTCTTGTGGCCCCTCCGCCTCAACTGGCCCACCTCCTGTGGCCCCGGTTGGCCCTCATCGCCAACAGGCCAAGGGACCCCACCTGTGCACAAATTCGTGCACTGGGCCTCTAGTAAAATTATAAGAAACTATTTTTTATAATATATTTTATCGATTTTAGAGAGGAAGAGAGATAGAAATATCAATTATGAGAGAGAATCATTGATGGGCTGCCTGCTGCACACCCCACACTCACATCGCAAGCCAAATAAAACCTGTTACCTTCTGCTCCATAGATCGGTGCTCAACCACTGAGCCAAGCAGTCAGAGACTATAAGGGACTATTACAAGAGCATTATTTTGCCTTCAAGTCCAGGATGAATTCCAGTTTCATCCTTAAATGAAAAGTGTCACACAATGAGTAAGCTGCATGTAAGATACATTGTAGGGTTAGTTCAGCAATACCTTTTCTCCTATAAAATCACACTTCATTCATTCATATGTACATAACTTAATTCTCTTAAAGAAAAAACAAAATGGGCTGATATGGGAGTTCAACATACATTGAGCCTGGTCTCCATTGTGGTGCTAGTTGCAAACATGATGAATTCAACTGACAAGCAAAAGGAATACCAGCCAGGTCTCCACTTTTATGATGTTTACGTCCGGGGCAATTTCAGACAATGGACTAGTTAAGAAATAACTGCAAAATAGGTTAAACTCTTTTTTTCTTAAAGATTTATAGCTATCCATTCTGCATTTAATTTAAAGCTCCATTATCGGCTACCTCTGTATAAGGTATAAGGCTGAATCTTTTGGGTGGATTATTGTATTGTGCTAGCAATATTTGTTAAAAACCCACTCCTCAAATGTCATGCTGGGTCCAGTGGTGTGTGTACATGCATGTGTGCAAGCCCATGTGCTCACAAGTGTGTATGTGTGGGCATGTTCATGAGCAGGGAAGAAAAGACAAAGAGTTATTGAGAGGATGTGAGAGAACTTTAAGAATCCTTGGGCACTTTACTAAGATAATTGGAATGTGCTGACAGACAAAAGGAGAGCATTTCTGTCAATTGGTTCATCTGGCCATGTTTCATGTATATGTCATTAATCATCATCTCTAATCACAACTAAAATTTTTAACACTTTATGGTATTTCAGCTCTAAAGAGTATCATTTTTGAGTTAAATATACGTATAAAATTAATTATTTGCAACCAGTATTTTTTATGCCACAAAAGTGTCACAGATTGTATATTTTAAAAAATCCTGTGGTAGCACTTGATTCATGAATATAGGTTGGCTACCATTAAGTAAGTACATTAAGGTAGGAAACAGATTATAATTAATGGGTGTTTTATATTTTTATGGGGTAATTTATATGGTTAACAAATGCTAATGTATATTCATGTAAGTTCGTCAAAGCTAGAAACTCAGTTGTAAAAGTCAATTTTGGGGATCTTGTGAAAATGACATGAACACAAAAATAGTTTAATTTGTCAGTGTAAACTAAATTAGATCCATCATTTGACATGTCGCCACCTGATAAAACATTGATTTTTTTTTCTGAAATGATCATTTTAGTATGCCTGATAGTATATTAAATATTAAATAGTAGCTACTATAACTGTACAAGATAATACTATATTTTTTATTACTAATTTTGTCTTGGAGATTCATTTAAAAAAGGCATGGGCCACAGAAAAAGTGAACCAGGGGCATATCTAGTTTGACACTCTGGCTCTGGGGTCTTCATTAGGGGAATGAAGTTCCTCTTTGCATTGAGAAAACCAACCTTTCTCTTGGAACAGATGTAGTCAAACCTACTTATGTATTTATTTTTTTAAACGTATTTTTAAAAATAGTTTTCCTGTATCACTCATACTATTCTATTTAAGACCCGGATAAAAGCCTGTGGCATTAGTTTGCTTCCTTTTTTCTTTTATTTTCTGGGAGTCTCACAGGTTTACCTTTTCCAAAGAAGAAAATGATGTGCCTAAGCTTCCTACATGACATCTCTTCTGTCATCCATGAACGTGATTTGCATCTGCTTGTAGAGGCAGCCGGCGAACAATCCCCCAGAACCCCCTTTATGGTAAGGATAAAACAGATGTACAACTCCCGCCTTTGGATGTCAGCTCACACCTCGGCAGCAATGCACTCCCAGGCAGAGTATGCAAAGAGCCTTCGTTTTAGTGATGGTACACTCAGTACCCGTGATGTCGGCGGTAAATATATTTTAGGTCCTTTGGATAATTGACTCATCAAAAGTACAAGAGAATCGTTGCCCGATACAGAGAAGGAACTCCCTGCTCAACCCACCTCCCATTAAAGAAGGGAGAGCTAACTTCCCATGAACAACAAATCAAGCGTAAAAAGCGAGCTTAATCAATCTAGCTGGCAGTCATTTTTCTGGTAAATGATGCTGTTGTCTGAAATTACCCGGGACATGCATACGATGAAAGCGAAGACAAATCAGCCTCATTCGCCTTTTATACTTCAGCTGAAAACAGATGCTTCCTCTGGCAACACAACGGGAACAAGGCACACTTTACTATGAATTCCTTTTTTTTTTTTAAAAAAAAATATATATATGTTTTTATTGATTTCAGAGAGAGTACTGATAGCACACCGATTATATTTTATTACTATTTTTACAGAGAGGAAAAGAGAAGGATAGAGAGATTAGAAACAGATCAGCTGCCTCCTGTACACTCCTTACTGGGGATGTGCCCACAACCCAGGAAAATGCCTTTGACCAGAATCAAACCTGGGATCCTTCAGTCCACAGACCAATGCTCTATCCACTGAGCATACCCGATTACATTTTTATAACTTAAAAATCGCATGCCTTCAAGGTGGGTGCACAGGACCGATTACAGTGCAATTACTCAATCCCACACAATAATTATACAAAATAAAACTGAGGCAGAGTTCCAGAATATTTAGAAACAGAATAAAAATAAAAACTCCGCGTAAACTTACCCTTGTGCCACATTTCACACACATTTATTTAACCTAATTAGTAGGAGAGGGAAACCCTGAAAAGTCAAAGCATTGCAGAGCTTTCCTTTCAGAAACTCAGTCTCCATTACATGGACCCAATGTATCCGTCCACAGGAAACTGGAGCCATAACCCATTTACTGGGGAATCTTCATTTTTGATGCTTTGGTTTTCTGACCTACCGAATCAGAGATACATCCAGAATTTTGTAAGAGAGTCCACAAAACTTCCAAGTACAGTGGTACCTCAAGATACGAGTGCCCTAACATATGAGATTTTTGAGATATGAGCCTTTGAGCGAGCGATTTTTGCTTTGAAATATGAGCAACATTTGAGATACCAGTGATTGGGTGGATCGGCCGGCTGCACACGACCCACCAGTTTACTGCGACTTGAGAGTCTCATAGTTTCCCAGGCCTCAAGGTTACAGAACGAATTAAACTCGTATCTCCGGGTACCACTGTAGTAATAGGAAAATTTTTGCTGAGTAGTAGTTATCATTGAAGGGAGGTGGGAGCAAAGACAGGATTTTAAATTCTCACTCACTAGCTAAGACCACGATTTAATAATATTTGCCATAACAACAAAAACTAAGACAACAACAGGCATAAACAAAATTACCAAAAGAACAATTATATTCCCATCCAACTATTTGAGAATTTAAAATTAACTGGATTCATTTATCTTAATACAAAATACTTATGGAGAAATAATATTAAAAAACCTTAATTCATTTTTAATGAATAAAATGCTTCCTATATCACACCTGCTAAGGATTCAAGATCGTGTCTCATCCTTCTTCAAACAAGACCAAGTTCTACAGCGAGTGTCCCGTTGACCTCTCTCTTCCACACCACCTGGCAGTCATTGCTCCACATACACCCATAAAGTCATTGATTGAGCGAACAAAACAGTAAGTGTTTAATTTTATTTAACAACCAGAAGTCCACCTTTCATGAAACTCCCTGTCCAATGAATCTTTCCTAGTATTTTATGCCCTGAACTCAGGGGAATTCTATAAGAAATACAGAGAGCTTATCATCTTGAAACACTAACTGGAACAATAAATGCTAAGGAAATACGCATTGCAGCGCCCCTCGGAAGAACCGGAAAGAGATACCGCCTGTAGAAATGGAACAGTGATCCATGGAAAGACCACTGCTTCCGCAGGGAGCTCAGATATAGATGTCCCCTGCGAGATGAGGGAACACATTCCCCATCCCCCCACATCCTCCTTCAAGGAAGAACAGATTCAGACGTCTGAATGCGTAAGAGTTGCATCAGATCTTCAGAAAATTCCACTGACCCCTAAAATCAAGCCTTTCATATATCCGGTGAGGGAAGTTCTACACATAGTCTAACTCAGCGGTTCTCAACCTGTGGGTTGCGACCCCTTTGAGGGTCGAATGACCCTTTCACAGGGGTCGCCTAAGACCATCGGAAAACACCTATTTCCCATGGTCTTAAGAACCAACACACTGCTCCTCGGTGTAGCAAAGTGTAGCCATGCAGTTTACTGTTGTCCTAGGAAGACTGTTGCCCATGCTACACCACGACTCAAGACAAAATTTCATTCATTTGTCATTAGAAGTAAATATTTCACAATATATAATTATATTGTTTTTGTGATTAAGCACTATGCTTTACTTATGTTCAATTTGTAACAACAAAAATACATCCTGCCTATCAGATAATTACATTACAGTTCATAACAGTGCAAGATGACAGTGATGAAGTAGCAACGGGAATAATTTTATGGTTGGGGGTCACCACCACATGAGGAGCTGTACTAAAGGGTCGCGGCATTAGGAAGGTTGAGAACCACTGGTCTAACTGGATGACTCTTGTCTGTATTTCCCATATAATTCCCATATAACACATGCCTCCCTTATGGCTCTCAGCCTCTCCAGATTAATACAGTCTGCTCCCAATGCTTTTCTGAACCTCCATCTGTGGAGCTGGAAAGAAGGTCATTTACAGACATGTCTCCAGGGCATCATGGGAACTGGCCTTCAGACCAGCTGTAAGACGCAGCCTGAACTCTCAAATAAGTTCAATGTCACTTAGGGGGACAATTTGTGTTTTTGGAAAAAAACGGTTGGCATTAACATGCATGAACTCTATAATTCAGGGTCACTATACATACTATCCACAGGAATGCAGTCTGTGAGATGGTTGTGTCTGTGATCAAAACTGAAGAGGCTCCAAGAACAAGTTCTGAGCAGGTCACATATTTTGAAGGCGGGAAAAGAGGAAGATCCAGTAATTGAACTGAAAGGCCATCTACCCAGTCTGAGCTTCAGTGATATGGAAACACTGAAGACATTTTTATTTATGCATTTATTTATTTTATTTTTTAAATATATTTTATTGATTTGTTACAGAGAGGAAGGAAGGGGGTTAGAGAGTTAGAAACATCAATGGGAGAGAAACATCGATCAGCTGCCTCTAGCATACCTCCTACTGGGGATGTGCCCGCAATTCAGGGACATGCCCTTGACTGGAATTGAACTTGGGACCCTTGAGCCTGCAGGCCCATGCTCTATCCACTGAGCCAAACTGGTCTTGGCGTGAAGACATTTTTAAAAAGATGCGCCAAGTAAGATGAATACTGAAATTTTTAAACTGTACTTAGTAAACACAGGCATTAGGGACTTGATGGTGAACAGTTCAGTGGAATGGTGGGCTTAGAACCAAACAGGAGTGGGTAGACGTGTGAACAGAAAGTGAAAATGGAGAAGTCTAAAGGGGGGCGACACTTGGAAATAAAAACGAATACACAGAGAACACCTGCCAGAAACGGGGAAACAGAAGAATGCATCCTGCACCTGGACATGGCAAGAAGATGTTGGCCAATGAATTAGACAGGTTTTTCGTGTTGTTTTTTTTTGTTTGTTTTGTTTTTTTTTTGTTTGTTTTGTTTTTTGAGATAGAAAGAATATTCCTAGATTATCCAAATGAGCCATTTTATACTCTGATTTTTATTTATTTATTTTTAAAATGTAATTTATTGATTATTTCTAACAGAGAGGAAGGGAGTGGGATAGAGTTAGAAACATCAATGAAAGAGAAACATCGATCAGCTGCCTCCTGTACACCTCCCACTGGGGATGTGCTCGCCACCAAGGTACATGCTCTTGACCGGAATCGAACCTGGGACCCTTCAGTCCACAGGCCGATGCTCTATCCACTGAGCCAAACCGGTCAGGGCTATACTCTGATTTTTTCAATTAGAAATGATGATTTAAATTTAAATGAGTAAAATACTTCAGTAAGATAACATTACTCCACTTACATAAGATATTTAATTTTCTAAAAGTAGTATACTTTTGCAGGGAAGAGGTGACCTTGATCACGTAAACAGATGGGGAAAATGTGCGTGTCCAATATCAGTAGCTAAGGAAGTCATCTCAAATATGTATATGTGACCTCAGTGGTCACTTTTATCAAGATCACTTAAAATCACAAGGTAATTGAAAGTACATAGTCTCAGTAAAACTCAAATATGTCTTTGTATGTGGAATTGGAAAATTAAAGTTCATTTCTTCTGTCCTCCATTTTTACGCCATTTTTATTTCTGGTTTTGGAGATGTACAACTTTTATCAAACATATTTTTTAAAAGCGATAATATAAAACACGTTAAATTTTTAATTATTTTAATTATTTCATTTTATGTATTTATGTTAATGCTCATAAATTTACTAATTTGCTGCTAAATTAGTTGGTGGAGTTAAATGCTACATTTTTCATCTTAACAAAATTAAGGTTTCCTTCTTTCATGATTAGTCCCAAACGGTGTTCCTGTCTGATTCTCTCTCAGGCACAAACAAAAGGCGAGGTCCTTAGAAAGGAATTAATTGAGAGAAAAATTGAAATGTGAATAAAAGTGCAAATCACAAATTAACGGATCTCTGATTTTCATTAATCCATTCAGTCTTAAAAGACTTGGAAGACGCAGAAACTTCATACACGTGTACAGTGCCAGTTTGAGTAAGTTAAACACAAACCTTAAGCGTGATCTAACATTACAGGTTTATTAAAAAGTGAAAATAAAATCCATGAGCTTTCAAAAGTGACAAGCTAAAATAGCAACTTTTATCATGTCATGGAATTGCTAGGTTCTTTATTACAGTGGCTAAATCAATTAACCTGTTATTTTGGCATCAGTTAGAAATGGGTGGAAGACACTTTTCTACTCAATCAAAGGAAAAATTCTAGGGCAATTCTGTGAGGTAACTGTTATTACAGTTTTATTAAAGATGACATTACGATAAAGAGAGTTTAGGCAATTTACCCAAGGTCGAGATATGAACATGAAAGATGCAGTGTATACATGATAAGCGACTTTGGAATTCAAAGAGGACTGTTATTAGAATACTATTGATTTCCCCAAATGTAGTCAGTTAATCCACTTTGGTTTGCTTCTTTATTCATTTAGGAATTTAGGGAATATTTATAACCACTTTCCTGAATGTCACTCTTTTTCTGGGTGTAGTTATATTCTTCTATTTATACCCCTCAAAGTTTGTCAATAACACTCTCATCTCATGTACTTGTTACAGGATTCTCTTTCCCACTCCGATCTTAGCATGCTCCATCTCCAATTCCCTCAGAAGCGGTCAGCTCCAGTTTGATTTCGGAAATAACAAAAGATGTCAATGTTGAACTGAAAGTAACCAAAGCAATTCGCAAAAATGCTAAAGAAAACACTCAATATTTTATATACTCTGTAAGTCTTTTCAGTTGTAAAGAATCCTATATCTCTTTTCTGCTGCACAAACTATTTCTTATTTCTAAATAAACTGCCACAGATCATGCTTACCATGTTTAAGGTTGAACCTCATACTACAGCACTGATTCGGGTTTTACTCTATCAAGGTACCAAGACTAAGCATGAGCTCAGATTTCCACTTGGGCGTCTGTAACGAACACTCGATCATGTTCAACAATGGCCTGTGGCACAAATTACTACAGATCCCGAGGGCATTACATTAGGCCCTCTGCAGAAACAGTGTCTCTGGCCAGTTCCCGAAGATTATTCATTTTCTAGTTCTCATTGGTAAACCAGATGGTCTAGAGCAGCGGTTCTCAACCTGTGGGTCGCAACCCCTTTGGGGGTCGAATGACCCTTTCACAGGGGTCGCCTAAGACCAGCGGAAAACACCTATTTCCCATGGTCTTAGGCACCAACACACCGCTCCTCGGTGTAGCAAAGTGTAGCCATGTAGTTTACTGTTGTCATAGGAAGACTGTTACCCATGCTACCTCATGATTCAAGACAAAATTTCACTTATTTGCAATTAGAAATAAATATTTCACAATATATAATTACATATTGTTTTTGTGATTAATCACTATGCTTTAATTATGTTCAATTTGTAACAATGAAAATACATCCTGCCTATCAGATATTTACATTACAGTTCATCACAGTAGCAAAATGACAGTGATGAAGTAGCAACGGGAATAATGTTATGGTTGGGGGTCACCACCCCATGAGGAGCTGTCTTAAAGGGTCGCGGCCTTAGGAAGGTTGAGAACCACTGGTCTTTAGTTTATCTTGCTCCATTTATGAGGTTAAGAGTCTCCTCTTAATGGCCTGCTACCCAAAGGTTCATTGTTTGCTACACAGGCTTGGATTTCCCCAATTCTTCTCTAAGGGAAGCGGGTTCCTGTGGAGAGAGATTCAGAACTCTGTCTGAGGACCCGTCTCTTCCCTTGGGGAAAATCGCTAAGTCACGGCTTTGGCCCGAGGGGCTGGGCAAAGGCCTACTTCGCCCACAGGAAAGGCCACTGGGCAGGGCAGTGGACTCTGGGGTGGCTGGCCTCACTCTGGTGGAACCACCTGAGGAACAGGCACAGGGCGGACCCCCGTGTTCCTGGCCTGCCTTGCCTGAGGTGGAGCACATGCCCCGAAAGTAAGGGCTGGGGAGACAGGGTACCTCCTACCTGGAGGCCACACTTGCCTGGATCGTAGCCTCTGAAACCCAGCTGGGGGGAGGGACAAGGAATACCGGTGATGTGGGATTCTGGACTGGAGCATGGGGTATTCCCCAGGGCAGGATGGTACCATGATTCTTTGTCTGTTGGAGTGGAAGAAGAATGAATCTATGGACAGAAGATGGTAGAATGAAAAATGGATATTCAATGAAGAATAAGTACAAACTCCCATGTGGGAAGGGGACAGAAGCTCACAGCACAGCCTCCCACGTAGGGAGGGGGAAGGGACCCCCCATTTCTGTTTCTAGGGTTTATAAAGGCTGCAAGTCCCTGTGTCCTGATATCCTTCTGATTGGCCAATATCCCCTTTGGTTTTGTCACTATAGCAACCCCTGTGCTCAAAAGTCAAACCTCACAAGGGACCTGGGAGCCCTCCTCTCTTACTGTCCTCCCATTTCCTCCTTCATTTTGTAAATATAGACCTTTGGTTACCCCCAGTTCCCTTATCTTATGTAAATGTCACGTTGCCTCTCCCTTGTCTTGTGGGAATGTAACCTCTGCTCCATAGCCCTGTGTTTTTCTCCCATGGACCCTGGATTTTTAAAATTTCCTCCTCTAGCCTATATCCCCCTAAACATTGCTGTTTCCCTGGGTGCGTGCCCTAGAGGGAATACAGTAGTACCTCGAGATACGAGTGCCCTAACATACGAGATTTTTGAGATACGAGTTGTCGAACGAGCGATTTTTGCTTTGAAATACGAGCAACATTTGAGATAGGAGTCATCGAGTGGATCGGCCGGCTGCATAGGACCCACCCGTTTACCTCGACTGGAGCGTCTCATAGTTTCCCAAGCCTCAAGGTGATGGAACGAATTAAACTCATATCTCAAGGTGCCACTGTACTATTGACTGTGAGCTGGTGGGGAAAGGGAGCCCCATCTTCATGGCCACGTGTGCCCAGATAGAGCTGCCTGCCAGTCTCAGCTGAGAGTTGGGAGGAGAGAATGCGCTTTCCCTCAAATGCCAGGACCTTACTGTTATCATGAGACAGTATTATATTTTCATCAATGCCTTCTTCTGCACTTGCTGTATGCTCGCTCTTAGGACCATTTCCAGAGGCTCCCAATGTGTGCGTGTGTTTAACCATTTCCTCCCATTACGGTTGTTTCCGTGAGGATGGATTCTGTGGCGTTACTCACGCTGCTGTTTTCACATCGATGACATATTTTCATGTCAGCGTTTCATAGAATTCATTTTCTGATCCATCTACGAGTGCTGTTCGACCGTGTTCCCACACAAAGCTAAGTCTCTTACCTCCACTGGGGATGGGGAGCGGGTACGAGGACAGTTAGCGTCCAGGAGACCTCACACAACTCAGGTGTCTGCAGGCACCAGGCTGAGACAGACCCCACCCCGTCAAGCAGTGGGCCTGGGGTCACAGCCTCCTGCACATGCCTGCTGACCAGGAAGCCGGATGGCACTGGGTATGGACGGAAAGAGCCACATGCTGACCTGACAGCTCAGGGCAGGCCTGCGTGGAGGTCTTCCGAACTCAGAGACCGAAGTCTCCACAAAGGACGGCCTGAAATCAAACTTTAAACGCAGTGATGGTGGGTAGTCACCTCCTACCCTGTTTTCCCGAAAGTAAGGCATCCCCAGAAAATAAGACCTACTTCCAGTGTTGCCTCTCGCTGTCATATAAGGCATCCCCCCGAAAATAAGACCTCCTGATAGTAAGGCCTCCCCCGAACATAAGGATTCCCTGGAACATAAGGCCCCTGAAGCTACCGTCAGGCGTCTGACTCCTGATTTAAAGAGGCCTCACAGGGCCTGAACGGCTCCGGCAATCAGTGAGCTGGAATGTGATGACAAATACTATTCTGCCTTATACAGGTAATAAATTTCCTTTTTTTAAAAAATAGATTTCATTGATTTTTTACAGAGAGGAAGGGAGAGGAATAGAGAGCTAGAAACATCGATGAGAGAGAGACATGGATCAGCCGCCTCCTCCTGGGAATGCGCCCGCAACCAGGGTACATGCCCTTGACCTGAATCGAACCCGGGACCCTTCAGTCCGCAGACCTACACTCTATCCACTGAGCCAAACCGGTTTCGGCTCCATTTTTGTTGTTGTTGTTGTTCAACAATAAATGTGTACCGTGTTCTTCTTCATGGGAAAATAAGGCATCCCCTGAAAACAAGACCTAGCACCTCTTTGGGAGCAAAAATTAATAGAAGACGCTGTCTTATTTTCGGGGAAACAGGGTAGGATGGTATCTTTACTGACAAGGTCAACCTTCACCTTCACTGAGCCTCTGTCTTTTTGCCTCTGTGATAATAGACCCTTGAAATGTCTGGGTAACTTGTAACTTTCCTTTTTCTGAACCCCTTGGGGTACAACCTAAGGTGCTGGGTGCCAGGACAGATGCCACACCTTCCTTCATTGTTATGTTCATTGTTCCTGCCCGCACTTAAGTATGTGTCCATCATTTTACTTTTTATCCAATCCCAGAGGTTCCCTGCTTTGCTTTCTCCTCCCTCTCTCTCTAGTCTCTCACCAGTGGATTTCTTGTAACCCACCTCCCTCCCTCCTTTGACTGCAATGTGTAAATACAGATGTAACCCGCCATTCTCTGGAGCATTATCTCAACTCACTGAGGTCTTACTGCCTGGCATATGTGGACAGTCTGGCTCAAATAAACTCACACACATTCTTACAGGTTTCAGTGTTTTTTTTACATTAACATGTGCTTCACCTGGACCTGCCATGTGTGCATGGCATGGCCTTGCAGACTGAATATGTTTTGGCAAATAAATAAGAGCCAATCTGTCCCTAAGAAGAGCGCGTGTAGCTTTAAGTCCATGAAGCCACACCCAAACATCCCACCCAGCTTCTCAACCATTCTTTCCGTTTCTAAGGAAATCCATTTACATCCATTTGTTGTTATTATCATTTTAATTTATTTCCTGGATTCCTCCCACTATTCCACTTGGGCTGAATGCTTCCCTGGGTAAATAATAACAGTAACAATAACAGCTACCCTCCTCCCCCAACTCTTAAGCTACATCGCCCAGCAGGAAAGTCAGTGAAAGATCTGGATTGAGAAAGACAGCGCCCCCCTCCTCTCCCTTATTATTCCCCAAGATAATTTATGACGGGAAGCTCTATTTCTCTGAAAATACTGCTAATGGCAGGCTCATTAAGAGAGGGGCGCGTTGTCAACATGCAGATTCTGTGCTTCACAGCAAGCTCCCCCACACTTAATCATGCCCCGCACATAACAAGCGCTCATGATATGATTGCTGGGTGGTGAATAAATAAATAAATGGCTGCTGAGCAAAATCTGCTCCCATGCCAGTAAGCGGGCAAGGACAGCACCCACATTTTAAAAACGTAGAGCAATTTCTGCTCAATATAACCCCGATCGCCCCGAAATGGACTCAGAGAAGACTTGAATGATGCCTTCCTTTTGTGCAGCAAGAGCCTGCCCGCGTAAAAGATATTTAAAAATGATTTTATATGTTGTTTTTTTAATTTTATTTTTATTGATGTCAGAGCGGGGACGGTGGAGGGAGAGAGGGATAGAAATATCTATGAGAGAGACGCATCGATGTGCTTCCTCCTGCACAACCCCGACTGGGGATGGAACCCGCAACCTGGGCCTGTGCCCTGACCAGGAACTGAACTGTAACCTCCTGGTTTATGGGTTGATGCTCAGCCCTTGAGCCACGCCTACCCGGGCAAAGAGATCTGCACATACTCCACTCATGCCTCAAGCTGACTGGGAGAAGAGGTGGGATGCAGGTGAAGCAGGGATTTTAGGGGGACATAGGCAGGCTTAGGGATTTTTAGAATGGGGGTCTATGGGAAAAAACACAGGGCCACAGACTGGGAGAAGGCACATCTCCATAACACCAGGAAGCCAGGTGCAGCGACATCTCCGTAACACAAGCAGAGCGACAGGTACATTTCCCTGAGACCAGGGAACTGGAAGGGGCCCAGAAAGGTCTATATTTACAGAATAAAGAGAAGGAAGCCCTTCCTTCAGAGGGAGGAGGAGAACCCCCAGACCAGTGGTTCTCAACCTTCCTAATGCCGCGACCCTTTAATACAGTGCTTCATGTGGTGGTGACCCCCGACCATAACATTATTTTTGTTGCTTCTTCATCACTGTAAATTTACAACTGTTATGAATCGTATCTGTGTTTTCCAATGACCCCCAAAGGGGTCACGACCCACAGGTTGAGAACCGCTGCCCCAGAGGGAATAGGGGAACAAGAGGGAAGGAGGGGGAGAATCTTAAACTGGTCCTATATGAGGTTCCACCATTGAGCCCAGGAGTTACTATAGTAACCAGTTTAAGAGCATAGTGACCCATCAGAGGGGAGATCAAGGCACCAGGCCCTGCAGCCTTTATAAGCCACAGGGAAAGGGAACTCAGTGGGATTCTTTCCTCTCCCTACTTGGGAGTCCATTCTGTGGGACTCTCCCTTTCCTCACGTGGTCTTCAATAAATCTCCATCTTTTTTTAAAATATATTTTATTGATTTTTCACAGAGAGGAAGGGAGAGAGATACAAAGTCAGAAACATCGATGAGAGAGAGACATCGATCAGCCGCCTCCTGCACGCCCCACAGTGGAGATGTGCCCTCAAGCAAGGTACATGCCCCCGACCGGAATCAAACCTGGGACCTTTCAGTCCACAAGCCGACGCTCTATCCACTGAGCCAAACCGGTCTCAGCTAAATCTCCATCTTTGCTGTATCACCTTCTGTCCCTGGGTACATTCTTCGATTCTGGCAGACAAAGGATCCGGGTTCCAGACCAAAAATTGGGTGTCACATGCAGGGTGAACTGGATGGTAACTAGATGTCACCAGTGGCTCCACGACCACCTGCAGGCCAGGTGAGAGTTCCATAAGGGATGGTGCGGTGCATCCCCTGATGTCTCCTAGCAACTGAGGCCTTAGGCACAGCTCACCTTGGCCTTGCTGAGGCCTCCGTTACAGCCCCCATGAAGGCAAGCTGTGTGGGTACTTCCGTCCCCCAGAAAAGCTCTGTAACTACAGTGGTACCTCGAGATACGAGTGCCCTAACATACGAGATTTTTGAGATACGAGCCGTGGAGGGAGCAATTTTTGCTTTGAAATACGAGCAACATTTGAGATAGGATTGGCCGGGTTCACACGACTCAACAGTTTACCGCGACTCGAGCATCTCATCGTTTCCCACGCCTCAAGGTTACGGAATGAATTAAACTTGTATCTCGAGGTACCACTGTACCTCCAAATCCAAGCTTGACTTTGCCCCGACTAATCTAGATACAGGTTGGAGAGTATTGGCCCTGGCAAAATCAAAGCGGAACAAAAATGTGTGTCTCCCTTCTTTTTCATATGCAAGTGGAGATCTAAAAAAATAATTTCTAAAACCTACCATTATAAATGTTTCACTCCATGATGAAGACATAAAAAATTAAATTAGAACGTCTTAGAATATTCGTGCTCCTTCTGCTGAATGGATCCACACTATGTGGGGCTATCTTCATGGAGCCTGTTAGAAGGATCATTTAATTCTATCTGAAGAGTATTTTGCCATGACATCTATTACTAGTAACCCTAAATTACAGGATTGACACATAAAAAGAAATGTCCTAAAAAAAAAGGGTCAGGTGAACATTGTCTCTGTATTCTTAGATGAAAGCTGAAGTTTCGAAGCACACCCAACTTTCATAACCGGGAATATGTGCCGCGTAAGTGAAAGTGAAGACAAAGAGATATAAATTATAACAAGAGCTAATTCAGGAGGCTCGTTCATCCCTGGATCAGGGAGCTGAGGCGCCGAGCCAGCCCCCGGTTCTGGTTGGGCAAATGGGTGGCACAGACTTAGCCCCTGGCTGTGCCTCAGGAAAAATACTTTAACTGCTAAGCCTGCATCAGAATTCATACCTTTCAATTATCCCTGCCCGAGAAGGGCTTTGCAGAGATGTGCCAAGATCAGAACAAGGTTAATGCATTTAACATTTTTCTAAAAAATGGGTTTTGGGGAGAGCTGCAGGGAGAGGTCACACAATGCCTTCGTTTGACTAGCAAATCTCCCAGCGGCCCTCCTATCTCAAACTGGAGGCCCGGCACACGAAATTCGTGCCAGAGTCGGCCTGCCGGCCCCGGCTGCTGGCACCCACTTCCCTCCAGCACCCGGGACCCAGGCTTCCCTTCAGCCCCGGCTCCATCCAGAAGGTCGCCTGGAAGGACGGCTGGTCTAATTAGCGTATTATCCTTTTAGTATTAGAGATGCCTACAACAGTGACACATCACATGTTTAGAGGGAAAGACAGTATATACTCACCAGGCAGACGGTCATGTCTTTTCTCAGGGTCTTTCATTGTAATATAATAAGGACATAGGAAGGATACTGGTAGGAAATTGGAGTTTCTATTTTGCTCTTTATATATGTATATAGATACAGTGGTATCTCAAGATACGAGTTTAATTCGTTCCGTAACCGTGAGGCGTGGGAAACTATGAGATGCTCGAGTTGAGGTAAACTGGTGGGTCCTGTGCAGCCGGCCAATCCGAGAGATTACTCCTATCTCAACTGTTGCTCGTATTTCAAAGCAAAAATTGCTCGCTCAAAGGCCAGTATCTCAAAAATCTTGTATGTTAGGTCACTCGTATCTTGAGGTACCACTGTGTGTGATTGTATTATATATATATATAATTAAACTCTGAGGATAAAGTTGTGTTGTAATTTTTTACTGACAAACCTCCACCCATGAAGTCAGGAGGTTGAGAAAGTTTACGCAGATAACAGTGATATGCCACCTATTCATACTTCAACATAAATTTATTGTATTTGTAAATATATTTTTATTGATTTCAGAGAAGAAGGGAGAGGAAGAGAGAGAGAACTATCAATGATGATAGAGAATCATTGATGGGTGGCCTCCTGCACGCCCCACACTGCGGATCAAGCCTGCAAACTGGTCCTGTGCCCAGACCAGGAATCAAACCATGACCTCCTGGTTCATAGGTCGACATTCAACCACTGAACCACACTGGCTGAGCTCTACATGGTTTTAAATAAAACATTTTCTTTGGCAACAGCCTTTGGCAGCATAGATACATCATGTATCGCTCCCAGCCTATACTCTTAATATGTAAGTGATATGAAACGGGTTTGTGCGACAAAGGCTGACAATGGGATATAGAGGGAAAGACTCCGGAACACAACTTTGACCTTGGCCTTGGAGACAGTTAGAAGTCACTGAATACCTAGTGTGAGACACCAGCATCCCGCATGTACTCACAGATACGCTGCACGGCTGCTTGCTGCTGGAAAGCAGAAATGCTGAGAGAGAAACACAATGATAACACTTCAATATTGTGTTCCAAAAAGGTGTGTTCTCTGCGCCTTAGAAATGTTTTCTACCCAAACCCTAGAGAAACATCCAAACGCCAAATTTTAGGGGGAAGTTTCCAGAGAATCTCCAGTTAAAAAAAAATAAAAGCAACAACAATAACTAAGAACTGTGGGTGTCTACGCCTCGATCACTAAAGTAGACTCCATCCTGAGCAAGGGATCCCCCGCTACGCTCTCACCCGCAGGTCTTCTGCGAACCAGGTGGGGAACTTGGCGCAGAAACATGATTGAAACGTCTGGCTCTTGGAGAGAAAGCTTCATGGAAAGAATAGGTCGTCAGCTGGGTGGAATTAGATTTGGTTTTTACCTGGAGATTTTTAAAATCTTTTTATTTACTCACTTTCTTTAAACTTACCATCCCTTGGTCTATTCTTCACATGAATACTAAACACAGTTTGAATGATTTTAACTCTGGATAATCACTTAACTTTAGGACTAACTAGATGGAGAGCTATTTAGATGCTGTATTTAGACCTAGAAATGTAAAAAAAAATGTGACTCTATAAAAGCATTTTATTAAGAAAATTTCTGCATTTTCATGTACTTAACAAAGCAAATCCTTTATTAGGCATATTAATATATTTCTAACTGGTCAATTAAAAAAAAACTAACTTAACAAGGTGCATATTTAGTGTTTTCTAAGTTGTCAATAGAGCAAGTTGAAATCTGATTGTCCGTGATGGAAAGGGTTGTACAGTTATTTAAAGGATAAAATTGTGTGTGTGTGTATGTGTGTGTGTGTGTGTGTGTTGGACTAGAAGTCAGATGACCCATGTTCTGTTCTGCTTCTGTTAAATGACTTTATAGACGTTATTTATCCTCCAGCTGAGTCAATGTTTTCTTTCTTTCTTTTTTTTTCAATATATTTTATTGATTTGTTACAGAGAGGAAGGGAGAGAGATAGGGAGTTAGAAACATCGATGAGAGAGAATCATCGATCAGCTGCCTCCTGCATGCCCCCTACTGGAGATGTGCCCACAACCAAGGTACATGCCCTTGACCAGAATCAAACCTAGGACCCTTCAGTCCGCAGGCCGACGCTCTATCCACTGAGCCACACCGGTTTCGGCCGGATTTGGATTTCTTACCATGAAACGCCCAGCTGTGTCAGGCAGCTCCCCTGACCTGTGACTGAGCAGCTAAGAAGAGATCACAGGGAGTTTTAGGTGCCATTAATTAGCCACTCAGCACCACCATTACAAGGCGACCACTGGAATACATCTTGGACACCGGCGGATGCTCCTCTCAGAAGCACCTCAGCTCAGCATCTCTTTCCAGGGGACGCGTTTCTGCCACTACCCTGTTTCCCCGAAAGTAAGACATCCCCCCAAAATAAGACCTAAGTCCAGTTTTGCCTCTCGCTGTGATAGAAGGCATCCCCCCTAAAATGAGACCTCCCCGGTCATAAGGCCTCCCCCGAACATAATAAGGCCGCCCCGGAATAGAAGGCCCCGAAGCTACCATCAGGCGTCTGACTCCTGATTTAAAGAGACCTCGCCCGGCCTGAACAGCTCTGGCTGCGCTGTGGCCCATCAGGGAGCCGGTTTGTGATGACAACGACTACCATCCTGTAGACAGGTCATATATTTCCTTTTGTTTTTTTTTCAACAATAAATGTGTACCGTCTTCTTCATGGAAAAATAAGACCTCCCCTGAAAATAAGCCCCAGCGCATCTTTGGGAGCCAAAATTAATATAAGACACTGTGTTGCTGAAACAGATTTGTCTCAGTGGGTAGAGCATTGGCCTGGGGACGAAAGGGCCCTGGACTCGATTCCGGTCCAGGGCACATCCCAGAGCAGCGGTGTTCAAGAGGCAGCTGATCGATGTCTCTCTCTCATGGATGTTTCTAACTCTCTATCCCTCTCCCTTCCTCTCTGTGAAAAGAAAATCAATAAAATATATTAGAAAAATAAAGACACTGTCTTATTTTCGGGGAAACAGGATATCAGGGGCCATGAGGAATGCGGGGGGTGGTTTTCGGGGTGGTTGTGTGCGTTCCCCCCAGTTAGACTGTGGCTGTCCCCTCACACTCACACTCACAACCATGGCGCCTCTCCAGCGCGCTGTGAGGCTCTATCCGTCCACAGCCTGTCCTCCCACCCCCTTGTCTTGGGACCCAATGTCCTTCCCAAACGGCCCGCGAGCTTCCCATACAGGGACCTGGCGGGCCGCATTTCATCTCAGACCACCGGGAACCCAGAGAAAAGTGAGCAATTCTTTCTCTCAGGTGTACTCTGTATTAAGGAAAATAAGATGGGTACAGAAATCATGAAAAGGGAAACATCAAAACCAACACGAAAAAATCAAAACACTAATGTGCTGTACTGACTGTCTTTACAGCTTTTGGCTTTCTGATTCAAAATCTCCTAAATCAGCGGAAACCGGTTTGGCTCAGTGGATAGAGCGTCGGTCTGCGGAATGAAAGGTCCCAGGTTCTATTCCGGTCAAGGGCATGTATCCTGGTTGCAGGCACATCCCCAGTAGGGGGCATGCAGGAGGCGGCTGATCCATGTGTCTCTCTCATTGATGTTTCTGACTCTCTATCCTTCTCCCTTCCTCTCTGTAAAAAAATCAATAAAATATATTAAAAAAATTTTTAAAAATCTCCTAAAATCAAAACAAGAAGAGTGTATGCACCTGATACGCTGTGATGTGAGATCATCTCAGGTAGCTGCTTTGAGTCCATGGGCAGAGGGTCTGTCTTCCCTCAAACGTGTAAGCAAAAGGCAGAGGAAGGAATTCCATGTCCCCTCCATTAAGAGGGCGTTTGACATTCACCTGTGCACCCCATGGGTTTTCCGGGCCGCAGGGACCCCCTCTCTTTCCCCCTCTTCAGAGGCCTCCCGCTCTGTCCTCCCCGCAGACCGGCGTGCTCCCATCCAGATGCCACGCTGCGAAACCAGCCTCCCCGCCGTAGCACGTGTGTCCTTGGCCAGCGTGGCTGGCATCTGTGCAAAGAAGCGAGCCTCTCCCCTGGGCACGAGCACTGCTGGCTGCTCAGAGGCTGTCTGTGCAGCCTTCCCTGACAGGCCCCCGCTCTCCCCGCAAAGCTTTGCTCAGGAGCACCCCCTGGTCCCTCTGAGAGCAAGGATGTGCAGGAGCTGGCCTTCCGGCAGGCAGCTCTCCCAGCGTCCACACTCTGGGCGGACCGTTACCCAGGCAGATGCTCCACAGATGAGAAAGGCTCAGCTGAGACTGGTGTGGCTCAGTGGATAGGGCGTCGGCCTGTGGACTGAAAGGTCCCAGGTTCAATTCCGGCCAAGGGCATGTACCTTGTTTGCGGGCACATCTCCAGTGTGGGGCCTGCAGGAGGCGACTGATGGATGTCTCTCTCTCATCGATGTTTCTGACTCTCTATCCCTCTCCCTTCCTCTCTGTGAAAAATCAATAACAAATATAGTTTTAAGAAAGGCTCATTCTGCCACTGGGATAAGCAGCCTCGCAGATGATGGTTATGCTGGTTCCATCGTGTGAGGTTCAGGAGTAAACTAGAGGCCTAGCGCATGAATAAGGGATGACTGTTGGACACGTGGCAGCAGCTATACCCTGCTTTCCCGAAAGTCACACATCCCCCAAGAATAAGACCTACTTCCAGTTTTGCCTCTCGCTGTCATATAAGGCTTTTCGCCAAATATAAGACCTCCCTGGTCATCAGGCCTCCCCCGAATGAACATAAGGCCTCCCCAGAATAGAAGGCCCCCCAAAGCTACCGTCAGGCGTCTGACTCCTGATTTAAAGAGACCTCGCCCTGCCCGAACAGCTCCGGCTGCGCTGCGGCCCATCAGGGAGCTGGTTGGTGATGACAACAACTCCCGTACCATCGACAGGAAATACATTTCCTTTTTTTGTTGTTGTTCAACAATAAATGTGCACCGTCTTCTTCTTCATGGAAAAATAAGACAGCCCCTGAAAATAAGACCTAGCGCCTCTTTGGGAGCAAACATTAATGTAAGACACTGTCTTATTTTCGGGGAAACAGGATAGTGATGATCATTAAGGGGAAGAAGAAGGGCCCCTGAAGCAGAGCTGCGTAAGGAAACAGCAGGGGAGGGCCTGGCCGGCTCAGGATGCTCACCCTTGGAGATGGTGTGGGGGATGGGGTGGCTCAATCTTGGCTTAGTCCTCACTGAACGGTCAGTTCCTTTGCTGCCTCTGGCCCGAGCCCCCAGGTGGGAGATTGTACCGGGGTCTCCAGCATGGTTAGCCACGGGCAGGTAGGGGGAGAGCTGCACCGGGCAGCGTTAGATCTACGCACCCCAGCGCCCATCCTGCCCGAGGGAGAGGCTGTTTCCTCCGGAAGAAGTGAGGAGTTCACTTACAACAGGCTGAGGACCAAGCCTTTCCCAGCTGCTGTGTGGCCTTCCTATCAGGTTGCGCCAAGTTCAGAAGAGCAACTGAACTTTGTAAAGAGGAACCACCTTTCAACAAGACTCATTGTTCCTGTTGAAAAGCTAAGACGCAGGAAAAGGCATCAGAGACATCAGTAACTGTCCCACACGATGAGCGCAATGTTCTTGGTCTCCAGTATCTTTTTTTAAATATATTTTATTGATTTTTTTACAGAGAGGAAGGGAGAGGGATAGAGAGTTAGAAACATCGATGAGAGAGAGACATCGATCAGCTGCCTCCTGCACGCCCTCCTACTGGGGATGTGCCTGCAGCCAAGGTACATGCCTTTGACCAGAATAGAACCTGGGACCTTTCAGTCTGCAGGCCGACGCTCTATCCACTGAGCCACACCAGTTTCTGCACCAGTATTCTTAATATCTCCACATGTCTTCTTTTATGTGTGGCATTTTTAAGAACACCTTTTAAAACAGACCCTCGGGAATACAGACGTGGAGCATATTTTCATTGTAAGTAATTTCCTCGCAGATGATGGTTACGCTGATTTCGTTGTCAGAGATTTATGAGTCATTGGAGGCCTGGTGCATGAAATTCATGCACAGAAGGTGTCCTCTCAGCCCAGCCTGCACCCTCTCCAATCTGGGACCCCTCAGGGGGTGACCAACTGCCAGGGAATGGGCCTAAACTGGCAATCGGACATACTTCTCACAATCCGGGACTGCTGGCTCCTAATTGCTCACCTGCCTGCCTGCCTCATTGCCCCTAACTGCCTATGCTTGCCAGCCTGGTCACCCCTAATTGCCCCCCGCCAGCCTGGTCACCTCACACAGCCTGCTGTTCAGTCGTTTGATTGTCCCTCACTAACCCCCTGCTGGCCTGGTCACCCCACGCAGCCTGCTGGTTGTTACTGTTATGATGATGATGTCCCGGACAATTTTCGTATTCTTCTATTATGAGTTATAGATGATATTTTAACAAACTTGAGAGAAAAGCAGAAGGAGATTCATCGAGAGATGAAGTTCCATTAAAGGAAGCGTGCCTCATGTGTGTTGAACTGTTGAATATATTTTAAAGGTAATACTATTTCCCACATATGACTTTAAAGGGTTTATTTGAAATAAATGGAGTCTCCTTTGGCCAGATAAGCAGTCAATGAATTTAAAGCAAGTGAAAGAGGTTTCTTCACTGAAAGGCTTCCTCTAGCTTCCATTGAGCTGCAGTGAATTGTGAGTTTTTAGAGGATATGTTATATATACATGCTTGGCTCTGAACCGTCTTTGCGTGGTAAATTCTACTGAAATGCAGCTGTGCAAAATCTGGTGAGATTTGTAATGTGTAGAAAAGGTCTGCATCTGCATGGCTTAAATAAATTATGTAAATATTACTTAGGGAACTGTCAATAATTACTCCAAAATATGGAGTAACCTGTGATGAAATGCATGTAATGCAAACAACATTGGACAGACCTGCTTCCGATGAGGCACACTGAAAACACTTAGAAACCGCAGAACAAAAATCTCTACAGATTTGATGTCACCAGAGTGGGCTGGACCCACGGTAAACATTTACACCTTCTGGCCCTGGCTGGTATGGCTCAGCTGATTGAGGTTTGTCCTGTGCACCCAAAGGTCACCGGTTCGATTCCTGGTCAGGGTACCTGCCCAGGTTGCGTGCTTAATACCTGGTTGGGAGTGAGTGTAAGAGGAAGTTGATGGATGTTTCTTTCTCTCTCTTTCTCTGTCTCTCAAATCAATAAAACTATATATATATATATTTTAATTACACCTTTATGCTCCAAAGACAGATAAAAACCAAACCATGTAGAATAAAGATATTGCCCAATAAGTGAGATAACTAAGAGAGATCTCCCAGCATGCAATATGAGCATCAAGCACTTGAAGAAAACGCACAGAGACAACAGTTCCAGGTGTTACTAAAGCTAGACATGTACAGCAGTGGGCAGTTTGGTTATAAGTCGCTTCTGTTTCTCATTACTTATTTATTCCAATTTTTAAATTATTCTTGAGTAAAGTTTTGCTAAATTTTCCGTTCCTTTTAAATATTGTTTGTTTCTGTTCAGGTTTTCAAGGTCACTGGTATAAAGTTGTTCACATCTGTGATTTTGACTTATTTAAATTTGTTGGAATGAGTAAATGGGTAACAGCAAAAGTCCTAAAATCACCTGGAATAATAATGTTGGCAAGCACCGTCTCATTTCCCAGGTGAGCTGGAAGAAACCAATGGGAAAATGTCTTCAAACTGTAACAGCCATTTGCACCAACATGGCAGAAGCAACGGTCTGGTTCAGAAGTGGATCCTGCCTGTCCCCTGTCCCGTGTGGCTCAGGGGTTGAGTTTCGACCTATGAACCAGGGAACCAGGGTTTAATTTCCCATCGGGGCACATGCCCAGGTTGTGGGCTTGATCCCCAGTTAGGGGACGTGCAAGAGGCAGCCACTAATTTGCTCTCCTCATTGATATTCCTCTTTCTTTCTTTTCCTCTCCCTTCCTCTCTGACATGAATACAAATATTTGAAAAAAAGAAGTGGATCGCATTCTCTGGTGTAGCTTGGAGACCAAAGGCCACGAAGCTAGACTGAATTGGGGAGCTGGTGATGATTAAGGAGGGGCAATGGCTCTGTCCGGCTGGAGAGGGGAGCTGGAAGGACAGCCTGGACTGCAGGCCTGCCCTGAGCCATCACAGCTGGACAGAGGCCCAGGCCAGGAGTGGGAGGCTGGCCGGGAAAGGAGTCTTCAGGCAAAGACAGGCGTCCAGCTGCAGTGTGGTGGTAAAGAGTGCGGGATCCGGAATTCACCTTCCGATTTTCCGTCTTAGACCCTGGACGCAAGTGTCCTTCTCTCTACAGTTAAAGTGGAGGCAGTAGTTCTCGCCTCGTACATTTGTGGAGACTATTCCCTGAGATGACCTTGCTGAAGTCCTTGCTGGTGTGATGGAGGGCATGCTCTTTAAATATTCATAGTACGATTACCGGCAGTATTCAGAGCCTGAGATCCACCTTGTCCTCAGCAGCTGAGGACAAGACAGAGAAGAAAGGCGGGGTGTATTCTATTATTATTTGTTCCAATGCTGGAAAAGATGGGCCTCCATAAAGGACCCCAACTTCAGTACACCTGGGAAGATGAGGGCTGAGGAAAAAAGGAAGAAGGTGATGTACATGACGTTTGCCTAGGTACCCAAGTGACCCAAGAGCTGCCAACATGGAAAATGGTGCCAAACATCCTTAAGGCAATTCAGAAAAAGAGCCATTAAACCAGCGGTTCTCAACCTGAGGGTCGCGACCCCTTTGGGGGTTGAACCACCCTTTCACAGGGGTCGCCTAAGACCATTGGAAAATGCAGATATTTACATCACGATGCATCACAGTAGCAAAAGTTCATGGTTGGGGGTCTCCACCACATGAGGAACTGTATTCAAGGGTCGCGGCCTGAGGAAGGTTGAGAACCTCTGCATTAAAGGGATGGCTCCAAGGCAGCCAGATAGACATCACTGGGATGCCTCCTCCCTCCACTGCCATTGCATTCCTATTGTAGCAAGAAAAACCCCATCAGTCCATGAACATACCACGTGATCAGAGGTTTATTTTGTTTAGTGCCTAGCCAGTTTCAATATGGTAAATAAGTAATGGGTAATAGGTCAATAAAATAACAGCTACTAAGTTTGGCGCAGGGGGCCACCAACCAATTGACCGTATTTTCCAGCGTATAAGACGACTTTTTAATCCAGGAAAATCTACTCAAAAGTCGGGGGTCGTCTTATATGCCAGGTGTCATAGGGCAGGTATATCCCAAACTCTATATTTTAACTGGATAAGTTGAGGGTTGTCTTATACACCAGAAAATACAGTTTATCTCTCTGCTAACTCATCCCCCCTCAGGCAAGCCCTGTGCCCTTCAGTTCTGCAGTTTGCACATGCTACCCCAGATCACATAGTGGAGATCCCTAGTCATCACCTTATGTGATGGTAAAAATGATCATCACGAATTGCTTTTCAGTGACCACCTTCCATTGCGCTAATATACTCCAGTGTGGCTGGCTCCAACCTCAGTCTCAGGATATAGACTGTGACTATCCTCTCGGTTCTAACTATTTCACAAAGCATTATGTTAATTTACTGTTTACTTTCCAAATGACGAATTCTAAATTGGTAAGTTTATGATCATTTTTAGTTAGTGTTTTCATTTTCTTTAAGGTGGATCCTATCCCTCATCTGACTTTTAAATCCTCACCCAAGGATATCTTTCCATTGATTTTTGGAGAGAGTGGAGGAGAGAGGGAGAGGCAGAGAGAAACATCGATGGGAGAGACACACATTGATTGTTTGCCTCCTAAACACACCTTGACCAGGGCCCGGGCCAGGGAGGAGCCTGCAATGGCAGTATGAAGCTCTTGGCCAGAATGGAACCCTGGACCCTTCGGTCCACAGGCCTATGCTCTGTGCACCGAGCCACACTGACCAGGGCTGATCCCTTTTTTAAATTATTTTTCATCATGCTGTACATTGTCTCCACTGAACTTTTTGGAAACTGGAAATTTGTAACCTTTGATCCCCCTTTACCTATGTTGCTCCCCCCCCCACCTCTGCCACCAACTAATCAGTTCTCTATATGTGTGGACTTTTTTTTTTTAATTGTCTTTAGATTTCACATATGAGTGAGAACATATGGTATTTGTCTTTCTCCATCTGACTTATTTCACTTAGCATAATGCCTTCAAGGTCCATCCATGTTGCATATGGCAAGATTTTCTTCTGTTTCATGGATGAGTGGTATTCATATACACCGCATGTTCTTTATTCATGAACATGTCCATGGACCCCTATGTCGTTGACACATACTGTACTGGCTATTATAAAGAACTAGAAGCTCGGTGCACAGATTCATGCACAGTGGGAGGTGGGGATGGTGAGGGCAGTGTCCCTCAGCCTGGCCTGCACCTTCTCACAATCCAGGAATCCTCAGGGGATACAGCAGTGTGCCAAGTGGCAGGTGGCCAGGGAAGAACCTGACCCGGTGTCATGCCACTCACACTTATCCGGCCCACTGTGCCTGCCTGCCACTGCTTGGTAGCACCCGTGAAGTTGTAAGAGGCTCCTGACACTACAGCTACACTTGCCAGCTGTAAGCTCAGCTTCTGGCTGAGTGGAAGTCCCCCTCTGGGGGCCCACTGACCACCAGGGGGCAGCTCCTTCATTGAGCATCTGCCTCCCGGTGGTCAGTATGCATCATAGGGACTGGCTGACTGTCATTCAGTCATTCCGGTAGTTCAGTCTTAATGATTGCTTGGGCTTTTATATATAGAGATTCTGCATAGAATTAGAGATGCATATGTCTTCTTTTAGTGTTTTCATTTTCTTCAGTAAAATACCCAGACGTGGAATTGCTGGATCATAGGACAGTTCTGTTTTTAATTCTTTCAGTAGCCTCCATACTGTTTTCCATAGTGGTTACACCGATTTACATCCTGTCTACGGTGCACAAGGGTTTCCTTTGCTCCACATCCTCCCCAAAACTGACTCCTTGCCCTCTTGATGAGAGCTATTCTAGTACGTGTGATGTGGTATCTCATTGTGATGTTGATTTTGCATTTTCTTGATGATGAATGATATTGACCATCATGTTGGCCACCTATATGTCTATTTTGGAAATATGTCTATTCAAAATAAGAGAGAGAGAGAGAGAAAGAGAGAGAGAGAGAGAGAGAGAGAGAGAGAGAGAGATGGTTTAAAGAGAAAAAAAAACAAGAAAAAAAAGAAAGATAGTCTGTGTTTTTTTTTTAATATATTTTATTGACTTTTTTCAGAGAGGAAGGGAGAGAGATAAGAGTCAGAAACATCAATGAGAGAAAAACATCGATCAGCCACCTCCTGCACAACCCTCTATGGGGATGTGTCCACAACCAACGTACATGCCCTTGATCAGAATCGAACCTAGGATCTTTCAGTCTATAGGCCGATGCTCTATCCACTGAGCCAAACCAGTCTCGGCATAGTCTGTTATTTTTAATCACATTGTTGATTTATATTTTGTTGCTTGCTATCGGGTTGTATAAGATCTTTGTTTAGCTTTGGTATTAACCATTTCAGATACATGATGCTCAGTGTTTCCTCCCATTCAGTGGTCTGCCTTATCTGGTTGATGGTTTTCTGCACAGAGGCATGTTAGATTGATTGACCCACATGTTTATTTTTACTTTTGGTTGCCTTATTTCAGTTCTTTGTTTTTTTTTAATTCTACTGAAGTGTCCATATTATTGAAAAACTGCTGTTTGAAATTTTAACCTTGCCATTGGCTTCTGTGAATGCTTGCTTGCTTAAATAATAAGGAAAATGAGACTATTCTCACTTCAGAGAGGTCATTAAACCTTTCCTGGACAAAATTATCAGTGCTGGCACCAGGCCAGGCCTTTGGTTGAGGTCTCAAGGCCTCAGCACATAGGGGCCCTTTAAGAACTTGCAAAGGGGCGGGAAGCATCCCATGTTTTGGAGACAAAGATGGTGAAAACATATAAATAGGGAACATTTCTGCATGTGGGGGCCCAGAATTTGAGAAACATTTTCCTCTGGACCCGCATGTAATAAACGTAACTCCAAACTCTCTGAGCATGGTGTGATTATTCTGGTTTTCTGTAACACTACAATCTTTTTTTAAAAATATTTTATTTACATTTTTCTGATTTTATTCCCTAGATCTACTCTAGTTTTGTGTTGTTGTTTTTATTTTTGTTTATTTCTTTTGATTCCTTTTTAGAAATGCTGATCTATGTGGCAAAGCTCAGTGATGTGTATGAACTAGACTTACAAAAATTAAATTGTGGTAAAATATACATCAGACAATTAACCCTCTTAACCATTTTATAGTATATAGTTCAAAAGTGTTAAGAACATTCAAAGTGTTGTGCAACTAATCTCTAAAACTCTTTTCGACTTGAAAAACTAAAACTCTCTATCCATTAATCAAGAGTTCCGCTTGCTCTTTCTTTCCACCTTCCCTTCTCTCCCTCTTTCCCTCCCTCCTTCCCCGCCATGCTCTCTCCCTCCATCCCTCCCTCAAGTGTCTGGCAAGCACCACGAAATAGACGAATAGCATTTTTCCCCCCCTGATACTTTCCTGAGATGCCTGGTATTTATTGTTCCTTTAGAGCACAAAATCTATTTGCCTGATACCAGCTGGCAGTAGTTTTCAGAATTACACATTGGTCTTGAAGGCTGTAACTTCTGGTTCAATATCCCTGAAATGTATTTTCTGGAGTTTCTGGCTCTAAGCTCACCTGAAGAGAATTATAAGGGGAATGTGTAAGCCAAGCATTTTTGGAGCTCTACCCTCACTTAACTCTACCAGCGTTGCCTCCTACAATCTGGGTTTTCTTTGCTAAGTCCCAAGAATCTACATTTTTTTATCAAGGGTACTTGATGATCCTTGAGAAAATTATAATGTGATGATTTGAATTGTGGAATCATTCTACACGTATTCTGTGAACTCTAAAAATCCATACAGTGGTACCTCAAGATACGAGTGCCCTAACATACAAGATTTTTTGAGATATGAGCTGTCGAGCGAGCGATTTTTGCTTTGAAATATGAGCAACATTTGAGATAGGAGTCATCGCGTGCAGATCGGCCGGCTGCACACGACCCACCAGTTTACCGCGACTCGAGCATCTCATAGTTTCCCACGCCTCAAGGTGACGGAACGAATTAAACTCGTATCTCGAGGTACCACTGTATTCTGTTTTAAAATACACAGATGATGCAAGGAAAGCACACATCCTACTGTGTCATTCACAACTTAGAGAGAGGACACAGAAGCTTGAGACTAATGTAACCTGAATCTAGAGAGAAGTGAGGGATTTTGGCGTAACCCTGCCGGTGACTTTCCTAGGCAGGTCCTAAGATTTTATTTCGAAAGAGCATTGGTTCCTTGGGGCAATGAATGGCCCATGGAGTTAGCTTTTTCAGCTTTCCTTTTGCTTCTTTTCTTTTAAAACATATTTTTATTGATTTTTTACAGAGAGGAAGGGAGAGGGATAGAGAGCTAGAAACATCGAAGAGAGAGAAACATCGATCAGCTGCCTCCTGCACACCTTCTACCAGGGGATGTGCCCACAACCAAGGTACAAGCCCTTGACCGGAATCGAACCTGGGACCTTTCAGTCTGCAGGATGATGTTCTATCCACTGAGCCACACTGGTCTTGGTTCCTTTTGCTTCTTCTAATCCCATTGGGTAGTGGGCCCACCTCCGTACAGAGATGCTTCCCCAGCCTTTCCCACGCAGGAGTTCTGTTTCCAGGTTGTCTGCTCGGCCTGGATCCGAAGAAGCAGGAAGATTGATCTCCTTGCACCAGCTCATTGGCTTCTGTGGGAATGGACATCATTGTTATTCAAGGTCAAGCCTGAGTTTCTGATAGTGACTCCCGTTCAGAAGGGAGACGCAGATGGAAGCGCTGACAGGGACAGACTGGAGAGAGGTGAAAACCACCTCCCTTTTTGCTCCCGTTGGTAGGGGACAGACAGAGCAAAGCAGCCTCTCTGGAGAAAGGGAACAGGGAACCCAGGACATGGGAAGCACAGACTTCTCCCAGATGATCCATGTCTTTAGCGAGCGCCCGCCATCAAGATGGAAGACGGCCGTCTGGTGAGTCTTGTATAATCATAACCGTGGAACCGGCCTGTATTTTTATTTTTCCAAACACATGACTGGAGACAGACTACACGCAAGCCAGGAAAGAATGTGAGCGTTTTCCTACAGGATTTTAGTTGTCTTTGCCGTTGCGATGAGTTTATCTTGTAAAACAAATACTGGAGCTTAAAAGAGATGTGCTTGGCTTTTGCTTCTCGGTTCGGTGTTCCTAGTGTGTCCTCTGGTGCCTCATTTAGAGGACTTGTTCTGCGGGTGCTACTGCGGTTTCAATCTGGTTTATGCTAATCCATTCAAATAAAAAGATGGCTCCTGCACCTGCCGGCGTGAAGAAGAGCTCAGAGTGGCCTCGGGCAGTCTGGCCCTGGAGTCGCCTTCCAAATGGCCCCGCTCACCTTGCCGCCCCTCAGAGCCCCGTTCAGGCCTGTCCTTTTAGCCTTAAAAGGCACGATTTCCTTACAGAAATTCAGAAAAGGCTCTGTCATCCTGAGTGCTACCAACTTGTAACATTTAATGGGGATACTTTAAACTGGTCATCATTGCATAATGGTTTTTAAAAGTGTTTAAATAATTTAATTGCCCTGAGTACATATATGACCGTGAGTGTGTGTCCCGCTGGAAGCGTGCTTTTTCAAAATATGATTTTATTGATTTCAGAGAGAAGAAGGGAGAGGAAGACAGAGCTAGAAACACCAATGAGGAGAATCATCGATTGGCTGCCTCCTGCATGCCCCCTTCCGGGCATGGAGCCTGCAACCCAGGCTCTTGGTTCATATGAACCTTGACCTCCTGGTTCATAGGTTGATGCTCAACCACGGAGCCACACTGGCCAGGCAGCAAGTTGTTAAATGACAGCTTTCACGACGTTCGTACCTCGCAGTCCTTAGGAACACTAAGGAACGAAAAGCTACATTTTATTTTATTAAAAATACCAGGGCTTCATGCTAAATATCTGAGAGGGTGTTTAACACATAAAGCGCCATGTCCATCACCGGTGACTGACACTAAACTTCCCGTCTGGAAGACAAAGCAGGCTGGTGCTCAATGTGTTCGAGAAACTACATATAAGTCATGGGGTAGGGATGGGAGCGCAAACTCTATCCATATAAAACACTCGTATGCAAATAGACCGAATGGCAGAACAACCAAACAACCGGTCCCTATGACATGCGCTGGCCACCTGGAACATGGGGGCGTCCATCCTGGTGTGATGGTGGAACAGGTGAGCGGGAGCGCCAGACCAAAGCAGGGCACGGGCCACTGTCATCGGGGTGAGCCTCTGGTGGTTACCGAAAATTCTTTGCTCCTGTGCGCTGAGATCCCCCCACCGCATCCCCCCAATGTGTACACCTGCTGTGGGTGCTGGCCCTGCTCGCAACCGCTGCCAATGCCCAGCGTTGTCCCTGATAACTCTGTGTGTCAGAGGTGTGAGCAGGGCTCGGATTGTTAGCACATGGGAGCACCGGTGGGCGTGGGGCCGCTGGCAGACAGAGGACCAGGGGCTGCAGTGGGAGGGGCCAGGCAGGAGCATGGAGGATGGACTAAGACCTGCCCCTGTGCCCCTTGCAGCCTCCCAGCCCACAGTTCCTTTCACGGTGCACAAATTTGCACACTGGGCCCCTAGTTTTATTACAACGAGAAGAAGTTGCACTCTGTGTTCTATAAAGATGCACAGCCATCTGGTCCTAGCCCAGGTAGGCTGATAGCATAATTCTCCTGTACATAATGCAAATAATATTTTGTCCAGGACCACCAAGCAAATGGACAACCCACACTTGGTGGGTCACCAAAGGAGACGCCCAGACTGACCTGGGACGTCTGACACACTGACAGTCTAGCTTCTAGTGACACCTCTTCAGACACAGCTGTTTCCAAGCATTCTACCCCACCTGCATCGGGAGAAAGCACCGTGAAATGTAAATAATGTATACCGTATTTAGAGAAACCATGTAAATACTTTATAGACTGTTCAGTAAATAATGCATACTTAGAAAAACAATATAAATATTTCATGGGCGGGTGGGCCACTGTTAAGACTCAGATTAAACCTCTGGGTTTAAAGAACACTGTGTTTATCAAAACTCAATTTCTCCTGCCCAATAGAATTCGGCGAGGTTTGGATAAATGGCCATCTATAAGCTATGCATTCATGATACAGTCCTTCTGCAGTTGCTGTATGAGCTCTACGATGCATTTTTCAGCCGCCGCACACTAAAATCACAGGGACTTCAAAGTCCGAGCTGCGTGTTATTGTTACAAAATAAGACTTCCTGTCAAACTCTTGCCAACCTTGCCAATCACCTTAGAAATCCATATTCTGTTCCCTACCCATTAGGACTACAAGCTTCAGTGACATCTTTCTAAGGACCATGTTTACTGTTCGCAGCTCTGGATTCCTTTGTGGGAATCCCTTTATTATTCTCTCCTCTCAAAACTGCACTGCTCTTATTGCCTGCTAATGCTCTTATAAAAAATATTTCTGGCCGAAACCGGTGTGGCTCAGTGGATAGAGCATCAGCCTGCGGACTGAAGGGTCCCAGGTTACATTCTGGTCAAGGGCATGTACCTTGGTTGTGGGCACGTCCCCAGTAGGGGGTGAGCAGGAGGCAGCTGATAGATGTTTCTCTCTCGTCGATGTTTCCAACTCTCTATCCCTCTCCTTTCCTCTCTGTAAAAAATCAATAAAATGTATTTTTAAAAAAGCTATTTCTGTTGGTGGTTTTAAAGTCAGAAAGGTACTCCATGCACCTGCCTCCCCTTCCGGGCGCTTTTACCCTCTGTGTATGCCCGCAGCTCCGCATTTCATATCCAATGGCTATTGTCCAATTCCTCCTACAATGCCAGGGAGGGCATGCATTTTCTCATTAGCAGACGTGGCGTGAAGGCACGATGCGCACAGACCACAGCTGATGCCACCAGAAGTGGCCCGTGTGCATCCCCTCCTCCTCTGCGGAGTATCCCACGCCGAGGAGCAGCTGGCCATGAGCAGAGCCCACGATGCAGCCACCGTGTGTCGGGCAGTGAGAAAACGTGGCTGTCCAGTGCACAGGAAACAGTACCCGGCACCCCCTGGTTTCCATCATCCGTCCCCAAAGTCACCAAGGAGAAGAGTGGAGATTGTCTAGCAAAAGAAAGCGGCATTAGAGGGCTCCCTAAGAATTCACCAGAGCACCTGAAGTCCACAGAGTGGCGTTGTTGGGTGTTTGGGGAGAGGTGGGGAGAGGTTTAAAGAAGATGGCATGTGATTTATTGTGTGATCGTACGAAGCAATGGGGACACAGACTGTGGTGCGGTGTGGCCATGCGTAGGGGTATCTGAGTAGCATGTGCCACGTTTGTAGACTTTTGTGTGCCGGGGCCAGCCAGACACCAGGGGGAATTGTCACTTGTCAGGACGAAGGCTAACCAGGGGTGCCCAGCGGAACCTGTCACGATTACATGAATATCAACCTAAAGATATGTTCTTACAATGTTCGTGTCCATACTCATGGGTTGTCAGTGGACAGTGCAGCCCTTTTAACTCTACTCTGAGATGGGGCTTTAGCAACATCTGGGTATGTCCTAGGGCAGCGGTCGGCAAACTCATTAGTCAGCAGAGCCACATATCAACAGGACAATGATTGACATATCTGTGGAGAGCCACATTTTTTAAACTTAAACTTCTCCTAACGCCACTTCTTCAAAATAGACTCACCCAGGATGTGGTATTTTGTGGAAGAGCCACACTCAAGGGGCCAAGGAGCCGCATGTGGCTCGAGAGCCGCAGTTAGCAGACCACGGTCTTAAGAAATCCCTGTGTATAAGGCCTCAGGAAAAGAAAGTCAAAGGAAGTGGCAGAGTAATCAAAGAATAAGGAGAACATGATGGGAAAATTACAAAAAAAAAAAAGGCAAAAGAAAGGCAAGAGCTCAAAGAAGCATGACAATAACAAAATTCTCACTTTAAATGCATGAAGTGAACTTAAATTTTAAGAAACCTCTTGCCCACGAAATAGAAATACAATATTTTATTTAATTTTTAAAATATATGTTATTGAGTTTTTGCAGAGAGGAAGGGAGAGGGATAGAGAGCTAGAAACATCGATGAGAGAGAAGCATCCATCAGCTGCCTCCTGCACACCTCCTACTGGGGATGTGCCCGAAACCAAGGTACATGCTCTTGACTGGAATCAAATCTGGGACCTTTCAGTCCACAGGCTGACACTCTATCCACTGAGCCAAACTGGTTAGCGCAGAATTGAAATATTTTAAAATTCCCATTTTTTATATGCAAACTGTCATACATTTTGAAAGATGTAAATCCTAGAGTCTGATGTTGACAATGACTGTGAAAAAGATCAGCATCCTTTTGATCCAAAAAAATGTATCTGCAGGTACTCAAGGGCCCATTCAGATGCTCACTCTATTTGGCAAATTGTGCAGGTTAACCGCATTTGCACCTAATGTATTGTGTGCAACCCTGAAAACAATGTGCCTGTGAGAAGATCCAGTCTATTCTCCCATATCTGCCCAATTGTATCAAGGTTGTTCTCTGGTTTTTAAGATCACAGATTAGGAACTGTCTCTGGCTGAATTATCAGAATGTGTTCATTACTGTGATGCAGTGAATTTTGGGAACTGGTAATAGTCTTTGTAAATATGAAGCAAGACTTTTCCAAAGTTTTCTCTGCAAAGAATATTTTAAGGACTCAACGATGAAAACAACATCTTTGCCTGACACTGACTTTGCAAGCCATTTGAAAGAAGTAAATATTCATTTCTCACAACAGGGGTTTTCTGAGCCTACGTTGGTTCTGTGTTGTCATTAATATAAAATAAGGTAACATGTGGCAATGTTCTGTAAACCTTACAGCATTCTTCAATGCTTGGTTGTTCATCTGTAGGGTGTGAGATCTGGCTGTATAACTGCCTATCCATCAATCAGCTTTTTGTCTATTGATCTGCTTATTTTAGGGAAACCGGGTTTACTCAGCTCCCATGACATCAAATGGACTTGAGATCGTATTCTGCCTGCCAGAGCCATCCTCTGCTCATTGTCTTAGAAGCCGGCTTTTCAAATCAAAACCACAATGAGATGCACCTCACACCTGTAGCGTGGCCATTCAAATAAGACAAGCAATAAGGCCTGTTGGAGAAATCATGACGAAAAGGGAACACCCATTCACTCTTGGGGGGAAAGTAGACTGAGACAGCCACTACGGAAAGCAGTCTGTCGATTCCTCAGAAAAATCCAGAATAGAGCTACCATACGACTCAGCAATCCCTCTCCTGGGTATATACTTGAAAACCTCAAAATGAGATATTGGCAAATCTGTATGCATCCCTGGGGGACCAATACCGGAAACAACCGAAGGGTCTTATGGGAAAGAACCGGCAGAGAAGATGTGATAGTCTCATCACTAGTCAGTCAGAAGCACCTTTTGTCCCAGCCCTTCTAGCTCCTGAGCCATCCTCAGCAACGGCCTCCTCCTGCCCAGTCCTCTGCGCTATTTCATTGGCTCCAAACATGATCTGAGGTGGAGGGGGGAGAAATATATATATTTTTTAAATAGACTTTTATGAATGCTTTCAGAGAAGATGGGGGAGGGGGGAGAGAGGGAAGAAGGGAGAGAGAGAAAGAGAGAGAATGAATGAGAGATCGGCAGCCTCCTGCATGCCCCCCATTGGGGACCAAGCCTGCAGCCTGGGCATGTGCCTTGCCCAGGGATCGAACCCTGACCTCCTGGTTCATAGATTGACACTCAGCCACTGAGCCATACCAGCCAGCCAGAGGAAAAACATCTTTAAAGTCTGCATGGCAGAGGAATTCCTTGGCAAGGGAGACACACCCATATCGACACCCACACACAATAATGTCCATCGGCAGAGACTAGCCATGCCATCCAGTGAGTTGATTACAGCAGCGTTGGAGGAGATGCCCAGGGTGGCATAACCGGCGGGTGGCTAAACAGGGGTATGAAACCAAGAATTCTGAACCCAAATTTTACTATCATTACTAACAGAACACCTACCATTAATTTCTTTAATACTCAAGACTCCAGCATGGACGGTAAACTATCAATAGTTCCACAATGAGCATGTGCAAAAAGCTTTCAAAATGATTGCAGTAAAAACTACTGTGACGATTGGGAAAACCTTGCTAGCCAACCATTACTTATATCGTTGGCTTATATTGTTGATGCATCTCATCAAGGGAAGTCAAACAACAAAATCGCAGAGACCTTTCCTTGCACTACCTGTGGAACCAGAGTCTCTCAGAAAGCCGCCGACGTTGTGTGTGTTTGTGTGTGTGTGTGCGCGCGCGTGAGCATGTATGTTTTCAGGCCTGTTCTGTTCCTGGCTGAAATAAGGGCTCTGTGGTCGTGAAAGACTGTGCAGAGCTCAGCAGCTCAGTGCAGTCAGTAACCGCACATTGTTCCCGATTAAATTAGAGGCCGCCCCAGAGCCACACTGGCTATTGATTTGTCAGGAGATGGAGCAGTTAGACCATCAAGGGTATCACTTAGCACATCCCTTTCAAGGAATGAAACTGACGGTGAGAAAGTGGAGGACTCACAAAGAGTGTTATGGCCAAGGGCGAAGAGACTCAGTTCAAACTCCATGGTAATTCCCGCCCTGCGGGCCACTGAGGTTCACCGCCCATCAAGGACTTAACTCAGCCAGGCGGACTCGGTCCCTGTGCCTGCCGCTTCAGCACTAAGGGAACGTGGACAGCAGCAACTGGGGAGCCAGGGATTCTCCCTGAGGAACTCTGACACCTTTGGTTGGTGCCACGTTTCTGATTCTCCTTCTCGAGTGCATCTCTCAACATGATTTATTTTTCATAACATTAACACAGTGATGTTTTTAATAGATCTCAACATTACCTCTTCCCTACGACTGAAAAATTAACAGTCTTTTTCAAAATATATTTTTACTGATTTCAGAGGGAGAGGGAGAGATAGAGATATCAATGATGAGAGATGATCATTGACTGGCTGCCTCCTGCACGCCCCACAGTGGGGTGGAGCCTGCAACCCAGGTGCTATGCCCTGACCTGGAATCAAACCCCTACCTCAGGTTCACAGGTAGACACTCAACCACTGAGCGATACCATCCAGGCTCAGAGAACAGTCTTAACTAAATCCGTGAAGCCACATTTAGATATGAATGCTCCCTGGATCAAAGGAACTGCAAGCTTCCTGGTCATGTTCTCATTCTTAGAACTTGACACAAACTCCAGGTCTAATTCCCCTTTCAACACAATACAGTGGTACCTCGAGATACGAGTGCCCTAACATAGGAGATTTTTGAGATACGAGCTGTCAAGCGAGCAATTTTTGCTTTGAAATACGAACAACATTTGAGATTGGAGTAATCACGTGGATTGGCCGGCTGCACACAACTCACCAGTTTACCGAGACTCAAGCTTCTCATAGTTTCCCACACCTCAAGATTACGGAACAAATTAAACTTGTATCTCGAGGTACCACTGTATTAGAAAAGAGCTCCATTGAGACTCTAACATCTGAATCAGCATCATTTGGAAAAGAACAATGGACCAAACTGTAGGGTTCAGAATCAGATGTGCATCTTGGTCTACGTACCTTAGGCCAGGGGTCGGCCTACATACCTTAGGCACATGTGGCTCGCGAGCCGCGGTTTGCTGTTTTGTTGACTGATGAGTTTGCCAACTACTGTCTTAAGTGAATTCTAATGTGGTGGCCATGTCACTAGATTAAAAAAAATCCCATGGAGATTCTCTACAGTTAAAATCACTCAAGTTTGATTATTCTGTGAATGGACAGAATGATCAGCGTTAAGAAAAAGCAGCATTCTTACGTGCTTATCGGAGTGAATACTCAGAAGCCCAGAAAAAAAAATGTTATCCCTCACTTCTCAAGGGGTAGTTAGATGAAAACCACACACCACGTTGGAGTCCAATTTTAACGATTTTTACAACTCTCTTTTCCCTTCCATACACCTCTCTTCCTCTCCATCCCATGAGTATGCCAATCTCTCCTTACAGAAAGACTTTATGACATAAGAGTGAAAACATTCATACATGAACTCAAAATGCTAGGTTTACTTTGCTGCTCATTTGTTATCAAAAAGGACACAATACTGTTGTGTAGATAATACAGGTATTTCAGTTTATTTTACACTAGCAGCCCGGTGCACAAAGTTGTGCACCTGTGGGGTCCCTCAACCTGGCTGGTGATGGAGCCCCATCAAGGCTGGCTGGCTGAGGGGAGGAACTGAGGCAGGGTGGCCACATTGGGAGGTTGGCTGTGGAAGCTCACTGACCCCCAGGGGGCAGCTCTGGCAGTGAGCGTCTGCCCCCTGGTGGTCAGTGTGTGTCATAACTACTAGCTGGTTGTCTGGCTGTCTGCTCATCCGGTCGCTTAGGCTTTTATATATATAGATTGCTTTATTTACTTTTGAATATACAAATGTGCTCTGTAACTCTGAAGTATGCTGCACATCTAAGGTAATTGGATGATATGAAACTTTTCACCCTTTTACAGCTCAGGATTAGAACTGTGAAACTTTCTTCCTCTTTTTGTATCCCCTCTAAGTGTCCTTGCAGGGAAAAAGAAGACTAATCGAATGTAGGGTCCTCATTCTTTAGAATCCACACCTGCCTTTAAGGCTCAGCTTCCACCTGAGGGCTCATTTCTTGGTCCAGAGATACTTATTTCCCTGTCCAATTGTTAGATTGTATAGTTGAAGCAGTTGCAGAACAGAAGTCTTTATAAAATTGAACTTTGAGTCACTTGCAAGTGCTTCCATGAAATCTTCATATAGTTTAACAGCTTACTGTCTGGATAACAGAATATTGAACTTTACTTAATATGGGACCGGATCTGCAAGAAATGCCATTGATTTCCACCAGCAGGGCATGATGCCAGGTGTGAGATGGGACTACACAGAAATAGATTTACAAACTGTTAAAGACAGTGATACTGAGGCCAAATGGCAAACACGAAAATAGACGAGTTGACATCTCAAGGTTCCCTCCGGTGCCAAAGCCCAAGATTTTTTTTCTGTAGTCTACAAAATCGAGAAATGAGAGGATTTATGCCCTGAGGTTATTTCAGTGTTTAAAAACACAAATCATAGGTAGCAAAAGACTTTGGGGAATGGCTAACACAGAGAGAGGAAAAATGAAAGAATGAGTTAGAACAAAGACATAGGCCTAAAGTAAAGAACAAAGACACGGAAACACAGGAAATCCTGGCAAGCTTAATCAAAAGAGAAAAGGAAAAGTGTTGAAGTGACAAAAGTGATGACAATCTAAAACAGAAAATAAACACCTTAAAATGCTTCTGAAAATAACCAAAAATTACAGAGGAAGTGTGGAGAAATCCGATGTTCTTTCAAACCATCGATATTTTTGTAATTGGCATCACCTTCGCAAATTCTATACTTAGTGTCACATCATTTAACAACTCTACAGCACGAAACCTACTATTTTTCTGACAGGTTCAAGTACAAAATATAAATATACCTCGAACTAAATATGGGCTTAGTTTATCGCTTGCAGGGCTAGGAGAGGTCATTTGACTTGATCAAGTAAGGACACAGGGGAGCGGATAACTTGAAGAACTGGCCCAAGGACTTGTATGCATGCATGTAAGCATAACCAATGAACACAAGACACTGGGGGGTTGTGCTATGCCTGGGAGGGGGGGCAATGGGAAGATATGTATACATGTAACACAATAAAAAAATTAAAAATAAAAAGAATTGGCCCAAGAAGCTACACATTATCAGCAAAAGAAAGATGGCAAAAATCAAGGTTCCCAAACCCCTGGCTACACCGGCTATCTCTCCGTGAGTCCCTTTCAACGAAGTCACTTCCCTTGTAAGACACTTCCTTAATATGCATAACTGTTTTTGCAGAATATGAGGTTCCTGAATTAGAGACTAAAACCCAAACTATTCTAATAGCAACACCAAAAAACAACAGCGAGAAATAAAGGCCGTTGAGGTATTTCTTCCCCAAGCAAAGGAAGGGCGGAGAGTTAGATACGGAAATCTTAAAAGTGCTAGTTCGATGTGAAGGCTGGGTTAAAGGTTTCTGCTTTCTTGGATTCTGTGCACTTTTATTTTGCTCTCCTCTGTGGACAAGCTACAGTTTTAAGCCATCACCAAAAACAGTTAAATTGCAGCAATCATAACTACAGGGCACACAGCCTTCAAATCATCACAAAACTATCTCCCTGACAGTGCCACGGAAGGGCCCTGAGATAAAGCTCGAGTTCATGCAGGATCCTCATTGCCCGTGAGTGCTTAATAAATACCTTGTTACAGTGATTTATGTTCTCGAAAGTTAAGCTCCAAAGGAATTTGGGATTTTTCAAATAAAAGTGTGCAGCAATATAAAACAAACAGCACGCATTTATTTTGTAAAAGAGACACATACAATCCGTCTCCCAACATAATAGACGAAGGCTTTTAAATTAGCAAAAACTATTGAATTTTAAAGTGAAATATTTAGTGGCAGTGGAATGAGGAGAAAAAAAAAAAAGAAAAGGGTAATTGCGAATTCAAAGTGCAATGCGAAGTTCAATAGATGTGCACGGACATTAATGATTCTTACAATCTCCTGATAGCATTGCTTTAAACTTGGCATATATATCTTGTAAAATATTAAAGTTCTAGACTAGAAAAGCTGTAAAACCCAAAGTTATATGCAACCCTTGATGGCCTTGGATATTACATTTTTATCTGTGAACTCACTTTCATGCATTCTTAATGGACTCTGGGATAAATTGTGTCCTCCCAAAAATGGTCACCTTCGTACCTAACCCACAGTAGGTGTTCAACAGATGCAAACCTTTCTCCTTTTTTGAAAAGTCAGTCTCAGGTATAATTTGCACACAGTAGGAGGCATTTTTGTCAGTGCACCATTTGATCGGTTGTGTTACGTGTAAACTATCTCCAGACCATCGCCAGAACCAACATTTGGATGGTCATCAGCCCCCACATTTTCCTCATGTCTTTCTATAGTTTATCTCCCCTATTCCTCACCCCCTACTGAAGACAGGTACTAATTTATTTCTTTCCTTATAGTTTTCCCTCTTACAGAGTGTCACATAAGTGGAACTACATTACTTAGCATAATTCTCTTGACATTCATCCAGGATGTTGTGTGTATCAACAGTGTTTTATGGCTGCATAGTGTTCCCTTGGATGACTATACCCCAATTCCTTCATCCATTCCCGAACTGATAAACATCTTGGTGTGTTTGCATGTTGGGAGTATTGGGACTAAAGCTGTTATGAACCCTTATGTACATAATTTATGTTGTGCATAATTTAGGAGTCTCAAAGCAAGGAAGTAGTGCATAAATTATAGAAAAATACTGGTGGCAATTAAAAGAGCATCCTATCTCTGTGGAGAGACAGGTGTTTCAGAAATACAGTCAAAGGACTTCGTTCCAGAATAATCTCTCTGTAGTCTTTACTTAACGATGGAGTGGGGATTGTGGAGGGAATGAGTACAGAGAAGACAGCAGTTTAAGTGACTTAAATATTTTAGTTGACTGCTGTATTTAAAGCAGCTTTTTTTGTCTAGTAATTACAGAATCATAATAATATTAGTGGCAACGATATAAATAGGGATAGGTTCAACAGCTAACATTAACATCGTGCTTTCTAGGAACTACAAATTATTCTACGTATCTGACCCCATGAAGTCACTTACATCACTTACCCACTTTAATGATAAATTCGAATTGCTATTAGTGTATAGAACAAAAGCCCAGAGCAGATAGGTGACTGAGCCAATTTCACATAGCCAGTCCAGTAATGGAGTTGCCATTGGGAAATAAGCATCAACTCCAGAATCCATGTCCTTAAACCCTACTCAATAGCTATTTTCCTTAAATGGGTATTTTATTAACAGAGTAAAGTTGTCTTAAGTGACTACCATTTATGAGAGACCCTCCTGATTCTCACCGTTAACCCTGGAAAGAGAACACAGCCTAGGCTTGATAGTAGAAGCTAATTCCATCCTTCTGTCTATGTGTGTGTTCAAGGGAGATTTATTACAAGTCTTCTTTCTTTAGAGATATTGAGAGAGTCCTCCGAATGACATTCAGAATTAAATGTTTTCTCGTTCTCTAAAAAAAAAAAAATACCATATTGGCACTATATCCTTTAGGTTATCTATAATAATAAAAAGATAATATGCTAATTAGACCGGATGTATTCTGGACATCATTCTGGACATCCTTCCTGAGGAAGCCATGGCTGGAGGGAAGCCAGTGTGGGTCTCAGGGAAGACAGCACGGATCCCGGGTGCCTGTGGGAAGTGGGTGCTGGCAGCTGAGGGAAGGAAGGCTTACTCTTGCATGAATTTTTGTGTGTCAGGCCTCTAGTTACCATAGAAAATTCATTTAACATAAAGTTAAGAGATCAGTTATGACTAGAAAAATGTAATTCTTATCATTAATATTGAAAGATCATTTCACATTTATTTTCCACTTACTTGAAAAAAAATGCAATTGGAACAATATTTTGGTGCTTGGACTAAGGGGTTTAAAGTATTTAAAACTTAAGAAAAACTAAAATCAGTAAGATTTTCTAAATTATTTTAGAGACATAAAAGGTAATAAGCAATTGAAAAAATGAGGACTCTGATTTTCAATGAATCAGGTTATTCTAATATAATGACAAGTGTGACAACTCATATTAACTTGCCATTAAATTTTCAAGATAGAATGGTAGTTGGTCTTATTTCATGAATGAAATTACTTCTTAGCAAATGTTTACAAAGACATTTCCCACAGTTTATCTGTTTATTAGCTAAGTTAACAGATGAACTTGCCCAAGCAAAAATTAGAGCATATTTTAAAAAATCTGTTTTTATTGATTTCAGAGCAGAATGGAGGAGAGAGAGAGAAATATCAATGATGAGCGATAGTAATTGATTGACTGCCTCTTGCATGCCCCAAATTGAGGATCAAGCCTGCAACCTAGGCTTGTGCCCTGATCAGGAATCAAACCATGACCTCCTGGTTCATAGGTCAACACTCAACTACTTAGCCACACTGGCTGGGCAGTACCAAACATTTTAAAGAAACATCCTATAATAACCTCCGGCCCCTTAATGTTAGTGATCATCACATAGTAAGAATCTGGGTACGTTCAACAGTATTATTGCTATGAATTGGTAGGCATATAGCACAGCATACTTTTCTGAAGGACCAGCAGGTATTTGGTTTCTGGATCTCTCACTGAATTTACATTAAGGTCCTTGATTTTATATGCAAGCATTTCCAGTTTTTTAATAACATGGATTCTTTTGTTTGTCTGCTATGTACTGACCTCATTCACCTATTCCAAGATTACGCACCACTCACTTGTGTCAAATGAAGGTGGAGTTGGAGTTTTGTGCAAAAGAAAATCATGTATTACTGAACAAGGAAGTCAAAAAGGTTGTAAGAGAGAAATTTCCCATCCAAATCTTTACTTTGTTCCTTTTTATAAGGGGTTCCAGGAACACGGGGATGTCCTGAGGATTGTCCAAAACCAGATAAAAGAAATGAAGGCGAATATCAAAATGATACACCAAGACCCCTGTGCCTGTACTCAAAGCATTTTTTGCAGAATTGCTGAATATTCCAAATAGTCCATGCAGCAATCACAATACCTAAAAGAGCAAGTACTATATGTCTGTTAAACATTCTATAGCATTAACTTGGCATAACTTCTCTCTTCTTCTTCTGCCCAAACTTAGAATCCCAATAGAAATATCACCATCGCATTCTCCCAATCCATAGCAGGTTTTCAATACACTTCCGAGATACACTCGGAAAGAACATCAACAGACTGGCTAATTCAGTGGAGACTCTTTCCCTTGCAGATGAGCTGGATTGGATTTGTTACCTGTCAAGCGTGGCAGCTCAATCCGGGGCCCATTATTTAAAAATCAGGGCAGAAGTGGTACTAAACCAGCCTGGCTGTCAACCCGCTCTCCCCTCGCAACATCATCAGCCTTTCCTGCTTGCGCCCACTCCTCCCAAGCCCACACACACATCGCCCCTCCATCTGTGCGCGGGATGGGTTGAGGTACAGCAAACAATTCCACCCCAGATATTGATTTCCTCTCCGCTGCTCTGGACATCAATCTCAGCAACATCTCTCCTTCTGACTTTTTAGCCTCAGTTCGGGCATGGATGTTTTTTTTATTGGTTATTTTTATGAAAAGAAAAAAAAATGTAGAGAAACAAAGAGAGAAATCACTGGAAATGAGGCATCAGAATATGCTACCCATAGCCAACTTCTACATGAGTATTTTTTTTAAAAAGTTGCTGTAGCCAACAATAGCATGATTTGTTTTTTATTCAAGTCCTTCTGGTAACCTTCCACGCATAAATGCAACTCTGCACGGAGACCGGATTCCAGGGAAGAGACTGAGCCTGAGTGACAAATGGTAGCCACTGGAATCACGGTGGCTGTCATTTCGTGCTCGCCACACGATGCTCCGCGAAGGTATTAGAGCACAGGCCCCCACTGACGGGAGACTTCTGTCACACCTAGACTCAGAGCGATAAGGATGGGGGAGTAATGACAGTTCCATGATTATTCCCTTTCTGGTCAATCCAATCAGTTCCTTAATGTGACTTTAATGATGTTTTTTTTTTTGAGTGTTAATTCTGTTGTATTTTTTTAATGCTATGCCAATAGCAGTTCCCTTCAACCACTGTGATTTTTTCATTAGGATGATCATAACGGAAGATGACTCTCCCTGGAAACGCAGGAGCCACTCTTGTTATCCGTGCCCCATTGTTACTCTATACTAATTGCTCCAGTCTGTCATGTGAATGAGCATTTAAGGAGATTTTCATCCCCGAACCGCCGCGTTCACTGTGATTCCGTGGATGCTAAAGATCCTTCTGACAGCGCAGTGAGAGAGCTGGTCGCAAGGCGCACATGCCCGGCACTTCGACAATTTAAACATAGTTAGTCTGGAAGCATTTTCATGTGTAAATCGCTCGCTGCTGAGATAAATCGATGTGGGCCCAGTTGCAGCGTGGGGTAAACTTTCCAGTTAAACTTTCTTGAACACACTTTAAGAGAGGACTGGATTCTGCAGCTGATTTTTTTTTGCTCTCATTTGCAACAACATGATGCTTCATTGACATGCCAAGCCGAGGGAAGGCAGTTATGAATAATGTCCAGGTATCACAGCTTCCTGCTCCTCGGAGGAAGGTGGCAAATGCACTGAACCATCAAGACGAGGATGTCGTTCATTAACTCAACTACAGATCCGCAAGCTCTTCAAAAACTGGGTCAGTCTGTCCAAGATACAAACATGACCCGACAGAGCCGTCTCCATGATGGAAGTGCACAGTGGCAAGTCGCATCGAAAGTAATCAATGCGGCTCATTACCAAATGTGTGGTTCAGGGCAACCACAGCGGAGTTCACAGTGAAAGGTGAACGTGTCTCTTTCTGGGGACGATGAAAACAGATTGGAATGATAAGAGGGCGATATGATCAAAGAGTTGTAAATAGGTGACATACCATACTGGCACTTTCCAAGTCCCCTTTTCAGCCCAAAATGTCTGTCGCCAGAGCGATGGATGTCACGAAGACTGTATTCATCAGACACAAATGGCGGCAAGGGAGACAGAACATGCAGATTTTGGGAAGCAGAGCTTATGGTAGAGTGCGATATGGAAACCATATACATGGTAGAGCATGATATGCAAACCATGCTGCCTGTTGAGCATGTGAATTTGATATACATTCTCTCTAGGAAAGGCCATTTAGTTGGCATGATTACAACTGTTTTCAAGTATCGTATTTTCCGGAGTGTAAGACGACTGGGCATATAAGATGACCCCCAACTTTTCCAGTTAAAATAGTATAGAGATTGGGATATATACTAGCCCTATAAGATGACACCTGGCGTATAAGATGACCCCTGACTTTTGAGAAGATTTTTCTGGGATAAAAAGTCGTCTTATACACCAGAAAATATGGTAAGTGTGAAACTGCAAGGGCTAAACAAAGGGATAATAGGATTACGTAGTTTGAGCACAATAAAAGAATAAGTGCAAAAATGATAGAACATATACAAACGGACAGTGACGTTCCAAGACTCCACCTTCAACAGATGGGTTAATTGTGAAGATGAATGAAATAGTTCTAACACAGATCTCAAGTATGAGTTTATTCTTTAAGAAAAAGAAGAAGAAAATGGTAAAAGTAAAAAATATGAACAACAAACACACATCAACAAGTGAATCTAAAAACCCAGTGAACTGAAAAGCTGATGAACAGAATAAACCGGTGAATATAATAGAATCAGGGGCACAAAAAGGGAGTGGACTGGTAATTCTCAGGGGCAAAGAGATGAGGAGGGTGCAGGATGAGACTGGACAGAAATCACACACCCTATGGATGAGGTCAATGGGGGGAGGTAAGGGCAGAGGGTGGGGTGGGAACTAGGTGGAGGGGAGCTATGGGGAGAGAAAAGAGGAACAATTGTAAGAATCTGAACAATAAAGATTTATTAAAATTAAAAAAGAAAACAATTTTTAACTTTCAGATCAACATCGGATGTGATGAAATATGCAATTGAGAACACACGCTCACTGTGAGCTTTGTGGAAAACTGAGGAGGGACAGAGCAGGATGATCTTGATGCCTCAGTTCTTTCCCTTCTCAGCTGCTTAGCCAAGAAGCAGGTCACAGCAGCTCACAGAAACCCAGACCCTGGCCCATGGATAGTTCATTAAAAAAGATCAAACCTGTCACATAGTCAGACAGAAAGTCTCTGTCACCACCTGCTTTCACACAGAGAACTTTAGATTGTGACCTTTTTCCATGGCCGCTGGTATGCCTGGCTTAAGCTGTCCTCTAGGTGAATTAAGGAAACATCAGAAATTGTGTGCATTTACTACACTTCTGCTTAAAAGGCTGAAGACCTCTATATAAATGTTGACAGGTTTAAATGAACTCTGCTCAGTCACCTATAGTCTATTCTGGTTGCTTAAAGTCAGATCTCAGTTGGTAATTGCAGCAAATTCTCCTGATCATCCCATTGTCCTTTTCATTGGTGACATTTTCTGTTCTCAGGGTCTCAGAACCTGAAGGGTATTGGTCACAAGTTGTCAGCCCCGAGAGGCAAAGAAGAGGAAGAGAAGGGATGAGGCTTGGATGATTCCTGGATTCAGTTTGCTCTGAAACCAACCTCTTTCTTGCACCTCTCATGTTCGTTATGTGAGCCAAAGAGAGTCCATGAAAAGCTGAGATGTACAGGAACGCTTGAGATGAATCGCGCAAGGTGAGAGAAGGGAATGTCCAGGTCTGTGGGCTGTGAGTGTGCACACTGAGGACATTGGGGGCCAGAAGAGAATGGGGGAGAAGTTTGCCACTCAAATGCAAGAGCACCAACAGGGAAACGCGTGCCACAGCCCAGGAACGAAACTAAGTCACTGGGACTTGAGCACCGGGAGATGGATGTCAGCCTATCCCCATGTGGTGTGCCAGACACTGCTCTGCGCCTTTGAGCAATGAATTATCTGCCATCCTCAGAGCAACACTGCGAGACACAGACAATTAAGGGAAAAGGACTCTCGGCCCTTGAGCAGAAGGGCTGCACAGCCTGGCAGTGGGGTTGTTGCGCATGCCCATAACCCCTGTTCTCTTGTGGCCTTCCTCTGAGCTGGGTGGATGGAGAGGGCCCAGGTCAGGAAACGTTTCCCAGCAAGGTAAGAAACGAAGGGGGAGGCATGAAGACATCCAAAGATGTCTTAATACTGAGGGTGAAATTATCAGACATCTGTTCTAGATCATTCTTAATCTAAAGAGTCAGAAGAACCCAAACCGGTTTGGCTCAGCGGATAAGAGCATCAGCCTTGCGGACTGAAGGGTCCTGGGTTTGATTCCGGTCAGGGGCACGTACCTTGGTTGCGGGCACATTCCCAGGAGGAGGTGTGCAGGAGGCGGCTGATGGATGTTTTGTTCTCATCGATGTTTCTAGCTCTCTGTCCCTCTCCCTTCCTCTCTGTAAAAAATCAATAAAATATATATTTTGTAAAAATAGTCAGAAGAACACATTAGAATAATGAAAATGAGTCAAAGCGGGGCATCCCGTTAGGAAGCCATTTAGCCATCAGCTCAACACTAATGGGCAGTTTCTATGGACAGTGTCGGTAGGAACACAGAGGAAGGAGCGATCTATTCTGGGGGCACAATTGCTATGATTTAGTAGCTAAATATAGAGTCAAAGGGGTTTTTCTTCTTTTGAAAATTGAATATCTGAGCTAACTCTATTCCCAGGAGTCATCTTATTTCTTAAACTTTATTCCAAGTTTCAAAAGCTCAGATCCAGATACTGTGCTTCAAGCCAGTTGAGTGTCTAGCTTTTTTCTGTCCCTTCTTCCTTCCACCGGAAGCCAAGATTGGGAGAAATGAATAGAGAGAGTTCAGAGCCTCCCACCCAACATGTTTTTTCCCGCTTGAGCATGACACATCTTTCCTGAAAGCTTCCTCTGACAGAGCCTAGTCCAGCGGTTCTCAACCTGTGGGTCACGACCCCTTTGGGGGTCAAAGGACCCTTTCACAGGGGTCGCCTAAGACCATTGGAAAACACCTATTTCCCATGGTCTTAGGAACCAACACACCGCTCCTCGGTGTAGCAAAATGTAGCCATGTAGTTTACTGTTGTCATATGAAGACTTTTACCCATGCTACACCATGATTCGAGACAAAATTTCATTTATTTGTAATTAGAAATAAATATTTCACAATATATAATTACATATTGTTTTTGTGATTAATCACTATGCTTTAATTATGTTCAATTTGTAACAATGAAAATACATCCTGCATATCAGATATTTACATGACAGTTCATAACAGGAGCAAAGTGACAGTGATGAAGTAGCAACGGAAATAATTTTATGGTTCGGGGTCACCACCACATGAAGAACTATCTTAAAGGTTGTAGCATTAGGAAGGTTGAGAACCACTGCTCTAGTCTCTCGCTTCAGTCTCCTCAACTCCTCTCCAGAGGAAACACTCACAGGAGCCATTAAAATGTTCCATCCTTCTCTACAATGTGCTCTCCCCGGATCATGCTTGCTGGTTCCTTATAACTCTCTAATAGTACCTTTGATGGCATTATCGTGAACCCCTGGATGTTAAGAACCCCTTTGTTAAGAAAAGAACCAGTTGTTGACCAGGATCTGAGAGGACAATGAACCTACACTCTGGCCAATGGAAAAGGAACAGTCTACTTGATTGCGGAATGACCTGGTCAAATTCCGTCCAGTGTGTCCTCTGTCTGAGGAAAAGAAACTAAAACGGAGTGTGTCGTCGAAGCACAGTGTAGGCCCAGCTTCCTCAGATACAGCTGTTCATCACACAGCTGTTCTCAGCTAACACATGAAGAATCATGGAGATTGACTTCCCACTTTTCCAGGGACAACACAGAAAATCTGTCAAGAGAATCTCCACTGAAAAGAAATAACAGGTCTCTGTCCCTTGTCCACATTCAACAGTTTCAGCTCTTTCCAAATTATACTTACTCGTCATATTTAGGTGTTTCCCACAATTCCTGGGAGATTATGCATTTTCAAAATATGTAGCGAATGGAGAAAAATTAGAAAATGATTCCGTTTCTCTTTTATACCTGAAAATACTCAGGATGGTGGACTCATGTATTTGTTTTCTGCCTTATGGGAAAAGGAGAGGAGGGCAGCTTATAAATATGCACAGAACATTCTAAGAAAAATATAAAGTCCCAAGGAAAGAGAATTGTGGGTAGAACAGCAAGACAGAGAAGGAATAAGTTAGAATGTACAGAGTTTGCAATAAAGATCTGAAAATTTAACATGGAAATTAGCCCAGATTAGGCTTTGTTTATTAGTTAGCAACACGCAGCCAAATTTCATTATAGCTTGTAAAAAGTAAAGTGAGTGAATGCATAAGTAACAACCACCCAGGAAAGGATATTGAAATGACAGGAAAGTTTTCCAATTGTTAAAACAGGAAGGATACTGCATCCAATGAATAAAATTCTTGTAATAATTAAGGTGGCAAACTTTACAGATGTGACTTTTAAAGTTTTCCCATGCACACCGAGACTGAAATGCATTACAGGTAATTCTATGGGGCGCCAATTTAAAATATTCTAAGTATTCATGCCCGAGTGTGTGAAACTGAGATGGTGGATCTTCAGATGATGCAGAGAAATATTGGGGCTATCTTTCAAGTATCGTTTCATAAATAATGTTTCTGAGAGGAAACATTGTGCAAGGTAAGAAGCAACCATGAATCCAGGAAGGTACAGAAAATGCAAATGAGTTGTTTTCTTTGTTTAAACTACATGCGTCAGTGATGAGAAGAAGAGAAACATAAAAAAAGGAGGTGATTTTTTTTTTTAGAAATTTAAATTACTCAAATCTCTAAAAAATTAAAAGTTTAACCAAAAAATTATGGGCAACTGCTTTTAAAATAAGCTCCATTCTTGGCCATTTAAAGGAATAGAAGTTTACAGAATATTTATTAAACCACAGATAACAGCAATTATGACTATTCCAGTGTTTTTCCAACCTGCCTACTTTTTTGCACACATCACACGAGCAAACCTTTCTGCAGTTAGACAATAGACCTACATTTCCATAACAATTTAATTAAAGACAAATGTCCATTAGCAAAGAGATCCTTCCAAATAAAAATGACCTTTTTATAACTCTAGATTTCATGTTCTATGGCACACAGAAATGTTTTACTCAGGAAGGTATATAATGTGGCGTATCTGCAAATTCGTCTATAATGATTAATATTCAGGGTCAAGTTGCACCCTCAGTTAAAAATCAGTTAAAATTAAGTAATTGCTTAGTGGAAACAACTCATTTAATGAAGGCTATTTTTTAAAGCCTGCAGCATGAACTGTCCTTCGGGGAATAAGTAAAGTTTCCTAGACTTGCTAATGTTCTTGCTAATGTTCATTCTATAGGTGTGCGTGAAACTTATCAAATATTCAAAGTGCAAACACACACATCTTGGCTCTATCAATATTTATAGCTCGAAAACACATTATTGTTGCAAATATGTCAGGACAATAAAAAATATCCACTTACAATGGGAATTTATAACAAAGGGCAGCGGGACGATATAATTTATTCTTATCATTGACTCCATGGCTCATAAGTAATAAGAAATGAAGCTACAGGTAAGTTATGAAGGTCATTTCTTCTCATGCATGAAAATAGATAAATTGTTTATATCATTATCTGCTGTGAGATATTCCAACCATGGAAAATTCTGAAATGATGAGCCACATGTCTGGACTCTGGACAGGGAAAGTTGTCCCAATTTGGCTCCCGGAGACAGGTTAGAATAGACTATACAGTGGTACCTCGAGATACGAGTGCCCTAACATACGAGATTTTTGAGATACGAGCTGTCGAGCGAGTCATTTCTGCTTTGAAATACGAGCAACATTTGAGATAGGAGTCATCTCGTGGATCGGCCGGCTGCACATGACCCACCAGTTTACCGCGACTCGAGTGTCTCATAGTTTCCCACGCCTCAAGGTTACGGAACGAATTAAACTTGTATCTCGAGGTACCACTGTAATAACAACAGAATGCATTTATATTATTATTTATTCATAATATTAATAAGAATATGATTTATTCTTTAAGGTACAAGTTAAAGAGTGCCATTTTAAAACACACTAGAATGATTATTTTTAAAAGATCCAATAGAACATCCATATTTCATTTGTTACACTTGTGAGAACACAGGCTCAGCATGGATGTTCCATTGGTCAAAAGTTCCACACACAGCCGGCAAGCTTTTCAACAGGAGTCCCAGATCTACACTCCTGATGTGTCCGTTTGCAGCTACATCATGGCTCTTCTCTAGAAACAGCAATACAAGCCATTAACACTTATTGGATGTTATATGCATTTCTCCTGGATTGTTATATGAAGCCTTTCAACTGGCCATGTAAGTAAGTAATGATTGAGCTTATTTTACATACTAGGTGACAGGTTTGGAGGAGCTAAGAGACTCCCCCCAGCTGGCAAAGATGGCTTCGAAAACAGGTATCTTTCACTTAAACCTGTGGTTGAAAACAATGCGCTTTTCCAACAATAACAAGAAGGCATCCTTGCTCTCTAGACATGGGCTGCTCAACTGTGGCTCAGCTGCTGATCACGTTGATACACCCACATGCGTGTTCACATAGATGTGCTTGTTCTCCGGTAGAGTCTGAGGAGAGAAGGTCCCCTAAATACCCGAGTCTTAATCTCTACAACCTGGGATTAGGTCAAGTTCCATGACCAAGAGGACTTAAGGCTGATAATCCCTCCATGAATCAGCTGCCTTTGAGGAGGGGCCAGGATCCTGGTATTGAGAGTTTAGTTAGCTAGGCTACCCCATGGTATTGCTGCCTAGATTTCCATTTTATTTGCTCCAGTCCCCTGTGGGGGCCTTAAAAGACACTAACCCCTCACATATCTTAAATAACAGACTGTAGAGTCACAAGCAAATTACAACTTCCTGATACAACTTTCCCAATAGCCTGACCATAACCCTAACCCTAAACCAAAGTCTTGTGTGTCCCTTCAATAAGACTCCTATAGACTTCACCAAATTCTGCACTTTTGGGGTTTGGGTTGACCAATTGGCCTTACCCCATGAACCCCAAAGCACTCCATCCAGGGACCCTTAATAAAGGCATGTGTCCCAGATCCCGCCTCTCTGTCTGCCTTGACATCCCTGTGTGGCCTCTTGGGGTGAGCCATGGACCTCCTTCAGAATCTGTAAGAAACTTTTTTACGTCACTTCCTCTGGTGGTCTTTGTGGAGCCGCGACTCACCATTTGGCATTCTTTGCTCCACTTAAAAGAAATGTTGATTTAACCAAGTCCTAACATAGGTGTCACCAGGAGGGTTCTTATGAATGGAAGATGGGAGGCAAGAGACAAAGAACCAGAGGATGGAAGTGGCCTCCTATTCTGGCTTCAGAAGGATACCAGTGACTTCTCTAAACTAGAAAACGGATGGAGATGATTTCTCCCAAGATCCACCACAAGGAACAGCCCCTGCGAGATCCATTTCAGGCTTCTGACCTCCACAACAGGAAGATAATGCATTTGTATTGGTTAAGCTACTAAGTTTGTTGGCAGCACGTCATAGCATAGAATATTTACACACCAATTTACTTCACAGTGTGATGTTGGCCTGTGATAGCTACCGTTCCAAGTCTCCCCTTCTCTCCTATAGACTCAGGGCACGTATATACCATATTTTTCGGTCTATAAGAAGACTGGGCGTATAAGACGACCCCCAATTTTTCCAGTTAAAATATAGAGTTTGGGATATACTTGCCCTCTAAGACAACACCCGGTGTATAAGACGACCCCCGACTTTTGATTTTCCTGAGTTAATAAGTCGTCTTATATGCCAGAAAATATGGTATTTGCTAGTAGTAAAAATAAAATTGAACTTGCAAAGATACCTATCTAATTATAAATAATGCCTTTTTCTAAAAATGAGAATTAGCACTGCTTCTGGACAACATGCTTCTGTTTCATTTATTTCCTCTTAATGTTGCCAAGCACAAAATAAAATAACATATATTTAAAAGCAGGGTATGTGAAAATAGAAAAAAAAATATATAAGGGGCGTATTCTTCCACTCTACAAACAAAATAAAAACAAAAACCTGGAAGGGAATAATCAAAGGATGTGCTATAAACACAGAATGAGATTGGAGTTCAATGGTCTCAGAAGACAGTGGCATCTACCACAGGCACTTAAGTGTTGCCTTAATGTGGCCACCGCTACATGTGGGAGCAGCGCTTGCAAAGGTGTTGCCTTTTTCTGCCTCTTGTGCTCCCTTTCCTGGGGTTCAGGAGGAGTCCATGTTCACCTCTCTCCAGAATCTATCAAACATGGAAAACACATATGAGAGGTCTTCTACTTGATAAATGTGGCATAAACAGGGCACTCCTAATCTGCCTACAGACCGTCCTTGAATCATGATGGTTTGGCTTATGACTTCTCAACTGAATGATGGTGTGAAAGACATGCATCTCAGATATACCACATTTTGACTTTAGAGTGTTGACCACTTCTGGGGTTAGAAATATGTGGAATGAAGATCTCTTGTAATACGGGGCCGCCGCAGGGGCAGGGCTGCCAGTCCGGCACAGAATCACCAGGGAAAACAATACGCGCCCTGCAGTGAAACATGTTGCCAGTGACTTTTGGACATTGTGCTTGTGTTTTCGCATCCCTTCATGTCTACAAACTCTCACGTGTGTCTCCTGCTTCCAGTGGGAAGAAGAAGGCACTTGCTGTTGGGATGAAATTCGAGATAATTGCCCAGCTGTAGGTTAATGTAAGTGTCCTGAGCAAGTGTACGGTGGGCTAGGCTCAGCTCTGAGGTTCCCTAGGTTAGGTGTGCTAAATGCACTTTCAACTTACGATATTTTCAAGTTATAACCGATTGATAAGCCATAACCCCATTCCAAGTCAAGGAATGTCTCCGGGTAGACCTTTGCGACCTTGAACCTGCTGCCTGTAATTAGCAAGACACTGCTTCTGGGTACACTTAGTTTAAGTTCTGAACAAGGAATTTTGTTTCCCTTGTTACCTAATTCTTGAGTATAAGGTAGAGAAAATCCCGACTGTCCTCAGTTACTCATCTACCGGGTGTGAGTTCAGGGCAATGATGTAACATGTGACCACTGGGTGTGAGTTCAGAGCATGGATGTAACATGTGACCACCGGGTGTGAGTTCAGGGCATGGATGTAACATGTGACCACCCGGTGTGAGTTCAGGGAATTGATGTAACATGTGATCACCGGGTGTGAGTTCAGGGCATTGATGTAACATGTGACCACAGTGGATCATCTTGCTCGTTGCCATCCTGATTCAGAGCCAGGCAGCCTTGTAAGCAGCACAGCTGTGCTGTTATTTCCTTTACTCCATGCAGATGGCAAGGATAAGGACTCTCAGCCCACTCAACTCCACCCCTACTTCTCTTCCCCCCCCTTCCCTCTCTCTCTGAGAGATGCTGTGCTAGATAGCCCTGAAAGGCAATTTTACCGCCACTTAATAAAGAGCTTTTATAAATCGGAACAGCTGGCTTTTTATTAGCTATTCCTGTGTCATCTACACAGCACATCTGCGCCAGCCCTGGAGGTTGATGGCAATATAGAAATGTGAAATTCCCTGTTACTTGGCCCCAACAATATTACAGTAGATTATGAAGCAATTTTTAGTCATTTACAATATTTTTAAAAATTATTTTTTATTGATTTATGAGAGGAAAGGACAGGGTGAAAGAGGTAGAAACATCAATGATGAGAGAGAATCATCCATCGCCTGCCTCCTTCACACCCCTTACTGGGGATTGAGCTCACAATAAGGGCATGTGCCCTGACCGGAATGGAACCTGGGACCCTTCAGTCTGAAGGCAGATACTCCATGCACTGAGCAAAACTGGCTAGGATGTCATTTACAATATTTTCAATATATGTTTGTATTATTATAATGGATCTCACACCTTAACAATGTTTAGCAGTGAGAGGAATCACATAAAAGATGCAGGATATAAAAATTGACAGAAAGCATGAACCATTATCCTTTTTCAGTTGTTTATAAATAATCACAAGCTATACTCTGTTAGTAACTGCCTCTTAACATTCCCTGGGCATAGCCATTTCCCTGCACGATCCCTCACACTGGGTTCAATTGCTAGGATTAAGTGGGCCTTCCGAAGGGTTTCAGACTGGTGTTGAAGCTGACAGCTACTGTATGGGTGTCAGCCACCACGTTTCAAAGTTCAAAGTCATTGTTTCAAGTCAGCCCACAGTCATGTTCCGCTTTGCCCTAACGTGCACCAGAGCTAATAGCATTTGACTTCAAGAACAAAGCAGTTCTTGGCAATTGAATAGAGGGTAGTGAGGCTGAATATTTTTGTGGACAGCTGTAGGATCAACTACTCCTGGAGGGAGGAAGGAGAGGCATTCAGAGTGTCACCTAGGAGAACAGCAACACAGTTCAGGCCCCGGGACTTCAGGCAGAGTGAGGGAGGAAGAAATGATAGAAACGCCAGAAAACAAGGACAGGACGTAACTGACCTCTGCCAGAAAAATCACCTATCTATATATAAAAGGCTAATATGCTAAGTGTCTGACCATCCAACCAGTTGCATGATGTGCACTGACCACCAGGGGGCAGAGGCTCAATGCAGGAACTGCTGAGCTGCAGTGACTTGGCAGGGGTGGTTCTCAGGGGATTTACCCCCAAACCAGAGAGGAGAGGGTCCGATTCCTTGCAAGGCCATGTGGTTCCACCTTCTGCCATGGGTTCTGTTGTTGCTGGGGCACTGTCGGCCCTGAATCTGGTTTACTGCTCACTTTCATTTGCATTTCACGACAGCAATTTGGCAGAGTGCCCTCTCCCACTCTGGAACCCCTCCAGGGATGCTGGAGAGCCGGTTTTGGCCAGGCCAAGGGACCCCACATGCCTGAGGGACGCTGCTCACTCTGCAGACGCCAGGGAGGGACCACAGGAGGCTGGCTCCAGGGCGTGTCCAGCCATCTCGCTCAGTCTCACCCGCCTGGCCACATTCTAATTAATTTCCTTTCAATGTGCAGGAATCCATGCACCGGGTCACCAGTATCATTATAACTGGTGTATGTGTGTGTGTGTGTCTGTGCGCACACACAACGTATGTACTGCTCAGTAGAAGGGCAAACAAATAGACACAAAGTGAAAAATACATCATGGCATTGATCATCTAAACGATATAACTTTCATTCTATTGGGTGAAGTCTCAAGTCATGGAAGAAAATGCTCTCTGGGGAAGGTGATGGGCCATTGTAGCCGCTGCCCCTAATGCTGTGGGCGCTGGAAAAGAGGCAGTGGCTGCAGGAGAATATGGATCAAACTCCCACCTCCCCTTTTTTAAGCGTCTCCCCTCAAGGGCTTTTGATGACATCAGCAACCATTTCTCTCTGGGAAGTAGATTCCTAGTCTCAGACATTTCCATATAAGTACAGTGGTACCTTGAGATACGAGTGTCCTAACATACGAGATTTTTGAGATACAAGCCGTTGAGCGAGCAATTTTTGCTTTGAAATACGAGCAACATTTGAGATAGGAGTCATCGCACGGATCGGCCGACTGCACAGGACCCACCAGTTTACCACGACTCGAGCACCTCATAGTTTCCCACGCCTCAAGGTTATGGAATGAATTAAACTCGCATCTCGAGGTACCACTGTATGCCTAAAGAAAACATCCCAACATGAGTTAACCATGTCAAGAGTATCTGTAATAGTGGAATATTATTAGAGAGCATCTTCAGAGCATCTTTAGAGTCATCTATTTACACTAAAGTGAGATGTCACATGCCGTTGGGATGTTGGGATGGAAAATGGTGCAGGAAGATATCGGATCACAAACCATTTTCCTCCCATCATCAGGAAAGCAGGCAACACGCTGTGTTGCATTCATGTCTTCAAATCTATTTGATTCACAATGAAAGGCCATTGCTAAGGTCTCAATGTTTTTCCCAGCATCCAATGTGTATGTTGATAAAATATCAATAAAACACTAGCCCCCAGGCAAGGCTCTGAGGGGACCTTTGGGAGGTGAACCTCGGGAATGGAATTAGCACCCACATATAACAGGGGAGCCAGAGTTCCCTGAGGGCCTCCACTGTGTGAGGGTACAGTGAGCACGCTGGCCGGCAGGCTGGACCCCAGACCCCAACCCTTCAGGTGCATGTTCTTGTTCTAAGCCCCCCAGTCTACAGTGTGTTGTTACAGCAGCTGCAGTGAACCACGACGGACATCTTCTGCTTTCACCTGCCACCCGATTGTAGTTCCAGTGCCCTGGGGGAGTCCTCAGGCCTCTGATGGGCACGGTGGTCCCCCCTGCGACCTGGGGACACAGGATTCTTAGGGGAGGATGGGTACTCCTTTGCCTAATCGGTGCTGAGTGCTTCTTGCTCCACTTGCCCCTAAGTCTTGCTTCCTCCCACCTCTATGAGGAAGCAAAGCCACAGCCCAGGAGATATATCTTTTTAAATTTTTAAATATATTTTATTGATCTTTCACAGAGAGGAAGGAAGAGGGATAGAAAGCTAGAAACATCGATGATAGAGAGACATAAACCAACTGCCTCCTGCATGCCCCCTACTGGGGATGTGCCTGCCACCAAGGTACATGCCCATGAACGGAATTGAACCTGGGACCCTTCAGTCCCCAGCCTGACGCTCTATCCACTGAGCAACACGGGTTTCGGCTCAGGAGATATTTCTTGACATCAAATGCCTTTCCCTTCCTGTCCTTGACCTCTAAGACTTTCTCCTCCCGACTTCCTTCTGAGACCTGGCTAGCTTCCTTTTCTCACAGGGACTTGGCCTTTACAAAATAGAGGTCAAACTCTGACTCTGCACTTACACCTGCGTTCTGTCCTGCCCAAAACATCCCTGAGGTGACGGAGCCTAAACATAACTGTCATAGCAGAATTCTGGAGAGGAGACTGCGGAGACAAAGATACTTCTAGTAAACTATCCAAGCGTGCCCGCTTCATGGAGCTGCGAGCAGGGTATACATTCCACACCAAGAACGGGCATCACGAAGCGAAAAGCTTCAGGTTTCAGTGCGCACTCCAGCCCGCAGTTAGACCTTCAAACACATCCCGGGAAATCACCTGGAGCGTTCTGAGCATATGTTCCCAGCCCCTTGCTTATTTAGAGGTGACACAGTTCTTCATGCGACGTGTTCATTTCCTGTAAAATGCCAGAACACGCGCTAGCGAGCCAAGCCGACCAGAAACTAAGGAAAATACATAAACATCATGTTTTACACCACAAAGGAAAGCAAGGTCATCCGAGCGGGGATGTTTCCATAAAGTACACAGCGCACTGCCCTCACCAGAGACACGGGCCCTGATGGATGATGGGGCGAAGGCAGGAAAATCTCACTCCAGCTGTGATGAACACTCCTGTGCAGAACAAGCCCTGCCTGCAACGGGGACACTTATGCCCCCCCCTCTTCTTCACCACAATGCTTCCTCTCCACCGGCACTTAACATGCAAGCAAGATTTTATTTTATTTTATTTTTTACGACTAAGGTCACATTACAAAATAGCACAGGCGGTGGAAGTAATAGAGGTTAGCCAGGCGGGGTGTGACCATGAACCCCAAGGCGCCCCCGAGGGCTGGGCGCAGTGGCACAGGTGTGCGCCTTCACTGGGTCGTTCAGGCAGGCTGACAGGTGCCATCAGCCGCCTCATAGATCACTGCCAGGCCCGGGCAAGATGGATGGCACACAGAACAGCGAGCCCCGCCGAGAGGAGAGGCGGCGCCGGGAGGACAATTAGCATCCTTCGGGATGAAAACGCCAAGGAGGAAGCCTGCTAACGGGAGGGCACGGAACCCAACGTCAAGGACATCTTCATCCCCATGGCAGCTGTGTCAGGAAACAGGTCTAGCATCTCGGCCTGGGAGTCTAGCCCCTGTGTTTCCTGATCAGGCTGCAGGGTGTGCCCCTTTCTGAGCAGTTGCAGGCAGGTCCACTGGCCTGGCCCAAGAGCTCTCAGGTGACACCAAACATGTCAAGCCTCGCCCAACCTCGTGACAAGAGCAGAGAGTGTCAACATGCAACTGGTCTCACGCTTCCCGAGATGAGCTGGATCTGGAAGAATTCCATCCTTCCTCCCTGGGAAAAGGACTCCACAGCTGGACAGTGGCCTGTGGAAGGTACAGGAAGTGCCCTGAGGGCAGGGGTGCTAGGTTCTTCTTTAAAAATATATATATTGTATTGATATTTTTACAGAGAGGAAGAGAGAGGGATAGAGAGTTAGAAACATCGATGAGAGAGAAACATCGATCAGCTGCCTCCTGCACACCTACTGGGGATGTGCCTGCAACCAAGGTACATGCCCTTGACTGGGATCAAACCTAGAACCCTTGAGTCTGCAGGTTTACGCTCTATCCATTGAGCCAAACTGGTCAGGGGCAGGGTGCTAGCTTCTTAAAGGATAACAAACACTTCTTGTTCAGCATCACCTTAAAACGATGGAAATCGCTGAAGGATAACCTCATGAAAAACGATACTGTTGATCAAGATAACCAAGTCTGTGGTTATCTTGTGGCATAACTGAGTTGTGAGTTTATATATAATTAATGAAAGCATAAGAGCCAGAAGATTACATAGGCACTGAAATTTATATTGATGGACTGTACTCATCTCAGTCTTTCAGAGTATACTACTTAAGTACATTCACAGGTGTTTTGATATTCTTCATGTACATGTGCTATGATTTCCTAATGCATGTCCATCCTTAAAGTGAGAACGGATAACATCCGACCTAAAAGTGCCCCCATGCTGGGAAGATCTTGAAGAATGTTTCGTGTACATTTATTCCAAAAAAGGAAAAAGAAACAAAAGACTCGCCACTCAACGTCATTCATTCCCTGTGATATAAGAATCATTGATAGTAGTGTTCGAGCTAAATATTATAAGAAAACATTCATTTCATCACTTCTCCTATCACTATTTGAGTGTAGATTATTGAAAGTGCAAACTGAATATCCTCCTCTCCACATATCCAATGAACTCCCACCATCTAATTGAGAGTACTTAGCTTTTAGACACCAGGTAAACCTGTAGCATATTCTACTGTTCCATTTTAATACATGAAAATCTTCAAACAATATTTAATTATATTATGATAACATGATAACAAGCCTTCATTAAATACTAACTTAAATTTAGAAATTCAGCTTGTCTCAAAGAAATTTTCCCCCCGAGGGAAATAATGTGTCTAATATTTTAATTGTTGCGAATACATATTCTTTTTTATTTCCTTATTACGTAATTAAAAGGAATGTGTGAGCTTGCTCACTTAAGTGTCAGGTATCCAGATTTTGGTTGGAGCAAAAATAAAGTTGCCTGAACGCATTCAGCAAAGCATGCATCATGTAACAAACATAGGTAACCAAAAATTTCGTTTATCCAGAAATGTATTCCTAGCATACTGTCCCCTTTTCTTATTAACGCTTCTGCAATTCACATAAAGTTAATTAAAACCTCAGCCACAGAACATCCTGTGGCTGCATGAAGTTTACATAGACGTGGTGCTTTAGTACATGAGCTGTCTGTCCCCTGCTTCACTCACTTCATTAAAGAACTGCATGGACACAAGCCTGTTGCTTAGCAGTAAAACACCTTCCCTACCTTGACCCTGAGTAAGTCATTTCCATGTTCTAGTTTTAATTCTCCCAATTAATTGTTGGGAACTAATGGCTCACAGATAGAATAACGGTAGTCATGTTTATGATTAGGAGCCCACACAGGGAAGATGGATGTACAAACATACGGGATCCTGTCAACTGTGGGGATGGGAAGAGGGTGGGGTGCAAACTGCTCTCCTGTTGAGACCACTGACTTGGGCAGATGGAATCTGTAGAAGAAAGAGAAACCCCAGAAGCACTTGATGAGCACTGGGACAGATGGGAGATTTAGGAAGCAAAGTTCCTTTAGAGCAGCGGTTCTCAACCTGTGGGTCGCGACCCCTTTGGTGGTCCAACGACCTTTGCACAGGGGTCACCTAAGACCATCAGAAAACACCTATTTCCCATGGTCTTAGGAACCAACACACCGCTCCTCGGTGTCGCAAAGTGTAGCAATGTAGTTTACTGTTGTTATATGAAGACTTGCCCATGCTACACCACGATTCAAGACAAAATTTCATTTATTTGTCATTAGAAATAAATAATTCACAATATATAATTACATATTGTTTTTGTGATTAATCACTCTGCTTTAATTATGTTCAATTTGTAACAATGAAAATACATCCTGCATATCAGATATTTACATTACAGTTCATAGCAGTAGCAAGATTACAGTTATGAAGTAGCCACAGAAATAATTTTATGGTTGGGGGTCACCACAACATAAAGAACTGTATTAAAGGGTTGCGGCCTTAGGAAGGTTGAGAACCACTGCTTTAAAGAGTGGACGTTCCAGCAGACAAAGCCAGCCATATTTTGAACCTGCGGCAACAGAAGGGGACGTTCCATGTTTAAACTTGGAACCTGGGATTAGAATTTCCAAAACCCGGGAGATGGAGACCTGCCAGGAAGAGCCTTCTCTAGGTCCAACAGGTAGATGGCAGCTCAGCCTTCTGATGCTGAGGAGGAAAGTCCTCCTGGAGGGGAGGGCTGGCAGCCAAGGAACCAGGGGTCCCCACTCAGGACACTCCCCTCCAGGCTGAGAGGATGGAAAGCTACACGCTGCTCTCCAAGGACCAATGGAACCTCACCCAGCGGTGGATGACCTGCTAGTTAAAACCCAAGAATTCCACATCCGGTACATAGAACCAGGGTGAGCAGGGACTTCCTTTAAACTACAGCTACCGCTGTTGGCCCTGGCTGCGTCTGGCTTGGGTTGAGCCTGTCATCATTTCTGCTGACGCAACAGAAGCAAATCACATTTTCAGACACAAAGAAAGCTTCTCTGACCCTGGACACGTTCTTTGTTTTCATCTGAGCGGTGGTTCCAGGCAGAAGTATGTGCATGAAATGGTTTCAAGTTTAAGGTCTTGGTGTACTTTCCTACATGACAGTATACCTTCATTATAGTAGTAATAACCTTAGTGATGTATCAAGTGCCCAGAAGTCCGTCATCCAGAACAAATCGAAGTCCTTGAAAAAACATGTTTAATCACCGTACCCTCCCTCATCATTCCAGCCTGCTGCTTTAACCATTCCTGCCTGAATTCCAAGTTCATGATAACCATGCTTTCCTTTTTCTGTAAGTACCTAGAGGCCCCATGCATGAAGATTCGTGCAATAGGGCTTCCTTTCCCTGGCTGCTGGCACTGGTTTTCTTTCGGCACCCGGGACCCAGGCCTTCACTCTGGCCACCACCTTCCAGAGCAACTGGAGGGCAGGGGGTGCTGACATCTTTGTCAGGTTAATTTGCATACCCACTCCTGATTGGCTGGTGGTTATTGCAAAGTGACCATCAATTTGCATATTTCTCTTTTATCAGTGTAGATTATCTATTTATAACCCTAAATTAGAAATGTAGGCCAGCTGGAAAGATGTGCTCTTTCTAGGAGATGTTTACATTTGTTCATTTGCTCACTGTGTGTCAGTGAGCAAATCCTAAAAGTATTGTGTCTCAGGGTCCATGGACTGTGGTCTACTAGTATAGCAATGATTCCCAGTTGATTTTATTTTCAGGGAGAGACTTCTTCTTTGCTCTGATTATATTCTCAAGGCCATTTTTTTTTTTGAGATTCTCTCCTTCAGGAAAAGCAGGAGTGTCTTTTCTGTACCCCATACATTCTATGTTATCTCTAATGCTCACAGTCAACTTGTCTTTTATTCCTTGACTTTAATATGATCATCCCAGTCAGCTCTCCTATCCTGTTAGATTTATATCAAACACAGTATACACTGTCTCCCTTTTCTGAGTTGTTCATTAGTACTATAATAGTATGGGATGCTGCTCATTTTGCTTTCACAGCTCTGCAATCTTATTTTAAGACTTTCTTTTATCAGTGTGTGTTTGAATAAAATGTTTTGATAAAGGCATTAAATTCAATGAACCTATGAAATTAATCACAAAAAAGAAATACGGTTTTGTTTCTTGAATTATGCTTTATCACCCTAATTGGATATATCAAGTATATTTTGCATGCATTCTTTCTCTCTCTCTCTTGTTCTTTCTTTGATTTGGGTTTAGACATTCCATTTTCATTAAAAAAATGGGGGAGGGGATAATTCTCATTGAATTTTTCCCATTTTTTTCTGAGATGAGATTCCTCTAACCATCAGTCTTCAGTTTGAGTTCTACTTTTACCCACTTTATTTTACCTTTTGGGCTGTTTTAATAATGATAATGTTTTCCATTTGCATTTAAGTCCTATTCCTATACATATCCCTTAACCTATAATATGTGATTTTTGTTTTCCTTTCTGTGTCAACCACAAATAAGAATAAATGTGTAATCATAAGCACATGTCCTATACTTTTCTTGTATCAAAGATACTTATGCTATCCAAAGAAATGGAATCTTGGGAAATGTTAGTATGGATCTCACATGTCTGCTTTTAATTCTGGTAGGTACGCTATGACTTCAAGAATCCTCATCTGTTGACCTCAAGTGTTTTAGACATTATCTAAAAATTATGTCCTTAAATATTGACAATTTCTGCCTATGACATGAGATTATTTAGCTCTTAATGAATTGGAATCCAGGAAAAGAAAATAGATACATTAAAAATGGTGGCAAGATATGAATAAGAAGAATTTCAGGCATCAGTAACATTAATAATAACAATGATTTTAACCTGATATTTAATGGAACATTTTCTTTACCCATACTATCCCTTCTCATAGGTTGAGCTGAGCTAGTTTTTATAGCTTCTAAGAGTGGGTATTAAATGAACATGCACTTGGTCTAAATAAATGATGGGCTATGACCGACCCTAGTAACAATGGTAATTAATTTAATTACTCTCTCATGAAGCTGTGCCATGTAGTTCATTTTCTCGTTCACACTCAAGTAGTTGATTACATCATCTCTGTCTCAGCTTTAGGGTTTGCTGACATGGGCTCCTTGGAAAGTGTGTCAGTTATGGATGAGCTCAGGAGCCAGAGCTTCACCTGCTCCCACAACCATCCCAAGTTTGAGGAAGTGGCCACTTCCTTCCCCCAAGCTGCTCTGATAAGAAAATATGATTTCTGTCCCTGGCCCTAAACAAAGGGTTCTGATAAGTCAGACCAGTTGTCAGCTCAAATTAAACCAAGTCTGACGGATTCTTTTGGGTCATGAAACCCTCCAAAATACAGGGAGAGGGGAAGTGTCACTGTGACTTCCATATCCCATTCCCACTAATCTCCATCTTAGGAAGCATCCATTTCTGCATGGATGTCTCCTCTCTGATCAAGAGGAACTCTGTGCTTTGGGTTAATCCCTGAGATGTGTGGGAACCCCTTTCATGTCCTATGTGGTTCAGGGTTCCCATTCACGGTTCGGGTTCTGGAGGAGGCCGCACATAAATGAAAAGAGAGACTAGGAAAGTATTAATTTGGTGATATGGAAGGCCAGGTGGGAGCCCACCTCTAGTGGGAAGACTACCACCTTCCTTTGGCCTTGCCATCCCTTTTATTCAGGTTGGGGAGACACCCTTTGCCCTGAAGCAGGCAATTCCAGTAACAGGTAGATTATCTTATCAGTAAGGATTTGCAGGATTCTTTGGTGGGAAAGTTGTTTCAGCGACCACTGTCTCAATTAGATAGGGGGTGGCTGGCTCTGACCTTTCAGAGCTTCCAGGTTGACCAGCCTTCCGGGTTCCTTGTCCACACTTTCTATTAGTGAGACAATGATTGATTTCCAGCACACATGAGAGTCCAGGAAAATGGTTTAATGATTACTGTGCAGGAATGCCAAAGAAAGATAGCCGATTGGCTTTTATGAAGATCAACCTCCTTTCCTCCTTACCTACTAATACTTCAATAGATGCGTCCAGGTAAATGTATCGTTATTGCACCACCTGGAATGATTTATCATATACTCTATGGTTGTGCATTTGGAGACAGCTTTCAACAAGAGTTGTTGTTGTTGTTGTTGTTTTAATAGCCATCTCTTTATTTTATAAAATCAAAATAATCTGCAAAACAATCCTACGTTCTAGGTAAGGAAGAAAAGATTGCTTGTAGCATTCCAGATTAAAAATGCAAAAACAAATGCAATTCTAAGCAGTAGAGATGGGAATGAAACATTGTCTTCTGTAACTGACATTTAAACGTGTGTAACATATAATAAGACTGCAATTTCTTAAAGCTTCTCAATAAGCTTTTCCATATGTAAAACTGATTACTGTCAGAAAAGCCAGTAAATACAAGTTATACAAGATGGCATAGTCTATTTCAGTTTGGGTTTATATTTGAATATTTCTGAGAGGCAATTTTGTCAAATGCTAGTGTTTCTTTAGACAGGAGGGCAACGAAAGGCAAACTAATTTACTTCCCTTCAGGTTAAGTGATGGACAGTCAGTTTTGCTCAAGACTTCTCACCTGATCAAAATTTATAACCTTTTATTTCCTTCTGTATTCAAACATTGTTGCATAAAAAGATATGTGATAATTTTAACATAATTTTTCTACTTATGTATGTGTAATTGATGTGATTAAGTAATCACAATGATGTGATTTCATGGCATGACTTAATTATGTGATTAATGAAAATCACAACTAAAGTGATTTTCATGGAAACTAAAATGTTTAAGCAGAAACCTTTGAAACAGCCATTATGGCATTTAAATATGCAAATAGATTACAGATATAATTTTTAAATATATGAAATGGAAATTCAGTAATAATGTGAAAAAGTTCTTTTTAAAGCCAATAACATATATAGGCAGGTGTGTATTGCTAATTAATCTAACTGTGAGTAAATATCGTAGCATGCTCTACTTTTGCTCTGAGTAGTTAGTAATTTTTTCTGGTGTGTAAAAAAATTAAATATCGATATATAGCAGAATAAAATTCTAAAGCAATACATGATATGATATTTTCATTCCATTAGTATGTTGTCCACATTTAAATGAACAGATAATATTTTTATTCAAAGTATATATTGCTTAAACTTTACCTTGAATATGTTTATTTAAGTAAAAAAATAAATCTAGTTGTTTATCTTGATTTTGCCGTATTATAACTGATATATATTGTATCAGGAGAAACACAAGAATTTCTGCAAAAAAGGAAGTCATAAATTGAAATACAGATTTTTTTCAGTTGTTGGTTTGCTATTTTTTTCCTCCCTAATATTCTTTCAAAAGAAAATAACTTATGCAACCGTCAACAATCACCCAAAAGTGTGAACACTCACACCTTTATTTTAAAATGAAGCTCTATGTTGAACTTGCTGACAAACATACATATATAAAACTCCATTAAACATAAATATTTCAAACATTTGGTTAATTAACACTTTCTAAAAAGAACTTATTAGCATTGATAATTCCTATCTGTGGAGCAATTATGACAACTTGTATTGGATTGTTTATACTTTCTATGGCGTGTTTTCTGCATTAGACTGTTAGTACTATTTGAGAGGAACTGTGTTAATTTTACTCATGAACATACATCCAGCACTTAGAATGCAGACAGATTTACAGCTGAGTTTCCATAAATGTTTTATAAAACAAGAAATTAATGGTATTTTCTTTTTACCAATCCAATTTGTTAGGAATTCAATAGGCTTCAATTACTAAACTGTCTGCAAGCAGACTTATTTTCTTACTAAACAGTTGGTGCTTTGTAATAATTTCAGAGAGAATATTAAAAGCAGCAAGAGAAAAACAGTTCATTACCTACCAGGGAGCACCCATACGACTGTCAGCTGATTTCTCAACAGAACCGATGCAGGCCAGACGGGAGTGGCAAGAAATATTCAACTTGATGAATAGCAAGAACCTACAACCAAGAATACTCTATCCAGCAAAGCTATCATTCAGAATTAAAGGGCAGATAAAGAGCTTCACAGAGAAGAAAAAGCTAAAGGAATTCATCAACTCCAAACCAGTATTATGTGAAATGGTGAAAGGTACTCTTTTAGAAGAGGAGGAAGAAAAAGGTAAAAGCCAAAAAATTATGAACAACAAATACATATCTATCAACAAGTGAATCTAAAAATTAAGTGAATTAAAAAATTGATCAACAGAATAAACTGGTGAATATAATAGAATCAGGAGTACAGAAAGGGAGTGGACTGATAATTCTCAGGGGGGAAGGGGTGAGGGGTGCACAGGGAGAGACTGGACAAAAATCATACACCTATGGATGAGATCAATGGGAGGGAGCTAAGGGCAGAGGGAAGGGTAGGAGCTGGGTGGAGGGGTGCTGTGGAGGGGAAAAAAGAGAAACAAATGTAATAATCTGAATAATAAAGATTTAATTTAAAAAAAAAAAGCTAAGCTTCAGTTAGTCCCAAGTAATGCTGTAGTTGTCTTTTATGTCTTTAGGATTATAACTTTTGTCCTCGTACAAAACAAAGACCATTTTCCCTTTTCCTTCTTGTCCTTTGTATTTCTCAACCAAGTGAAGCACGAGGTAATGGGGTGAGGCGATTGGGTAAGAGCCATGTGGACCCGAAAGATGAGGTGCTGTTCTAGGCTAAACTGGGTCTCCCTCCGCCCTGCATTCGCAGCCCCCCAACTTCCAGGCCTCGGAATGTGTCTGTTATTTGAAGGCAGGCACTCAAAAGAGGTGGGACTCAAATTGGGCCTGTGGGGAGACCCTCATGAAGTGTCGTGTCTTTGTAAGAAGAAATCTGGACACACAAAGAGAGAGAGAGGGGACGTGAGCACATGAGCAAAGACCTTGGGAGGAAAAAGCAGGAAGGGCCCTCTACAGCCAAGGAGAGAGGTTCAAGGGAAACCACCCTCTGACACCTTGAACTTGGACTCCAAGCCTCCAGAACAGAGAGGAAATACCATTGCCACCTACCCTGTGGTATTTGGTTTTTATGCCCCAGCAATCCAAGCAGGTGTCCAAAGTTCATGATGGCATAAGAGTTTCTGATCAAATAAGGCCTAATGCATCCAGGATATGAGGTGTGCATCAACAGGAGGTAAGCCTGCCCAAGGCCGGCTTTCAGACACGCCTCTGCCATGCCAACTACACGGTATGTCCTATAGACTAACACAGAGGGGGTTCTGTGTTTTAGGTCTCCAGTCAAAGGAACGTGTCCTCAGAAGCCATCTGGTCAGCAAATCCTCTAGAACAGTGGTTCGAGGAGACCCCTTCTCAAACTGGGGTAGGAAGACCTCGGGGATCCAGGAGATGCTTCCAGGGGTCTTTGATGTCTCCTTTCCCCGAATCTACACATTTAAACCAAAGGAACCCTGTGCAGCAGATTAAAGGCAGAACTGGACATGAGGATCCAGCTCTCTCCCAGTAAGGCAGACGTTATATTTGTAGAGATGTAACATACCATGTTTTCAAAGATGTACACACGACATTTTGACATTTCTTACATTTTCAGAAATGTAGAATTGTAGTCATTTCCAAAAATACATTATTTATGTTATCATTAATGGTTCTTTTGAACTAATCAAATATTTTCAATATTCTCTGTATTAATATCTTTTACGATAAATGGTGATAGATGTGTTCCACCTAAACAAAGATCTTTAGGGCTCCTCAAAAATTTTAAGAATGTGGTGGGCCTTGAGATAAGAAACAAAATATTAGAACTCTTCCAGGATAAATTTTTCCTTATATATTCTCTTGTCTCACCTTAACATCAGTGTAGAAAATATTCAATATCCTCTTCCAAAAGTATATTTTCCTGAACCTAGTTGTTACTCCTAAATTATAAAGCTGATTCTATAAGATAGTTTTATAATATGGAGGTGTTTATCTCTCAAAAAACATAAATAACTCAATTAAAATCAGCTCACAGATTGGAGTGTGAAGCAAATTTGTTATAATTAAGAAAAGAGATAAAAGTATCCAAACTGAAAAAAGTACACACTTATTAAAATATTCAATCCAAAGACATAAGACATTTTACTTTTAATTCCCTCCCAGTCATGTAGGTGCTAATCAACACACCCCCAAAGTGAAAGTTTCTCTACCTCACTATGCTCCCCGAGTCTGTGCTCCTATCTTTTCCACCTGGACTCGAGCCTCCAGGTGATATTTTAAAATACATATATATTTTATTGCTTTTCCACAAAGAGGAAGGGAGAGGGACAGAGAGCCAGAAACATCAATGAGAGAGAAATTTCGATCAACTGCCACCTGCATGCCCCCTACTGGGGATGTGCCTGCAACCAAGGTACATGCCCTTAACCGGAATTGAACCCAGGACCACTCAGTCCGCAGGCCGACACTCTATCCACTGAGCCAAACCGGTTTCAGCCAGGTGGTATTTTTTTAAAACAGAGTCATCCCCTTGTTTTTTTTCAAAACCACAATAATTTATCATCATATCAACAGAATAAAAATATATTAATCTCGTGGCCTGTGAGTTCTTAATGAATCAGTTCCTGCTGTGTTCCACCAATTGGAAAATGTCCATGGTTCTTTGTCTCCCCTTTTGGAAAACGTTTGGCAAATCCTCCCAAACGGTGATGGTTTATACCTTCCTCACACTGACCTGGGCTGGTCTGTGACTGACTTCACCCAACTGAAGGCAGAATATGTGGGTTTGTGACAAAAATCACACCTGGAGCACAGCAGGCCTTGCTGGTGCTATTCCCTCTGGGACCCCTACCTCTGTCTGAAGCACCAGCCTGATCTAGCCCAGGTCAGAATGACAGACTCCATGGAGGGGAGAGAGAGGAGACATCCCAATGGAGACCGCCATCCTGCAGGTGACTAACCAGGTGGCACAGGCGTGGGATCTCGCCCAGTGGAGGCGGGTTGACCAGATCTATAGTCTTGAGTGAAATAGCCAATGACGGTGCTTTAGGCCACCAGCATCACACAGGGACTAGTTGTGCAGCAACACGTCCCTTATTAAAATATTCAATCAAAGACCTTTCCTGAGCTCATTTCCTGTCCGTGAGCTTCCTTGAACCCATGCCTCATGCCTCTCTGGGATTTGTTCCTGCTGTTCCCTCTGATGGTAATACTTTTAGGTGAGATGTTTCTCTGGATTTCTCTCTCACTTTCTGCCCTTCATTCCTAGACCACCACCTCAGAGAGGGCTTCATAATCATTTTCTTTTCCCCTTACCCTGTTATTGTCTCGGTAACAACTATTCCGACCTGACAAAGATGGTTCTTTTTTTCCTCTTCCCGTTTTCTCTGTACTGGGCTATCAAACTGTGCAGGGAGTTTGTATACCTGGGGGCTAAACTGCCTGGCACATGCCCGCAATGAATAAATCAGAGAAGTCTCCAGATGTAAAAAAGGAAAGAAAAAAAAGAAAAGAAAGATGGACTTGTTATATTTAATAGCTCTAGAATAATGACATTTCACCTTTGGTAGAAAAACAACAAATATCTGAAATCTCTCCTTATGATAATATTAGCTCAAAGAAGAACTAAAAGGGAAATTCAGTTGTCCCAAAAGAGTGCTGTGACTGAGTGCATGGGAGCGTCCTGGTCATCTTCCGATCTGAGGTTACCGTTTTAAAAGAATTATGCAAAGAAGCATCAACATTTTGACATCAGGCTTGGTAGATAAGGAGAGGACAGTCACATTCCAGTAAATGACTGGATGAGTATGTAACTGAATGTTCACGATGATTTTAAACCTAGTGTTAAAGCAAATCACAAGCTAAAACAACTGGTGCCACATGGATGACAGGTCCCTTATTAATAAAAAAGATATACCATAGTGATTCCATCAACAGCTCCCAGAGATCTCCTTGGGTGCAGAGTCTGAAATAGACCTGGGATTGCCTCACTTGGATAGTAAGCTTTGTGGAGCAGTACGGTTCCACTACTCAGGTACTTTGTATGGAAAGGACAGTGGTACAGACACGACACATTTTCAGCATGCCACCCAGGAACCGGCAGCGACCGCCTGGTTACTGCCCTGGAGACTGTGCTGCCGAATCCCTGAACACATCCCCCAGTGTCCCCAGGTTCTCCAGGGCTCGAGATGCCAATTTGGCTTGAGAGAAGGTTGTAGGCCCAGCTGAAACAAATATGGACTCCTATCCCAGCAAAGTTTAATTTCAGTGTATCTTTCTTTCAAAACTACACCGATCCATCCACAAAGATTGGCAGCCAATATTGTCTGATATTAAAGGTTCAAGGAGATAGTACAGTCATTTTTATTTCATGGTGGAGAAAGAGAGAGAAATGTTTTTAAGACCAACATATGAATTCAGTTTGCCGTCTGTTCTGAACCCAATCCCAATACCATGTACGAAGAGGAGTAAATTAACATTTGGCAATTCCCAAAGCATTTTATATACTGGAGTAGTTTATTGCATATTATTTGAGCTAACCCTATATGATAAAAGGGCAATATGCTAAGTGTCTTACCGATCTGTTGGCTGTTCAGCCAACCGCTGGCCCAGTCGCTATGACTTGCACTGACGGCCAAGGGGCAGATGCTCCCACAGGCCGGTTAGCTGGCTGCTTTGATCGGGCTGATTGGGACTGGGAAAGAGCTGGACATGCCCTGGAGCCCTCCCATGGCCCCTCCCTGGCCAGCCAGCCCCCACTGGCCCCAATCGCCGGCCAGGCTGAGGGATCCCACCCGTGTACAAATTCATGCACCAGGCCTCTAGTATTATAACATGGAGATATTTCCTAAATATAAAAATATTTTAAGATTATCTTACAGAATTAATTTGAAATATATATATATCCTGGGACATTTTGGATGAAAGAAATATTAGAGATTTAGTGAGGAAAGATTGGTTTTCTCATGTTTCTATACTAGTGCTAGAGAATAGAGAATATAACAGTTTTGGAAATTCAGTGTTTCATTCCCATTGTCTTTTCATATTTCAAGCTAATTATTGTCATGTCATGTATTGTATACTTTTTTTAAAATTCGAAGCCATTTGTAGACATTTTGGAGGTAAAAAATGGTGAGGGAAAGGTAAGTTAAAAATAATATTAGGTGCCTAATTCCAATGTCTGCCTGGATACCATTAACCAAGGCAAAGGACAGAGGTATATAGCTGATTTGAGATAAACATATTGAATTTGGTAACACTGCAGGATTTTAAATGTCAACAGGATACACAGAAAGAGGAGTTCAGGGGTCATTTGAAACTACATAGCAGTTAGACCTCAGATCAAAGTCAGGACTGGATAAAAGACAGAGAGTCAGCTCTGTTCATAGTTGAAACCATATGTCTGTGACTATATTGCCCAGAGAGAGGATACTGCATGAGTGTAGCTTATTTGGGGGACTCAGAGGTGCATTGGGGATAAAATGGAAGCAGAAATTGTAAGCTCCTTTTTAAAGAAGTTCGGTAGCAAAGAAGAAAAAAGAAACACTTGGTAGACTGTCTTTTAACATTTCTTGCAAGGTAGGTCTGGTACCAACAAATTCCCTCAATTTTTGTTTGCCTGAGAAAGTCTTTATTTCTCCTTCAGTTTTGAGGGATAATTTCACAGGTTACAGAATTCTAGGTTGGTATTGTTTTTCTCTGGACCCTTTAAATACGAATCTCACCCCACACCCTTCTTGTTTCCATGGGTTCTAAGAAGATGGATGTCATTTTTATCTTTGCTCCTTTACGAAAGGTTTTCCGCCCTCTGATGTTTCTCAACATTTTTCCTTTCCCTTTGACATTTGGAATTTTGAATGTGATCTGCCTCTCATGTTCTTGCTACTTTTTGCACTGATGCTACAGGACCCTGTTGTTAGGGCAAAGAGAACATACGTGTAAAAACAAAGCAAAATGACCCTCATTCCTTTGTGGTTCACTTCTCCTGGTTTTAACTCTTTTCCACAGTCTACGTGCTCTTCTTTATTTGTCAGTATCCTGAGATAATTGTGTGTTGTGTGTGTGTGTGTGTGTGTGTGTGTGTGTGTGAGAGAGAGAGAGAGAGAGAGAGAGAGAGAGAGAGAGAGAGAGAGAGAACTTGTTGCAATTTATATAGTGTTTGCTTTATCAGTAGGAGATATGGCCACTTTGAAAGCAAAACAATCCCAATAGAGCGATTTTAATTTCTGATGATTCAGGTGTTTCTGATTTTTTATTTGTCCCTGTGAAGGTATTTTTTTACACAATTAAAACAGTCATAGCTAATGGGAAATGACTGGAAGACTAAGGAAATTAATGAAACAAATAAATGCAAATTCATTCCAGAGGAAAACATTTCCGTGTGTACTCTGGTGAAAGTTCTAGCAGTAACCAATACTTTATATTTTGAAAAGTAACTTACTATAGATGTCAAAAGACCATTATATATGTGTGTGTGTGTATACATGTATATATTCCTATTTAATAGCAATAATGAAAAGCTTAGTCATACTAAACAAAACCATAAATATGGCTCCCTATTACTTATTTTACTTGCTAACACCTCATTCCAATTCTGAGACTTTGTTAACAAAGATTAACATTGACCTTCTTTTGATTCTACATGTGCATGAAAATTAAATATATGTTCTCACCCATCCTTTGCTCTTAATTCAAACAAAGAATAGGTGCAGGATGTAGCTAAGACCTTATTAAAACAAAGGAGCATACCCTCCAAACAGAAGAAAGAAAACCTATTATTAATCCCGATGCTACCAAGCACATTCAATGTTTCACCTACAGATAATTGAACTTGTAAAACCATCGTATGTCAAATACCGGGAATTAGACACAAATACTGATTGAGGCCCACAGCCTTACAGCAGTGCTATTAATCTGCTTATATGGTAAACATAAGAAAAATGCATTAAACAGCTTTTGACATCTTAGAATAATATGCTTACTCTACTGAGTTGTTTAGACCATAAAGCTAGTTTCCCACATCTCCAACTTATTCTTTATATATATATATATAATTGATTTTTTATGGAAGGGAGAGAGATAGAAAGTCAGAAACATCGATGAGAGAGAGACATCGATCAGCCGCCTCCTGCATGCCCCACAGTGGAGATGTGCCCGCAACCAAGGTAGATGCCCTTGCCGGAATCGAACCTGGGACCTTTCAGTCCGCAAGCCGACACTCTATCCACTGAGCCAAACTGGTCTTGGCTTTTTTTTTTTAATACAACTTATTCTTAAAAAGGGGGGAAAATCCCATTTATCATTTATGCTTAAAAACTGGTCAAATTTTACTAAAGTAATAAAAGTTTTTCTTCTATAGGGAAAATGTGAGCTTGGCAGTTATTATAAGGTTTAAAATTGCGCGTTGAAAAAATATGATTCCTAGATTTCAAGCGACATAACATGTAATTAAATGGAAAGTTGTATACGTATACGGATGCAATCCATAACATGAAATCAGGCAGGACATGGTGCGTGGCCTCAGACAATTCAAACTACATCGTTCATTTTTTCTCATCCCTGAAATGAGTTTGACTCTGCCTTCTGAAGTCTTCAAAACCAGTTGCCAAATTAGTGGTCAAGACCTAAGTCTTGGGCACCAGTAAAGAAGAGAGCCAGATCACATGACAGCTGTTTTACACTGTCTAACACATAAGCTTGTGCAGCGCCGGGCTGTTTCACACCCATGGGGCAGCCAGGAGCATCTTGGGATTTGGTGTCTCCTGAAGTACATACTCTGTGGACATTTAGGGGTGCTAAACCAGTCCTAGAGCAGGAGGATCTAATCAAATGCGCGTCAGGAGATGAAGTGAAGTCACCTTGTTTTGATTCATCATCTGAGAATACCAGGATTAGGTCCTCTCACTTTCTAAAGAAATGTGCTGGATGGCTGTGCAAGTCAGTTGGGGGACCGAAACACAGTTCCCTCCTTCCTTCCTTCCTTCCTTCCTTCCTTCCTTTCTTTCTTTCATTTATTTAAATATATTTTATTGATTTTTTACAGAGAGGAAGGGAGAGGGATCGAGAGCCAGAAACATCGATGAGAGAGAGACATCGATCAGCTGCCTCCTGCACATCCCCTACTGGACAAGGTACATGCCCTTGTCCGGAATCGAACCTGGGACCCTTCAGTCCGCAGGCTGACGCTCTATCCACTGAGCCACACCGGTTTCAGCAGTCCCCTCTTTCTTAGACAACAGGTAGAAATGGTAGGAACATGGGAAGAACATAGGCAAACGATTATTTCTTTACAAATTGCTGTAAGAATTCTGCATGTCCCTCCACGCCCTCCTTGACGGAGATGAACGCTCTTTGCTAGGCCAGCATTTCATAAAGCTGGTGGCGCTTGACATATGCCCCCTTCAGGTCAGAGCACCTAGAAGCTCTGCCTGCTTCCAGGAAAGGCTTAACGAGGAGAACGGGGAGCTTTCTGGAAGGCAGAGGAAGGAGGGCCGGTTCCAGGGCAGCGGGACCCCGCTCAGGCTTGCAGGCTGAAAGGTCACCCATCCAGAATGAGTGTCACTGAAAGCCAGATGCGTGACCCAGGCAACCTGACACCAGGGAAGGTGACCACAAGGGTCCCGAAGTGTCCCTCGCCTTTTCCAGACATGGTGTCTCTGGGAAGGGTTCACAGATGAGTGTGACACATTCACACGTTAGGGGCCAGGGGCCAGCATAGACCTGCCCTCATGTCCCCACCAGCTGGGAACCCAGGGAATCAGGGCCACTTTCACTGCTGGTGGGCGGGCTACACGTGTGGCACTTCTACGGTCTTTCTCAAGTTCACTGATTTGTCAGAAGAGCTCAGAGATCTCGGGAAAGCACTTTCTGATTACAGGGTCATTCCAGCTGGGAGGATGCTCACTAGGGATGACTTTCGGTTATGATGCAGCCGGAGTGAACAGATGAGGGAGGAACGCGCATCTACAGCAAAGAACGTATGTCCTTCTTATTAAGGAGAGAGCATGTAAAAAGAACATTATACATTGATGAACAAAAAATGGATACAGCTGAAACCCGTTTGGCTCAGTGGATAGAGCGTCAGCCTGCAGACTGAAAGGTCCCAGGTTCGATTCCCGTCAAGGGCATGTATCTTGGTTGTGGGCACATCCCCAGTAGGGCGTGTGCAGGAGGCGGCTGATCGATGTCTCTCTCTCATCGATGTTTCTGACTCTATCCCTCTCCCTTCCTCTCTGTGAAAAATCAATAAAATATATTTTTAAAAAGATAGATACAGAGGCAGTAAAGCATCAAACGGACTATCAGACCACATCGGGAAGGTTAGGGAGAGGTGGGGGAGATAAGAGATCAACTGAAGGACTTGTGCGCATGCACATAAGCACAACCAATGGACACAAGACACTGAGGGGTGAAGGCAGGCATAGGAATGGGGGAGGATGGGGGGCAATAGGAAGATATGTACACATGTAACACATTAATAAAAAAGAAGAAATAAATGAACCTATGTCTTTCTTATTAATAAGTGAGCACGTTACCTTTCTTTACTGTCTTTAAAGCACAGAATTAGAGCGTTCCCAGCAGAATTGAAAGTCATTTTTAGTGAGCGAAAGTATCACTGCACCTAATTACCGTATCGCTGAGAAAGCCAGAGAGATTCAGGAATGCACATGATTTTTAAATCAAACAGAGAGAGAGGCAACAACTGGAAACACAGGGAACATTTCCCCCCCACCCCCTCGCCAGGCCTCAGTGCTCCCGTGCGTATCTTAATATTTATTTTCTTAAATATATTTTTTATTGATTTTTTACAGAGAGGAAGGGAGAGGGATAGAGAGTTAGAAACATCGATGAGAGAGAGACATCGATCAGCCGCCTCCTGCACACCCCCTACTGGAGTTGTGCCCGCAAGCAAGGTACATGCCCCTGACCGGAATCGAACCCGGGACCTTTCAGTCTGCAGGCGGATGCTCTATCCACTGAGCCAAACCGGTTTCAGCTCCCGTGCATATCTTAAGTGAACAATCCAGGGAGAGATTGGGGAGGTGATGGTTGGCTTCCTTTTCCTTCTCGTCACGGCTTACTCTGCCCCTCAACCCAGTTGGTGGCTCTGTCCCACCGCTTGAGGAAAGCATGTTTTTTCATTGAGAGGCGATCACTCACCGGGAAAATGCCAATTTATTTAAACTGTTTGGGAAAGCTATGAACTATGAAGTACACATAGGAGTTTCTGATTATGAAGCAGACTTAAAGACATATTGACTGTAGTTACACATTTCCGGATTCGTTTAGAGTTCTGGGTAGAGAGCATTAAAATATATTCTGTAACAGTGTATATAGCTGTTCTACAGAATAATCACATTCAGGAAGAATGAGGCCAATTTTCTCTATTATCTAAATACGTATGTTTACATGATAAAACGATGCTCTTAGGGATTCTTACCAAACATGTGAATATGAAAAAAAGGCTCTCGCCAAGACCGGTTTGGCTCAGTGGATAGAGCGTCAGCTTGCGGACTGAAAGGTCCCAGGTTCAATTCCGGTTGGGAGCATGTACCTTGCTTGCAGGCACATCCCCAGTAGGGGGTGTGCAGGAGGCGGCTGATTGATGTCTCTCTCTCATCGATGTTTCTGACTTTCTATCTCTCTCCCTTCCTCTCTGTAAAAAATCAATAAAATATATTTTTTTTAAAAAAAGAAAGAAGGCTCTCGATATAATTGCTTCCCACTCGCTAAAATCCAAGGAGGCTCTCAGTCCTTATGGTGTGATTATACACATTGACACACAAAATACACGTGTGCATGCACATGCGAACGGCCTATGATGCTTTATTTCAAGTATAAGAAAGTTTCAGTGGGTAATAGCTTTCTATTAACAGGATTGCTTACATTGCATTACCATCACAAGATTGCCTCTTGCATCCTATAGGAAAGACAGCTCACGCAAACCCGAAGGTTCAAAGACATCTCCTAAAAGGCGGTCATCATCTCCTTTGAGTAATGAATCTCAGCCTGGGCGGCGTGAGCAAACATCTGAAGGAGGGCAAACTACATATTTTATGCTGCGTTTACACGTACAAGGTAAGGCACTGATCTTCCCTGTCGGTATGGATTATTTTTTGTGGGTTTGTTTCAATTAAAAAAGACCCGCTTCCCGTTTTGGAAGCGATTCATCATGGCACACCTCCCCTTAAGGTCAAGCAAGATTTTGCATGCGCGCATCAAAGGGAAGACGCCTGGTCACATCTCCCTTCTGACATTTCAGAAAAACCCTCCATGCAAATGAGGCGTTTGACTGAACTGCCAAGCGGGGGTGGCACATACTTCACAGGGAAAGACAACGCGCATCTCCCCGGTGACCGAGGCCTTCATGTGCCTCCTCTCAAGTGCAAATGAGACTCGGTTTCTCCCCTTTGAAGCGGAGCGAGCCTTGCTCAGAGGCAGCCGAGAGCAGAGGGATGCGGATCAGGCCTCCAAGTTCACAGGATGCTTTCTCTCCCACAAAGACACCTCCGAGCGGGGAGACACGTTCCATTCATCAAGCCATTCCGTGTCGCTTCTAATTGGCTTTTGAAAAACTTGAAATACCGGCTCGTTTCTCCCCCCTCAGATAATCTCCCTCGAACACTTGACTTTGCTCTCACCTCTGATTTGTCATGATTAACTACCACTTTCGCTCTAATGGACGGTCTCTTTCTTATCCAAATTGCCCCTCATCACACGGGAACCTTAAGGGGAGGGAATTGGGATGCAGGCTTTTTATGAAACTCAGAGGCCAGGGCTGAGGTCAGATAAGCACACTGGCACATGTCCCCTCCTCCCATCCCTCTACCTCTGCCCCCGCCAGGCCACAGGCCAGCAGACACCAGCTGCTTGCTGTCCCCAGAGTTCCCATGGCTGCGGTCCCCAGTCCCAGTGGGAAAGTGGTTTGTCTGTCTCAGGGTCCTCTGTGGGGTGGAAATAGTACTCGCTTCATCAAAGGCTGCTTCCTCCAATCCCAAATAAATACGTAAAACCAGATGCCTGGGCCAGGCGAGAATCCAGAGAGATTCTAGATTCTTCGGGGTTAGCAGATCTTGGTTTAGTTGTGCTGGTGCCTTGAAGAGCCCTCCCCATTTTCCATTCCTATCGTGTCCGGGATGCACTGAGCTCATGTCCTTGTTTCTTCTTTCTTTAAACGCAATTGCCTAAAGAGCCTCACACGATTCCCAAGAATGAAATATCACTGCCCAGTTCTAAGGGGTCATATCACTCACCTGTTATCTCATTCTGAGACGTATCTCCTATGACGGTCTGATAAACAGAACAATGAAATGCTACCCGGTTTTACATTTTGTCTTAATTTCCAGGAGGCGCTTGCATGGGTCATACTTATTTTGGCATGAGAACTAAACTGGGTCTGAGGGCTTATTGAATACACCTGAACACCGGTATACGGTACAACAAGAAAGAAAATGTCTTCAAAATCTGTAAATTGTCATGAACCTACCTTTGCAGATCAGATGCCCCGGGGAAAGAGACACTGAGATGATGGTGTCCCGGAAGTTAAATTGTCATGTGCCTACCTTTGCAGGACAGATTCCCCGGGAAAGAGACGCTGAGATGGCATGTGTGCCGGAAGTTCAAATGCCATGTGCCTACCTTTGCCGGTCAGGATCCCTGGGAAAGAGATGCTGAGGTGAAGAGAGAGTCCTGGAAGTTTCTAGAAAGTGCTCCCGGGGTCCACAGCTGGGCACCTGGTGGAAGAAGGGAAAGCAGGATTGAGTTGGGGAGAAGCTGGGTGGCCTCAGTTATAATATAACAGGGTGCCTTGAAGAAGCTCAGCGGGTGGGTCTCTGTAGTCCGCAGCATCCGCTGATGTGACATGAAGGACCACAGAAGAGGGGACACCACCTTGGACAAGCAAATCTCTTCAGCAATGGACAGTCATGGAGAGATGACACCATGGCTATCTGCCCAGGGTCCCCGCCTCTGAGACATGCAGCTTGGATTCACAAAGGCAGAGGGGGTGGCATCTGGATAGAACACCACAGCACCCCTATCTCTCCGGGTTGAACATTAGTCTTTTTTCTGAGATTTTTTAAGAAAACATTTATTTATTTATATATTTATTTTTACTATACAGTGGTACCTCGAGATACGAGTGCCCTAACATAGGAGATTTTTGAGATACGAGCGGTCGAGCGAGCGATTTTTGCTTTGAAATACGAGCAACATTTGAGATAGGAGTAATCCCATGGATTGGTCGGCTGTGCACACGACCCACCAGTTTATCGAGACTCGAGCGTCTCATAGTTTCCCACGCCTCAAGGTTATGGAACGAATTAAACTCGTATCTTGAGGTACCACTGTATTTTATTGATTTTTTACAGAGAGAAAGGGAGAGGGATAGAGAGCCAGAAATGTCGATGAGAGAGAGACATTGATCAGCCACCTCCTGCACGCCCCCCACCGGGGATATGCTCACAACCAAGACACATGCCCTTGACCAGAATTGAACCTGGGACCTTTCAGTCTGCAGGCCGATGCTCTATCCATTGAGCCAAACCGATTTCAGCATTCTGACATTTTTGGAATTAACATATGGGGACACCTGTGTTGACTGGACCTCCAAATACTTCATCTGACATCCCAGAAAGCCTAATGACACCAAGACATAGAATTCATCTGACATCCAGGTGCCCTGATAACACCAAGACATAGAACTGACATCCCAGGTGCCCCAATAACATCAAAACATAGAATTCGTCCAAATTTAAAGTGTTCGGTTAGTCCGGGTCTCCTCTCAGAGAACAAAGAGTGTTTCCCTAAGTCAGAGTGGCTGTCACCATGTAGACCAGTGGATCTCAACCTTTCTAATGTCGGGACCCTTTAATACAGTTCCTCATGTGGTGGCGACCCCGAACCATAAAATTATTTTCTTTGCTACTTCATAACTGTCATTTTGCTACTGTTGTGAATCGTAATGTAAATATCTGTGTTTTCTGATGGTCTTAGGCAACCCCTGTGATGCGGTCAATGGACCCCCAAAAGGGTCTCGACCCACAGATTGAGAACCGCTGATGTAGACTGTGCGTAGCCACTGGAATATTGGCAACAGTGTGATTGAAGCTAAGAACATGCAGGCCCCCTTTGCTGTGGATTCACAGATCTGAGTCTTTTTCTTACATTTAACCATTTTGGCAGATGTAAAGACAGATCAATACCAGTTCTTTTGAATAAATACAAGTTATTCTTCATTATGAAACACACCAGTGGAATGAAACAACAAGCAGAGTGAGTGCTGACACATTCATCTGAGAACTCAGTAATTAGGTTCTGACCAATGTTGCATTGACTGTACAATGAAATCATGAGACAGGGTTTGGGGATAAGATAGAGAAGAAGCAAGATGCCTTAAGTAATGGGCCTATGGAAATGCTCCCACTGAGTGCAGATCAGCGGGCATTTCTCATGAGAAAGGCTCAGCTAGAGCTGTGGACAGAGGCGGCTCAGGGCTGTGGATGTCGAGTCAATGGGAGGGAATATATTTTAGGTTTAATCCAAGTTGAAAGATTTAGAAACAGCTTGTAAAAACTCCAACCAAGAGGTAGTTTGGTGTAGCTCAGTGGTTGGAGCGTGCACCCAAGCACCTCAGGGTCTCAAGTACGATTCCCTGTCAAGGGCACCTACCTGGGTTTGAGGTTTAAAAAGATATATTATTGATATTTTACAGAGAGGAAGGGAAAAGGATAGCGAGTTAGAAACATCAACAAGAGAGAGACATCGAACAGCCGCCTCCTGCACGCCCCACACTGGGGATGTGCCCGCAACCAAGATACATGCCCTTAACCAGAAATGAACCTGGAACCCTTTATTCTGCAGGCAGATGCTCTATCCATTGAGCCAAACCGGTTTCAGGAGGTTTAAATCCCCGCCCCTGTCAGGATACATGCCAGAGGCAACCAGTGGATGTGTCTCTCTCCCACTGATGTCTCTTGTCTTTCTCTCTGCCCACCCCACCCTCCACCACTCCACTCTCTCTCTAAAGAACAAGCAAGTAAACAATGAACAAGATATCATCAGGCGAGGCTTCACAAACAAACCAATAGTTCAACCAGAAGAGTCAGTATTTTTCTAATAGCCAAGATCAAATGAGTTAAACAAGCTGGCGGTCAAATATGGAGCACAAGATCTCAAGCAGCAATAAATCAGAAGAATAACGGTGCTATTGAACACAAGGTGTTAATAGGGTTGTGAAAACACGATTCCAGTCTGAAAAATTATCCTCGTCCCTAAAATATTCAAATACTGAGCTACGCCAAAATTTTCAGGACTTGTCTTCAAGCAATAGCGAATGTAGGCAAATTTAATTTTTTTTATAGTGCACCTACCTACATGTGGCTGGATATTTGCTAGGCGCTCTATGCAATTACATCTTTTCACTTAAAAAAATGATAGAAGCATCATAATGCTCATTTTACATTTGAGGAAACTAACTAGGGAATGTTAAGTTACTTGTTTAAGGGAGTAATAAACTATTTCCAATCTTATCCTTATGAGATCTAAGCATGTAATTCATGGGTTCCATGACCTAGCAAGTAACTGTTTTCTCCCCAGTTTTCTCCCATGGTTTCTTTGAAAACTGATTTTAAAACATACCATAATAGAATAAATGGTTTCTTTTTGCCCCAAAAAACTATAGGATAAGAGTTGGCGTTGTTTTCAATTGAGTAGTAGTCATTTTGGTCACGATATCTGTAATGTCATGTTCAATTGACAAAATTTGAAGAAAATGAGCTGAGCAGACATTTCTTTTGAAATAAGTCTTTATATGCCAGAGGGCCCTCCATATTGGTTAGCATTCTAGACCAAAAGCACCAGCCTGTGCACATGCATGCCATGTTTAACTGAAACTGAGAGCTATTTGTGTAGCAGGTCTGAAACCAAGAAAGTGAAAGGAAAATGTGTTTCCAGAAGAAAACGGGCCCATAAAATATATTAAAAACAAAACAAAACAGACAAACAAAAACAACTGGTGAAATGTATCCTGCCTTCTAGGTTAGCATCAGATACTCATGGAAGGCATCTCTCACCTGACTCTCAAAATTTAATTTATCACAAAGTCTTGTCAAATTTTCACTTTTCATTCTTAATGCCTTAATTAAACAAAATAACTATACTATATCTATCTGTCTATCTATCTATCTATCTATCTATCTATCTATCTATCTATCTACCTGAGAGAAAGAGAAAGAGAGAGAGAGAGAGAGAGAGAGAGAGAGAGAGAGAGAGCACACAATCATCATGATGAGAAGTAAAATAAATAAATGTGGGCAACAATTTCCTTGGCTACTTTGCTGCCAACCAGTACCCCTCCTTATAACAATGAACATAGAACAAATATAGTATTTTACATGTTTTATGAACGGGCCCATTTGAGAAGGTTGGAATTCACCCAACGCTTCCATGTGAAGTATCTATCCTTCAGAGTAGCTGGCTGGGTAAAAAGTAGAAAGAAGTCCCTTGAGATGGAAGACAGTATGGCACATTTGTATATCCTGGAAATAACCGAGATATTTCAAAATTCAAGTAGAAGATAGAAATGCTCTCTCTGTCAAATGCTGTCATAAGTTCCAAGTCACTCGTCTCTCTCCAATACTCAAAGTAGGCCTGGGAAGGTTTCTCAGCTCTGCCTCTTCCTCTCAGCAGGCACCTGCACAAACATCCGGGTATTTCTCTGCAACCCAATTCCTCAGCCTCCATCCAGTGTTAAAAGATCGTTTGTAATTTGTGATGCCTCTTTTGGAAATAAGAAAGACAGTTGATATATTCAAAACCATGACTTATTTCTTTTCTAAGCAAAGTTTCGGAAGATAAGTCCTCTCACCCTGAGCTCAGATGGGAAACTTAATGTGTATCACATCCGATTGGCCACATGAATAAAGGGTGCCAGTCCAGAGCATTAAGTGACTATGCTTTGTCAGCAACGTCTCTGCTAATGAGACCCGGTGTGTTCTTCCTGTGGACATGAAATCTGAATGCCATTAGCAGGAATGAGAACACCTTTATTAAAAAAAAAAAAAAATCTCTAAAAAGGCCGCAGGACAAAGTTCAATATTCTTGTCTAGTATAGAGAGGGTTAGTGGCTTTCTAAAAATGAGACTCACCTTAAAAATATATCTTTGCATATACATCTTAATTGTTTTGTGAAAGAAAAAAAACGTTTGCTAACTTTCAAAACCATCCAAGAGGAAGACATCCTTTCAGTACCTCCCGGTCTGGAATAATATTCCTTTTGGAAGACCCCGAGGTCACCTTTACGGATGGTGTTGAAAGAGCCCTGTGGTCTTTGCCAGGCCGGGCAGGGAGAGAAGTCCATTATGCAGACTTTGCAAAGCTGGACAAAGCCGTTCTTCAGGAGGGAACCGGGGGCTACAAAGTCGGGCCATTTCTCTGTGGACAGAAATCTCCGGGTACCCGGAAACAAAGAAGCCTTTAAAATGCTTCCTGCCGATACCTTTCAAATTGAAATGTGGACTCATCATACCCTCCTGGCGAAGAGAGACTGCATTGCCCAACGCAGCACCTAATCAGGTGGCGTGAGCGTTGAGGACACAGGCAAAGGCAAAGGTTCTGCCAGCAATCGCATTCAAATGTCAGGAAGAATCCGCGCATCATTTGATAAAGTTCTGTCTTTACCTGACAAAAGTACGCGTGGAAGTTCTGAATGCATTTCAAGTTATACTTACTTGTGAGGCAGTTGAATTCCCAAGCTCATAAAAAATGTAAAACACTATATTTGGTTTATGTTCATTGTTATATGGAGGGGTACTGGTTGGCAGCAAAGTAGCCAAGGAGATTGTTGCCCACCTTTATTTATTTTACTTCTTATCATGATGATTGTGTGGTCTCTCTTTCTCTCTCAGATAGATAGATAGATAGATAGATAGATAGATAGATAGATAGATATAGTATAGTTATTTTGTTTAATTAAGGCATTAAGAATGAAAAGTAAAAATTGACAAGACTTCGTGATAAATTAAATATTTTGAAAAATATATTTTATTGATTTTTCACAGAGAGGAAGGGAGGGATAGAAAGTCAGAAACATCGATGAGAGAGAGACATCGATTAGCCGCCTCCTGCACACCCCACACTGCAGATGCGCCCGCAAGCAAGGTACATGCTCCTGATCGGAATCGAACCTGGGACCTTTCGGTCCGCAAGCTGACGCTCTATCCACTGAGCCAAACCGGTCTCGGCGATAAATTAAATTTTGAGAGTCAGGTGAGAGAGATGCCACCCATGAGTATCTCATGCTAACCTAGAAGGCAGGACACATTTCGTCAGTTGTTTTAACCAGTATCTGCAACTGAACAGAAAGCACACATTCCTAGAAAAGACATGTGCAATACATTTCACATGTTCTCTCCTGAGTTTGAGAATTCAATCCGGCACCCCTGGATTTTAGAGGTCAGAGAGTTCAGAAGCTGGAGATAATGACTGGAAGTCAGAGGTAAGGCAAACCGTTCGGCCGTAACAGTGCTATCTCAGGGAGGGCAGACTAAGAAAAATAGGGATGTGGATACAATTTTAGAGGTCCAGTTCCGAGAAACTGTATGAGTTGAAAAACGTATTACACTCTTTTTCTTTTCCTTATTAAGATGAAATTCTGCCTTTTCATCTCTTGACCAATTCATAATTTATCCAAGGTCTACCAATTTCCTTCTAGAGGGTGTAATGCATTTTTCTAAGGTCTCCGGAGCCTTATAGAAATCTCTGGACCCTGGCAAGTACTGGAATGATTTAAATAATGTTGGGCCATTTCCCATTCCCCATCCTCATGATTCAAAATTATGAGATTCGCCAGAGGACTGGTGCACAAAATTCATGCATGGGGGAGGGTCCCTCGGCCTGGCTGGGAATCAGGGCTGAGGGGCCCTCTGACTACCAGCCAGGGCCTCCCTTCCCCAACTGCTGGCTGCCTGCCAGAGCCTTCCTTCACTCTGTGTCACCCCCTGGTGGTCAGGGCCTATCATAGCAACTGATCGAACTTCCAGTCTCCTGGTGGAACTTCCCAGGGGACACTTTGCATATTAGCTTTTTACATATATAGATTCTGGAAGAGTTTTTTTTTTTTTCAGATCACATCTTAATGAAACCATTGGAATTTTTTAGCATGAAAATAAACAAATAAACAGAAAACAAACAGGGCATTACTCAATGTCACTTTCCTTAGCCTCTGGGGTATTGCCAAATTACTGACACCCAACCCATGAAAACAGACTCGTGTCAAATTCCATTTTAATGCAAGTGTAAAAGAGAGGTTGGCCTTGGTGCTATAGTTTATTCCCAGAGGAAGTATATCTTTTATTGGATTTTGTTTAAAATTTCCAGAAATAAACGCAGTCTTTTGAGGTCAGCTTTCTATATATAGAAAACAGTTTTCTTAGTATCCAAGTTGGAAATTACCTAGAAACAATGTTGAATTTTGTTTATCTTTTATATTTTTATCTGCAGAGAAATCAGATATTTAATAAAATAAGTCAAGTATGTAACCTCTCAGTTGATCTATGTGTGTGTATGTGTGTATGTGTGTTATTTAGACTGCTATGTAAACTATAAATAAATCAGTGTCAAATCTAGAATTATGCATTTTTCCATTCTTCATAAATGTCAGGTATTTTCCACAACATTCAAAATTTCCCCAATAGTAAAGTATTTGAATTATAAATTTAGATTTAAAAATTGGCAGATCCATAGCTTGCTCAAAAATGAATTATTTTTCCCAGAATAATTTCAGACAAAAGTTTGATTTCATGATGAATGCTCTTGTGATGGCAATAAATCATCCCACTGAAGGTAAAGAACTCTCCTCTTGCAATGAATTACCACTTCAGGGTGTCCTTGAAGCCTCCGCGATTTGATGGTCATATTTAGAGCTGCATAGCAAAGATTCCACAAATATTATTGTTTCTTGTGAACAAATCATTGTTAATGGTGACTCCAACCATCGGGACTGTAGGGGACAGAACCTGGTCATTAGCAGCACCGTCTCCTGGCGCTCACATCTGGATTTCTGGAAAGAATGTCCAGATCACATTTTGTTAAAGTAAAAATGAGATGGGAATCTGTTCTACCGATTCAAATTTAAGAATTTCCTTTTTTTTTCTTCCTGACCCCTCATGAATGCCTCTCACTGTGCGTAAAAATGAAACATTATACCCAGATATCTTTCTGTATAAGATTTCTGCCTTTTATTTTTTATTTTTTGTCTTCACACACATTCATACACACACACAATCCAATGACAAAAATGTGACAAGTCTCCATGTGTAATATGTTGTTATTAAAAAAATATATATATATTCTGCCCTGGTCAGTCTTGCTCAGAGCAATCCCCGGGACTGATTGAGGCTCAAGAGGGAGGCAATCCATTGATGTGTCTCTCTCACATGGATGTCTCTCTTTCTTTCTCTCCTCTCTCTCTTTCACCCTCCCTTTTCCTCCACTCTCTCTAAAAATCAGTGGAAAAAATATCCTTATTCATTGAGTGAGGATTTTGAAAAAAATTCTGCCACGTCAGAGGTCTCCTCCGAGGATAACATCACGCTGATGTAAACTGAGCAGGTGTTTGTTCTTGGAGCTGGCTCTCTCTCCAAGGCCATGGTTCCTGACCCCTCCCTCCTGGTCACAAGTTCAGCCTTGGCCACGACCACACCAGTGCCTCCACCACAGCCTGCATCTCCTGGCTGGCCTTCCAGCACATTCAGTCCAAGGAGGCCTGGGCCTTACGGACTAGGGGGGTTGGAGCCAGTTCTCACATTCTGCTCTTGGCAGTGAAAAGACTTGAGTCCTCTGACTACGGTGGTTCATCTCATTGGGGGTTTCACTTCCTGAGTTCCCAGTTACCTAATGTCAACTGCAGTGCAACGCTATGAAGTGGAAAATTCTAGAAGTTTAAGTTGGCCTTTCATTCTGAGTAACAGGCTGAAATCTCCTTCTGTCCCAACATGTCCCACCATGGACAGGAAGCCACCCTTTTTTCAACATCCGCACACTGCCTGTCTGTCACAGTAGCATGCTAGGTGGTCCAATCAACAGTTGGGGCATCACAGAGCTTATATTATCTCTCTGTTATGTGCTATGACCTTAGCTTATTCTTCAATCAAGCAAATCAAACGCCCCTCCCAAAAAATGCATGAATAATAAATCACTGATGATACAGATATGCAAAGAGAAGACATAGTGCTCCCTCAAGAAGACGAGGTGAATGTTCTTGACTTGATGAGGGTTCTTTGAGACCGTATTTGCAGTCCCTTTTCAAAGTGTTTCATTGTAAGTAATTCCCTCTTTATGTGTGAAATTACAATTGTCGTCTTCCAGAAGAGGGTCTCAGAGAAAAGGCATCGCTTTGAAAGACGTGGGCTATGAAATCGCCCTTCTCCTGGCTTGATCCTTGGGATTCTTCTCC
>JAAGEH010000026.1:1994048-2006938 GCA_011751065.1 Lasiurus cinereus
ATATATATATATATATATTAAATGCACTGGTAAGAGGATGAGAAGTCAGGTAGAGGAGAAAATTAGTGCAGAATATTAACCAAAAAGGCTTACTTACTTTCTTAAGTTATGAAAGATCTTGAGAAATCAAGCCCCAAAACACGGTGAATCTCGGAGAAACAACAGAGATTCTGATAGAGAGTGAACTAGGCTTTTTATAATATAGTTCATCCAAAGAAGCATTAAAATATATACTCCCTATACTATTCCACAGGATCGGATCATCAAAAGCACTCACAGAGCCCTGTACACCTGCATAAGCTTTACTATTCATCACCCCAGGTAAGAAAGCCGGCAAAATCCACAGCAGCCGGGGAGTGTAAGGCCTGCTCTCAGGGTCTCCCCAGAATCTCTCCAGAGAAGCTCTGTCTCCAGATGGTTAATCACCGAGGTAACATGTTTACTAAAGGGTCTTGCATGTCACTGAGCCGGAAACAGGCTGCCTACCCAGGTAAGCCACGTGCAGCAAAGCATCTTCTGTATGTTTTCTGAGAACACTGCATCCACGCGGGTTTGAAACGCGGCCAGTTAGGTTCTGACATTTCACTGCAAACTATAAATCACGAGCTAATCCGCTTCGGCCCGGTCTTGGCTAAAAATCATTAGCGTGTTTCCAGACCTCCTTGGAGGAAAGCCTAGCGTTATTCCAGACTGGCTACCAGCGAACCCCTGCTCAGACGGCAGTCTATCTCATTACTAATCAGAGAAATGGAAATTAAAACCTCAGTGGGATATCCGTGTCCACAACATGAGTGAGAAGGAAAAGATGGACATTAGCAAGTAAAGGAGAGAATAAGAAATAACAGGCATTCGTATCACACGGCATCTGTGAGTATAAACTCACAGGACCACATTGGAAAGGAGATTTTTGAATCCTCTAAAGCAGTGGTTCTTAATCTTTCTAATGCTGCGACCATTTCATACAGTTCCTCGTGGTGTGGTGAATCGTCATGTAAATATCTGTGTTTTCTGATGGTCTCAGGCGACCCTGCTAGTGGTTCTCCGCCTGTGGGTCAGTGCTGTAGAGCCTGAGACCATCAGAAAACAGGTCACGACCCACAGGTTGAGAACCGCTGCTCTAAAAGGTGAAGGTGCACATATCTTCTGACCTAAATGTCTATTACTACATAATACGCTCCACAGACATGTGTACGCATGTATATCTTCCAATATATAAAGAACAATAGCTGCAAATTACAAACAGCCCAGATGTCCATCATCAGGAAAGCATTGACATGAATTGTGGCATACGTATTCAAATTCTCTAACAATGAAAACAAGCCCATCTTCACTCAGCAATCTAGGAGAAACCCACCTGCCTAATGTGGAACATTAGAAGTGGACATGAAAGGAGAAGTGAATCTGTTTCTGTGAACTTCAACCCAAGACAACACTATGGTGCTTAGTGACGAATGCAGAGCCGGTAAAACCATACATGTCAGCCAGAAATGGTTGTGGTACCAGTCTTTCAGGGCACAGAGGGTAGGTGGTGATGGTGATTGGATGCAGAAATGAGGAAGGCGTCTCAGTGGTGTTTTGAAAGACCTGGTGTAGCTGCCTGCTACCGTTTTGAGCGCCACTCTGTTATGTGTTTGTCACTCATGATTAAAAAGGTATAACTATACAAACCATTTGCTCAAATTTTATAAAGTTTAGCCGAAGCCGGTTTGGCTCAGTGGATAGAGCGTCGGCCTGCGGACTGAAAGGTCCCAGGTTCGATTTCGGTCGGGGGCTTGTGCCTTGTTTGTGGGCACATCTCCAGTGTGGGGAATGCAGGAGGCAGCTGATTGCTGTCTCTCTCTCATCGATGTTTCTAACTCTCTATTCCCCTCCCTTCCTCTCTGTAAAAAATCAATAAAACATATTTTTAAAAATTTTTATAAAGTTTACATTATTAAATAAATCATGATTTTATACCAGTTAGGAAGATTTAATCCATCTGGCAATGAAACAAACCAATAATGATTAATGCCTAAATAATGAGAGCTATCTAATCATTTAGTCAAAGGAACTTGTAAGACTGATCAATTCCAGCTCATAAGCAATTGAAGTCTGGATATGCAGTATATACAGACCCCCTCACAAATGGTCCACTCCTGGGGGCTCCCGGCCCTCCCCCCCAGGTGAAGACTCCATGAGAAGGCAGCTGTCTGTGAACCCGAAAGTGGGCCTCCCCAGACTCAGAAGCTGCAGGTGCCTTGAGCTTGGACTGTGAGCAACACGTATGTGCTGTGTAGAGGTGTGAGCATACAAGGAGGCCTGGAAAGAAAGCGGACAAGCACACAGGGCACATGGCAGCCGGAAAGCTGAGTGACAGAAGTACCCACACACGACGGGCCCATCACCAATCCCTAGCTGGGCCAGGCACAGCTGGTTGTCACGTCCCAGGCCCACAGCTCCCTTAGCAAATGGGAATCTTGACCTTGGGTGAGCTCTGTGCCTAGTTCTCGTGCCCCTAGGATAACATCCCTTTGGAAAGTCAGTGCTTTTCCTTTCTAGACTGCCACAGGCACCAAAGCACAGGACCCCCAGGCCAGGAGACCCCGTTATCCTGTTCCCCACAACCATCGCCATGCACTGGGGATGCTAATTCCTGGTACCCTGTGCCCTCTGCCCTCCCACGTAAAAGAAATGAAGCGCTGAAAACGCCACACTCATGTATCTCCTCACTGGACTTTTTATCCAAAGCTAGAGATCCCCCACCTCGCTTCTCCCACCTCCTTGATCTGCCAATGGCTGGCATGCAATCTTACCTTTTCTCCTTTGCTTCTAAAGGCAGAGAAGGAACTGCAAAGCTACCATTTTCCAGCGCATTTTCTCGGTCTGTGGAGATTTTATTTCCATGCATGTCCTCAACATTTGGTTCAAATAAACTCGTACAAAACTTTCCTAGAGATGTAGATAGTCTTCCGTCCATATAACCCCGAATGGACGAAGAGTGGCCTTTTTTAAAAACGATAAGAACAATCTGGGATGCTAATTTTATAATTTTTAGTTCTGAGTCTAGTTGCAGTGGAGGGCAAACCCGAACTGGCTCAGGTCCTGAACCAGAGAGAAGTCCGTTCAAGAGGGACCCTGGGAGGGCGACCTGTGTGTGTTCAGATGTTTGAGACGCTTCCGGGCGGGCCCCTGAGAGTAGGAAAGAGAACTCGCCCCTGAAGTTGAAAACCGAGAATGGAGATGGCCTGGCTCGCAGTCTGTTTAAACAGGTTGTAATTCGTGAACTTGGATTCGTTCTTTATTGCAAGATTGGGGAGAGGGGCCCAAAGCATTCAATGACCTCAACTTGGAGGTGGCTGTTCTGTTTCTCGCTCCCACGTGCCTTATGGGCCGTGGCAGAGTGATTGCTTTTTTTTTTTAATATATTTTATTGATTTTTCACAGAGAGTAAGGGAAAGGGATAGAAAGTCAGAAACATTGATGAGAGAGAGACATTGATCAGCCCCCTCCTGCACGCCCCCCACTGGGGATTGCTTGCAATCAAAGTACATGCCCTTGACCGGAATCGAACCTGGGACCCTTCAGTCCCTAGGCCGACGCTCTATCCACTGAGCCAAACCGGTTTCGGCGAGTGATTGCTTCTTAGCGCTCCCCGACCACCCGAAGGCCATCTGCCACGTCAGCCTTCCAGTCCCCACAGCTGTGCACCATCACATCCGGGTGCTGATAACAGGGACTAAAAGGGAATGAACTTTGCTAAGAGAGTCACTTGCGATCCTCAGAGGCTGCTAGGGAAGTGGGCCTGTGCAGGGCATGTGCCTGGGTTCTCAGAGCTGCCATTCAATTGCCAAACCTGTTGCTAAAGTCAGCTCAAGGCCCAGCCTCAAACATTCTAGAACAACCACCGCAATAAACACACAGGGACTTGAACTTCTCCTTGCGGTTTTCATCCTCCTCATCTGCATATTGGACGTAACCCATCCTGTTAAACTAGCCAGCAGTCTTTCATTTGCATGAAAGAATGTTTCCTGGTTTTCACCTTTATAAACCCAATCTCTCATTGTTCTCTCAAGAGCAGGGTGCGGTGGCTGCTGTGTGCACTGTGGCTGAGCCTCTGTATTGCACCCATCGCTGCCAGTTACTGGGGGCAGAGGAAGAACCTGCCACACCATCCATCCGGGTTAGGCCTTTCCTCAGCGTCCACACTGCATGCCTGAGGGCAACCGTAGTAGTTTCAGCCTTTGCTCTTCACATACGAATACAGGGGCACCTCGAGATACGAGTTTAATTTGTTCTGTAACCTTGAGGCGTGGGAAACTATGAGACGCTCGAGTCACGGTAAACTGGTGGGTCGGTGGGTCGTGTGCAGCCGGCTGATCCCCTTGATGACTCGTATCTCAAGTGTTGCTCGTATTTCAAAGCAAACATCACTCGCTCAATGGCTCAGATCTCAAAAATCTCTCGTATGTTAGGGCACTCGTATCTCGAGGTACCGCTGTACCAATCATTATTGAAAAAGCTTTCCCCCTGCCTCAGAGCTGGTGCTTCATTTTGGAAAACCTCACATTTTGGAGGATGGCACATTAGGCAGTGTGTTACTACTCGGACCTTTGCCTGCTACCAAATATATATTTATTTTTTTATGCAAAGAGAGTGGGTGGTAAAGGTTAGCCATTCGAAGATGACATTCAGGAAACATTCCAGTAGTTATTAACTTATTGGCCTGTCGCGTGTTCTATTTCTATTCTACATATAAAATTCCCGCCAAGGTTTCCTGAGTTGCATACAAGATAGTTTGTACTGTTCCATATGTCATTCTTCTTGAACGCAAAACCGCTAAGAAATGACCTTAAAGTGACTCTGTGGCGCCCGGCTCTGTTTGTGTGAATCGCCTCAGGATTTGTGCACATTTGAGATTTTGACAACTTTAATTATTCTCCACCTTTAACTGGTGAGAATTTAATTATTCCCGTGTTCCCAGGAGGCTGATGACATAGGTGAGATATGAAAAAGGAGTAAATAAATGGAGGGATGCACGCTCTGTGTCTCCTTGAATTGGTAGCCGGAAATATTTCCGAGCCCATAGAAGAGAGCTTACCTCTCCGTGGCAATTTTTTTTTAACTTCAGCGTCTTCAGGTCATTGAGCACTACATCCTAAATATGTAAATGCAGATAATTTACAATTTCAGGTGTCTAATCTATCATGTAACCAATGTAATGCAATTAGAACGCTTTCGTTTTAATTAATTTCGAATGTATAGAATATCTCATCAGTATGGTAGAAAGACTTCTCATTATCCTTCCCTTTACTTAGATTCCTTGATTGTGATGCAAATGTTGGAAAGCAAGTTGCTAGCCTGATGTCCCTTTATCTTATCAACTGTAAAACAAAACACTTGACTTAATCACAGGACCAATAATGCCACGAGGAAATTAAGACAATAGAAATGCTATTATCTAATCTGCCTTCTTTATTCAAGCTGTGCCAATTACTTCACACTAATCCCTATAGTAACACAATGAACATAACTTTTCTCTGGTCTAGGATCCACCTCACATGCGGCAGAGAGTCCATTAATTCCCTAAATCTGATACAGTTCCGCAGTCTCTCCTGTCTTTCAGATCTCAGACTTTTTCAAACAGATCGGGCCTATGATTGCATTGCTTGTCCTTGATTTGCCTTCTGTGATGTCCCCTCATCAGTGCCCATGCATTTTGGGCAGGAAGACCACAAAGTGAAGGTTGCATGCATCCTCCTCAACGCATTACAGCACCAGCCAGGTGACTCCCTTGATGGGTGAGGTTAACACTGACTAGTTAAGGTGCATTCTTTCCTTTGTAATTGACTAGTGATCCTGTGCACAGATTCATGCACATTGAAGATAAATTAATTAGAAAGTGGCTGGCGGGGAGGGACTCAGCAAGACGGGCCAGGCCCCGCCTGGAGCCAACTTCCCACAGTCCCTCCCCTCCCAGCTGCACCTGGGCTGACGCTGTGGCTCAAAGGGCATCTGTGGAGTGAGCGGGCTCCCTCCAGCAGGTGCGGTCCCTTGGGCTGGCCTGCATGTATGGGGCCAAAAACCAGCTCTCTGACATCCCCTGAGGGGTCTCGCAGTCTGAGAGGGCACTCCATAAAGTTGCTGTCGTACAGGGTGTGGAATGCAAATGCAAGTGTGCAGTGAACCCGATTTGGGGCCAACAGTGTCCCAGCAACACATAACCTCCAGGCGAAGGTGGAATCACACTGTCCCACAAGGAATGGGGCTCCCTCCTCTCTGGTTTCGGGGTGTGTCACCTGAGAACCTCTGCTGCCAAGTAATTGCAGCTCGGCAGCTCCTGTGTTGAGTGTCTGTCCCCCGGTGGTCAGTGCATGTCATGGCTACCGGTTGGGCGAACACTTAGCATAGCAGCTTTTTATACCCTATCTAATAAAAGAGAAACATGCAAATGTACTATACCTCCACTATGCCCACAAGCCACATCCACCAGCCAATCAGGAGTATTCAAATTAAACCAAGCAAGACAGTGGTTAATTTGCATATCCCAGTGCAAAACTAAGACTGATGACAGTGTAGAAGGAAGCCAAGCACTACAGAAGGGAAGGAAGCCGATGGGACAGGAAGCAGGTGGGACTGCAGAGACAGGAAAGAAGCAGGTGGGTTGGCAGGAAAGGGAGGGAAGCAGGCAGGGCAGTGGAGACCACCACAGGAAGCCCTATTCTTGCAGGAATCTTCCTGTGATGGGCCTCTAGTATATACAGTGGTACCTCGAGATACGAGTTTAATTCGTTCCGTAACCTTGAGGCGTGGGAAACTATGAGACGCTCGAGTCACGGTAAACTGGTGGGTCGTGTGCACCAGCCGATCCGCGCGTTTACTATCTCAAATGTTGCTCATATTTCAAAGCAAAAATCGCTCGCTTGATGGCTCATATCTCAAAAATCTCATATGTTAGGACACTTATATCTCGAGGCACCACTGTAGATAATACTAGTAGCTCAGTGCACAAATCCGTGCACCTTGAAAGGAACTGTGGGTTGTGAGGCTGCAGTGGGCACAGGGGAGAGTCTCAGCCCATCCTCTGTGCCTCGCCCTCCCTGGGTCCCTCCTGCCTGTCTGCTGCTACCATGTCTACCCCACTCTTGCCACTGCTGCTCCCACATGCTCCCATTAGGCACCAGCCCTGCCTGCACCCTGAAGGCGAGGAGTGTTTGGGGCTTGTGCCAGCAGCGGGTGCAAGTGGCAGCTGCTGCCCCAGTTGCCTCTCAGGAGCAGGGAGAGGTGGAGAATCCCTCAGCGGCAATTGGGACCAATAGCTGTTGCTCATACCACCAATGGCAGTGCCAAGCAATTGGGACCAGGGCCGGGCACTGGTACCAGAAGCAGGTGCAAGTGCTGGGTGAGACCATAGCGCATGGGAACAGGTAATTTTCAGTAACCACCAGAGGCTCGCCCCAATGGCAGCAACTGACACCCTGCCTCGGTCTGGCACCCCCACTCACCTGCTCCACCATCCCACAGTGGCCAATGCCTGCCATGTTTTGCACGCACCCCCTGGTTGTCAATGCATGTCATAGCATCTGGTTGTTCAGCTATTCTGCCATCTGGTCTATTTGTATATTAGCCTTTTATTATATAGGAGACTATGGGAGATATTTTGAAACCATACAAATATCCTATTCCACATCATAATTCTATTCACTGGATTAGCATCCAGATCACTTTTACCTGAAACATTTATTGCTACGATGTTGTCAAATGGTCACTTCCCGATTTCATCAGACCTCCTTCATACACTAGTTGGCATTCTACCATGAAGCAAAAGTTTCTCTACCGATGCATTTAATTATTTACTTAATTATGTATGTGTGGACTCACAGTTTCATTTTTTATTCAATGAGTTATAATGCATTACGACCATGATTCATATTGGTAAGCAAACCTTTCCAGATCTGGCCCAGGGAAGTCCTTCCAGCTGTGCCCTTTGACATACCACAGTTATTCCTTGAACAGTCCTTTACCCTCTGGCACAAAAAATGATGATCCAGGTTATTTTTCTTTTTTATTTTTATTATTTTCAAACCATAGTGCAGGAATTAGGTGTTATTCTAAGACACTCTGGGTCTGTTTCCCCTTTATGGAAATGTATTGAGAAACCAATCTCTGGGCACGAGGGATGCCCACCACCGCTGGGAAATCCTTGCTTCGAGGTCCTGGCAGCAGACCGTGCACGGAGACACGTGCACACACGTGTGTGGAGCCCGTTCTGCTCTCACAGCTGCAAGGTGCTCCATTGCATGGAGGGGCCAGAGTCCATCAGCCCTGCAGGTGGGACTGAAGGCTTCTCCCCGGTCTTTGCCATGACAAGCCGTGTTAGAATGAATAACCCTCATGTATATGCATCCTGACGTGCATCTTCATGGTACATTCGCAGATGTGAAAATGACTGGTTAGAAATTAAAGTACATATGATTGTTTCTCATTGCCAGGAGGATTGCATCAACTCACCTTCTCATGAGCAACTATGAGTATTTCTTCTCCCAAAGCCTGTGCGACAGGATGTGTCCTCTTTAAAGTTTCTGGCCCTTCTCTTAGGTGAGGAGCACTGTATTTTCTGGTGTATAAGAGGAATGGGCGTATAAGACGACCCCCAACTTTTCCAGTTAAAATATAGAGTTTGGGATATACCTGCCCTATAAGATGACACCTGGCGTATAAGGCGACCCCCGACTTTTGAGAAGATTTTCCTGGGTTAAAAAGTCGTCGTATACACCGGAAAAAACGGTAAGTATAGCAGGCAGCTTGTTTCCACGTCCCTCAACAGAAGATGGCATATATGCACTTCACCATGTTGAAGAGCCATTTTTATATCCGTCACTGTGAATAGTCTGTGATGCTTTGGCCCACTTCCCACAGGATTGCTGTTTTTTTAATAACTTCAGATTTAAAGAATACTTTTCTATGTGAGCAATATTGGCCTTTTTTTCTGTGATCTACACTGCAATTTTTCTTCTAGTTTTTCCAGCTGCCTTTCCACTGTGTTTATAGATTTTATCCAGGAAAAGGTTTGTTTCTTGCATTTAAATTCATCCATCTTTCATTTTATTTTTTCTCTGAATTTCAAGTCATAGTTAAACCATTTTTTTCTACTCTCAAGTTTTAGAGAAATACATCATGTTTTCTTATAGGTTTTTTTGTAATATTCTTTCTAGCTTTGCGTGTTGTTTATATTAAAATCTCAAATTTTGATACATATTAAACTTTTCAAGTAGATTTTAAAAACATTCATATTGTTCCACTATATGCTTAAATTTAGAGTCTTCTATTATAACTTCTTTTTAAAGAGCCCAGGCCTTTTTTTTATTGATTTTTTTTTTTTTACAGAGAGGAAGGGGGAGAGAGTTAGAAACATCGATGAGAAAGAAACATCAATCAGCCATCTCCTGCACACCTCCCACTGGGGATGTGCCCACAACCAAGGTACGTGCCTTTGACGGGAATCGAACCTGGGACCTTTCAGTCGCAGGCTGATGCTCTATCCAATAAACTAAACCAGCTTTGACTATTGTAATTTTTTTGTATTTATCACATACGAGTATATCCATCAGCATTCATATCATTAGCAAGAATTCAATATTTGGTTGCAATTTTTTATGCAAAATGTACTCAGTGAAATACACAAAACTTTCGTATACTCACTAGATTCTGACAAGGGTCTATATCTACTATCCCACGACTCTGTCACAATAAAATAATGCCCTCAGCTCACTCTCAGAATAAAAGATGGTTTTTCCCGGAACATGAATTAGTTTTGCCATCGAAGTTGTTGCATGGATGAATAGTGTGTTTTCCTTCTGCTGAGTACAGCTCAGCTGTTTGCATATGCCATTGTTTTTTTCATAGGCTACTGAGGTTGTGTGCAGTTTTGAAGTACAGTGGTACCTCAAGATACGAGTGCCCTAACACACGAGATTTTTGAGATATGAGCCTGCCATGCTGGTTGGTATGTGATGGCATGTCATTGTGGTTTTAACCTATCTTTCCATAACGAGGGGTAGCTTCAGTGATTTCCAACTGTATCTGCTTTCCAAAAAATTAGTTAATGGAGATATGTGTATATCTCTGTATGAATCCTTTATCAGATACATATTTTACGAATGTTTTCTTTTAGGCCAATGCCTGCCTCTGTGCCATTTATTTTATTATTATTATCTTTGAACTGTCTTTTCCCAAAATGTGCCAGAGGAATCAGAACCGTGACCATCAAGAAGGACTGTCACTAGGGGCTTATTTTTTAAATATAATTTACTTCCCCTCACCCTGCATCCCCCCTAGCTGCAACTGGGAAAAGGGCCACATTCCTATGTATTTTTAAGAGTGTCTCATAACGGGAAGAATTCGTAAACTCCCTGATAATCTAATTAATCACTTTCCCCTTTGCAGTTATTACTTTCAGGGACCCGATAAACCCTTTTTCTTCCTTAAGTCGCAAAGATATTCTTTTATGCAAAGATTTTTCCTTAGGTTAGATGTGTGGATTTAGCTTTTATCCTTAGGAATATGCTTCATCTTGGATGAGTCAGTTCATAGGTGCCGAGCGAGCTCCTTTTCTCTGCGTGGATGGCTGTTGCTGTATCACCACTGAAAAAGCATTTTCAGACAAATCTCATGGCCCTTGTGCTTCGTGGTAAGTCCAATGACCGTACTGAGTGGAACTATTTATGAACTATCCACTGTTTTCTGTTCATCGGTTTTTGATATTTATGCCAATGCCCCATTGCTTAGATTATTCTAGACTTGTACTAAGTCACAAAATCAGATAGCTGCATTCTTATTTCTATTCTGATCCTTCTGATTTTTTTATATTCAAGTTTCTTGGCATTTCCATATGCACTTTAGAAATCTTGTCAATTTGTATATGTAGAGAGTCTCTGGATTATAGTTAAGATAACAGAAGATAACAGTGTATATATCAAATGGAGAAGGATTGAAATCTTGACAAAATCCTATCAATTAAAGAGGGAATATGCTAATCGACCATCACACCCTCACAAAATGGCAGCACCCACAGCCAATAAGGAGGGACTATGCTAATTGACTGCCATGCCCTCAAAGATGGTGGTGCCCACAGCCACATGATAGAGATGCCCAGTTCCCTGAGCCCCACAGGGGAGGCAGGCACATGGCATGGCCAGGCCTGCCCTCAGGCGGGTCTGACTACTCTGCATGCCTGCCTCTGGAGTTCCCCAGTCCCCTCAGTCCCTCAGGCTCCCAAGGTACAGACAAGCTTCGTATGTTAGCTGCCCATCCTCCCAGAACAGGCCCGAGGCACAGGCAAGGCTCAGATGTTGGCTGCCCAGCCACCTTGGGCAGGTCTGAGGCACAGGCACACCTCAGATATCGGTTGCCCAGCTGAGGCCTGAGTTGCAAGCAATCCTGGATGGTGGCTGCCCAGCCACTGAGGGCTGCCTAAGGCTCAGGTAACCAGGGCCGGCTGAGGCTTGCACTGCCGGCAGTGGCAGCAGCAGAGGTGTGATGGGCCATCACCTTCCACTGATCGCCATGTTTTTGCCTCCCACCCCTGAGGGCTCCTGGACTGGGAGAGGAGGCAGGCCGGGCTGAGGAAGCTCTCCTCCAGTGCATGAATTTTCATGCACTGAGCCTCTAGTTGAGTCATACTAATATAGTCTGTGAATAATGGATATCTCTTCATTTAGTTAAAGCTTCTTTCATTTTTCTCAGGAATATAAGAATGTTTTCCAGAATATATAAGGATATGATTGAAATATTTTGTTATTACTTTATCATATCTGGTATATTTTTGGTAGGAGAAGATTGTTCTTTTGAGGCTGTTTTCAGTTATGCGAGCTTGAAAACTGGAAGACTTGGCCTGAGACAGCTTCTTGCACTGCCTCTTTTCAACCCAGTTTCTCCCTGATCCTTGAGCTTCTAGTTTTTGGATGTCATAACACAGTTTATAGTACTCTGGCCCCGGCTCTGCTCTTGCATCTCCGGGCTGATGGGTTAGCAGAGCGGTGGTGGGAGTGTGTAGTGAAACCCCCCTTATTCCTCACTATTACAGATAGCAATAACTATGCACAGATGTAATCTTGAACCCCATAATTACATTCCACTATGCCTGAATTAAGTCAATTTTCAACTCAATTCCCTTTTAGCAAGATCCTTTAAATGGCCTTCCTGCTACTCTTAGGGGAAGGGAAGACAGAGTGGAAAGAAAGAACACTCAGAGGAGCAAATGGTCAAAATACCGCCCTTTAAAAAACAATTAAGCACAGGGCTGTTGGGACACTTAGGATCCCCACTGCATTTGGGAGGGACTCGCTTTCGAAGTGCAAGTTCCTGAAATTTAAGAATCATCACCTCTAGGATAAATCTATCTCTGGTGCGTTGTTTTGGACATATTGATTCCCTGCTACTTCATCTAAGCATTAAGAAACTAGCCCAATTTGTACATAAAATTTCCTTTTGGAATAAGTAGATCAGTACCTCAGTATCCTTTTTCTGGAGACCCAAATGCGGGATCAAGGAGGGAAGGGATTAGCACGTCCTATTTATTTTGTTTTCTTTTCTCTGTCTTCCTTTTACCAAGATGTAGAACACACTAACACACACACACACACACACACACACACACACACACACACACACACACTGGTTTTTATGGGTATAGTTACCAACACAAGTTACAGTGCCATAGGGTCTCATGCATTAGGGAAGTGTGTGTGTGTGTGTGTGTGTGTGTGTGTGGTGGGGGGTTTCCCCACTTCTCAATCATGAGATACAAAGCAAGTGAGGTTTTCAAGACAAGGTCCTGCTGAAACACATGACAAATACCCAGAGGCAATCTCAGGCAGATAGAAGGCTGTGTTAGGTGGATCTCAGGCAGATAG
>JAAGEH010000026.1:2006948-2110703 GCA_011751065.1 Lasiurus cinereus
GATCTCAGGCAGATGGAAGGCTGTGTTAGGTGGATCTCAGGCAGATGGAGGGCTGTGTTAGGTGGATCTCAGGTAGATAGAAGGCTGTGTTAGGATATGTTACTTAATGAACATCATATTAGGTAATTTTTGCCTCCAACTCAATAAGATTTCATAATTGTAGAAATGATCTAAGCTTCTGATATAATGTAAAAGACTATAATACCTCATTCAACCTTAAGACATTGAACACTTAAATAGATTTACTTTTTATAATAATAGCCTATCCCCACATACTTACTTATATTAGACATATGTATATTCAGGCATATTATTAAGAACATTTAAAACAACTCTCTCAAAAGAGTGATATTAAAATATGTGAAAAAGGGACAGGCTAATAAAATATCCAAATTGCCCTCAAAATAAAGCTTTATTCCTTCATTTGGGAAACGATGAGTACTTTTCTGAGCATGTACTTAACATACATTATCTACTGTAGCTATGCCTATTGAAAGTTTAGCAGATAAACGTTGTATGCATTTCAGAAGTATGGATGAAAAATAAAAATCATGTATTCAGTATTGTATTCTTGACAAATAAAAGTATTCCTCTGAGTGGAAAAGTTGTGTGATACAGTATGAAAACTGTAAGGTTTAGTTATAACTACAAAAATAAAGTTGCTTTTTCTAACAATCTGAACTAGTTTTAATTATTTGCATATATAATGATAATTTCAAGTCTCCTGATCATCTTGGAAAACTTATCAATGATCAGTATATTTTCCATAAGAATAACTTATTAATTAATTAGTGGTATCTATGGAAAAGTAAGTTTTCTTTAAAGAAACATGTCCATACTATTTTTTTCTAATTTCCTTCTAGAGTAAATCAGTTTATTTTTAAAAATTTCCATCACCTTTATTGAAAGGTTGTTCATTTTGCAAGACATCAAGGCATCCAGTAAGCAATAATGCGCCTTTTTCATATTGGCATTATCTTTTTTCCATCCAAATATACATGTGAATGCTAGCTAAATCTAATAATCATTTATGTTTGACTTAATATTTAATTTTGTTTAAATGTATTTATGCACCTTTTATTTCTATTTTATTTAGCGACTTATTATTCATACTAATTATAATGTTTATGACCATTGCTAAGATGAACAATAAGTGCTGATTATTACAATCTATCTCAAGGGAATCTTGCTGTCGCACAAGCGCTCAGGTCTTGTCGTTGGTATCAGTTCTTTGTTCCATTTCTCTCCTCCCCAACAGCCCGCAGGTGGGCTGAAAGGAAGTTCTCCCCTTCAGCGCCTGTGGACTTGACCTTATGGGGGAACAGGGTTGTTGCCAATGTAATCAGCTTCCTATGAGGTCATTCTGAATCAGGGTGGGCCCTAGTCCACCGTGTCGGGTGAAAGAAGAGCAGAGGAGCAGAGGGGACAGGTTCAGAAGAGATACCATGTGACATTGAAGGCGAGAATGGACATTACGAAAGGAGCACCCAGAGAGAGAAGATGTGATAAAGTGAACAGAAACTCAGCCCTGCAGGTGACATTGAAGAGCCTCAAAGATCTGAAACAGAAATCTTATAAATGGAGGAGAGAAAGAAAATAAAGCACACATGTCATGTTTAAAGAAATAACAGAAAATTAATAAATGTCGTGAGAAACATAAACTGACAAACATAAGAATTTTAGAAAATACTTGGCAGCATAAAGAAAGAACCCCATGCCTAGACAAGCATAGTCAAGCAACTAAAATCAGAGATAAAATTTTCAAAGCATTGAAAGAAGTACTATTTTAACTAAGGCAAAACACACACACACACACACACACACACACACACACACATTCTTAAATGGGGTCTATTACTTTAAATATACATCAGGATAAAAGATAGTTATAAAATTTAAAAAAATCGACATCACCTGAAGTTGCCACATTTAATAGCTGAAAAAGATTACCATATTTTCCGGCATATAAGACGACTTTTTAAGCCAGGAAAATCTTCTCAAAAGTCAGGGGTCGTCTTATACTCCTGGTATCATCTTATAGGGTGAGTATACACCAAACTCTATATTTTAACTGGAAAAGTTTAGGTTGTCTTATACACCCAGTCGTCTCATATACCGGAAAATATGATAAGTAAAGGCAAAGATTCTTAGAATATAGTGATAATAAAAGTATGTGTAGAGACAAACAAAATGTTAAAAACCATAGAGAAATAACTGAAGAGCAACATTGAGCCATAGAAGTAATCAAGAGACCCATGGAGGATGGTGTCTCCCCACTTAAGGGTGAAGACAGAATATTGGCCAAGAGTTCATCTAGCTAAGCGGTTCACAACCTATGGGTCGCTATCCCTTCGGGGGTCGAACAACCCTTTCACAGGGGTCACCTAAGACCATCGGAAAATGCAGCTATTTACATCACGATGCATAACAGTAGCAAAATTTCATGGTTGGGGGTCACCACCACATAAGGAACTGTATGCAAGGGCCGCGGCCTTAGGAAGGTTGAGAACCACTAATTAGCTGATCAATAGAATTGAACCCAGTACCAAAAGGTAAACCCACACAATCATGGAAGCCACATGATGCCAGATTTGTATTGCAGATAACACATTGGAAAAGAAGGAGCCAACAAATACACATTTCTCATAAATTAGTTGTCTATATGAGAAAAATGAAACTGAATCCCGACTTAACACTGCCCTATAAAATCAATTCTGAAGGAAACGGAGTATTTTATATGAAATAAGACTTTTAAATTTAGAAGAAACATAGGAGAATGTGTTCATGATTGAGGAGCATAGAGAAGATTTTCACAAACAAGAAATTTCATAAAGCAACTTTTGGGAAGCAAGATTATATTAAAATGAAGATACTTTGTTCATCAAATTTACAGCGAAAATGAAAAGACTCAAATTGTCTTTTCACAAAATGAGAGAATATATTCATAGCACTTTAAACTGACAAAGAGTTGAATTCCCGACATACAAAATGATTTGACGCTTTGTCATTAACCAAGAAATTTTGGTAAAAAGCTGAAGAGAGAGAAAGAGAGGGCTGCGTAAAACCCATAACCAGGCATTTCACACAGAAAAATAGAAGACATTTCAAGAACCCACATCTGCTTTCCAGCTCCCCTTCTTTAGAAACTGGAACATACAGAGGAAAACCACAACAGGTACCTTTGCAAACTCACCATGCTGACGAAAATGACTAAGTCAAAATGCCAGAGAATGCTGGGGCAGTTTATACCCTTTCAAATACATTAACTCTAGGTTTACCTAGCAAACAGAAGACATGTATAACATAAAAAAAAAAATCTGACTTTTGAAAATTAACCTTATCCATGTGGGGGAAAGGAAAGCACACGTGCATAATATGATATAAGTGATATATTCCAGCAGCATCACTCCTCTGATAAAATAGTGGAAACAATTTCAATGACGGTAAAATAAGTTGTAGTAGAGTCACAGAATGGAATAATATACCATAGTGAAAATGAGGAAATGTTATATGACAAAACATGGCTTTATATCTGTGAACACAGTGATTGTAAGAAGTACAGTGGTACCTCCAGATATGAGTTTAATTTGTTCTGGAACCTTGAGGCGTGGGAAACTATGAGACGCTGGAGTCGCGGTAAACTGGTGGGTCGTGTGCAGCCAGCCGATCCGCGCGATGACTCCTATCTCAACTGTTGCTCGTATTTCAAAGCAAAAATCGCTCGCTCGATGGCTCGTATCTCAAAAATCTCGTATGTTAGGGCACTCGTATCTCGAGGTACCACTGTATACCATAGTGAAAATGAGGAAATGTTATATAACAAAACATGGCTTTATCTGTGAACACAGTGATTGTAAGAAGTATAGTCTCTGAAGAAAATACAGGAAGACTATATTACTTACGAAAACAATGTCATTTTTGTGTATCATGAAATCAAAACTCGAAGACAGAGCAAGACAGTAAATAGCACCAAGTTGGAGGCAGGAAAATGGTCAGGAGGCAGAAGGTGCGGTCTGTGGAAACTCTTTAGCCAGCCTGGAGTTGGGTTTCCTATGTAAACAACCACAGGCATGTATCCATGTGTGTGACTACCCCCTCTGTGTGCCAGTCCAGAAAAGGGAAGAAAGGGTGCCATGGATGCGGAGCAAGATAGATAAACCTGCCGAAACCAGTTTGGCTCAGTGGATAGAGCACTGCACTGTGGACTGAAAGGTCCCAGGTTCAATTCTGGTCAAGGTCAAGGGCATATATACCTTGGTTGAGGGCACATCCCAAGTAGGGGGCAAGCAGGACACAGCTGGTTGATGTTTCTCTCTAATCGATGTTTCTAGCTCCCTGACCCTCTCCCTTCCTCTCTGTAAAAAATCAATAAACTATATATATAAAATAGATAGATAAACCATACATCCCATATTTCTTGTGATATTTTTAACAGTAAAAATAGACAAAAAAAGTTTGCAAACAGTAAAACAAAATGAAATTTCAAAGAAACATTCACAGGAATGGAAAGTCCGGTAATGAACATGGTAATACCTTCGTAGAGGGTCATAGGGCTGGCGGACTTATGGGGGTGCTCACGTAGCGAGGGATATACATGTCTCATCTGAAAATAGTACCGCAGTGGATGTAAACTGTAATTGAAACCGATAAACCCATAAACATTATCTTAAAAGCAACATGCCCCTACAATGGAATTAGCCAGATAACCATCTCACATAATGAGAGCCAGAGGACAAGCCAGATTCTCCCTGTACTGGGGAAAACCACCTCAAAACCTCCATCACTCTGCCCACGAAAAGCATACATGAAGCTGCTGCCTACAACCCCTTTCTTTTTCTGAGAATTAATTTTAAGAAACTGGCTAAATAAAAAAAAAATTGAAATCAAGAACATGGAAGATAATCTTTACAATAAATATTACAATTGACTGAGATGGGACACAGGAGAGGAATTTCAGGTTGAGAGCGGAGCTAGTATTTTAGGTTTTATTTGATATAAATAAGAAACGAACCCATTTGGCTGGAAAAAAAGCATCTTTAAAAAGAAAAATGGAATCCTTTTTATTTTTAAGACAGGTTACATAAAAGCCTGAAAAACCTTAGTAAAGAAGGCATAACATAGATAAAAGCAAACCCAGCCTAATTAAATCATGACCCAAAATAGAAAAAAAAAGAAAGAACAAATTAAAATGCGGCATTCGTTGAGAAAGCCGTCCTAGCCTATATAATAAAAGCCTAATACGTTGTGTCCCAATGTTCATTCAACCATTTGACCAGTTGCTATAGTGCCCACTGACCACCAGGGGGCAGGTGCTCCAACCAGTAGGTTAGCTTGCTGCTGGGGTCCGGCAGCTGGGGACTGGGTGAGATGGGCCCAACACACCCTGGAGCCTCCTGTGGTCCCTCTCTTGCCTCTATTGTGCATCAGTGGGGTCCCTTGACTTGGCCTACACCCTCTTGCGATTTGGGACCCATTGGAGGATGTTGGAGAGGGGGTTTCAGCCCATTCCCCACCAGCCAGGCCGAGGGACCCCACCAGTCAACGAATTCGTGCACCAGGCGTCTAGAAAGAAATAAGAGGGCATTGGCCCTGACAATGAGGATGGGGCCATGACATTGTAGCACCCTTCCCATCAAGTTATGACTTCCATCCCGTGACATGGCTCAGAGGGTAGGTGGGGTAAATTCTGTAGCAAAGTAATAACTTGCTATATTCTTTTTTAAAAATATATTTTATTGATTTTTCACAGAGAGGAAGGGAGAGGGATAGAAAGTTAGAAACATCGATGAGAGAGAGACATTGATCAGCTGCCTCTTGCACATCCCCCTACTGGGGATGTGCCCACAACCAAGGTACATGCCCTTGACCGGAATCGAACTTGGGACCTTTCAGTCCACAGGCCGACACTCTGTCTACTGAGTCAAACCGGTTTTGGCTATATTCTTGGTTAATCTTAAAATTTTGTCATCACATATGTTTCCAGTCTTGGAGAATCTAAGGTGGGCTATGTGAAGAATATAAAGTACTGATTCTTGACAAGATAACAATTAAAGTGATAAAAATGTAGAGAACAGGGTTTGGAAGGGGGTTGGAGAAGTGGGCCTCAGGAAAGAAAACCCAACACCTTCGCCTTGGCCTTCCATGTGGAGGAGTTGGGGGAAAGCATGTTACAGACTACATGTCTGCATGTCTCAGAAATTCATACGTAGAAGCCCCCATCCCCAAATGGGATGGGCTTTGGAGAGGGAGCGGGAGGAGAGAATTGCAGTTAGAGGAGGGCAGGAGGGAGGGCCTTCTCACGGGGTTTGTGTCTAATGATTAGAGACACCGGAGGGTGTGCTCTCTCTCCCCTCAGCACCCAGGGCATAGCCAGAAGGCACCTTGTCTGCCAACCAGGAAGAGGGCTCTCACCAGAAAGCAGATGACCCCCCTCCAGGCCTCCCACCCTGCAGAACCATGAGAAATAAATGTCTCCTGTTCAAACCCCTTCGGTTTGGCAGTGCAAACATATGAAGTCAGTCATCTTAACCTAAGTGCCCATGAGCAGATTAAAAACTGGTGGTGCATCTACACCATGGAATACTACACTGCGCTAAAAAATAAGGAATTCCTACCCTTTGCAACAACATGGATGTAACGGGAGAGCATTGTGCTAAGTGAAATAAGCCAGTCAGAGATAGGGAAGTATCAAATGATCTCACTCATTTATGGAATATAATGAATGGTATAAACTGATGAACAAAAGCAGTTCCAGAGACAGAGAAACATCGATCAGACCATCAAACCTCAGAGGGAAGGTCGGGGAGGGTGCGGGTAAGGGGGAGAGATCAACCAAAGGAGTTGTGTGCATGCATATGGGCCTAACCAAGGGACACAGACACAGGAGGGGTGAGGGCATGTGTGGTATGGGGACTAAGGAGGGAATAAGGACACATATGTCACACCTTAATCAATAAAGAAATTAAAAAAAATCACAATGGTGAGGATTAGATGAGGTAAACTGGACAATAAAATTGGCTAAATAATAGGAGAGAGAAGTGAAAGTTAAACACATGGTTTAAATTCAAATATTACATTGCAGACCTGTACAATGGTGCTATCTATAGCTAGTGAATCAAAACAGCCTTATAACGATAATATTTGGGTAAAGAGTAAACCATTAGAAGTACTGAAAGTATCAATAGTTAAAAACTATTGTCTCTTGCCCATCAGGTGATGAGTCTTGACCTATGAACCAGGAGGCAGACGACCAATGATTCTCTCAGTATTGTTGCTATTTCTCTTCCTTCATGTTTGAAATCAATAAAAAATGTATTTAAATAATAATAATAATAATTGCCCCTGGAGGGCTAGTCAGCAAAAAAAAAAAAAAAAAAGCAGGTAAGTTTCATTCTAAATCATCATTTAATTTTAAAGTTGCATGTATCACTTCGAATATAAAATATGCAGAATTCAGCATCCGTCAGTGGCATTGCAAAATTTGTATTAACACGGGTTCTAAGCCGCTAAAATTGTAGGAGCTGCATTTTCTAATTCCCCTGCATCTCATCCTAATACAGAACAGGGTTTTGCACGTGGCAGGTTTGAGCAAACACTGTGGGCTGCCAGAGTTCACGTTAATAGGGAGGCAGATCCTGCAGGGACACCACACATGAGAGTTGTGATCCTGATCCTGTGGTTTACCTGATCCAAATGCTTAGGTAAGGACGAAAACATCGATCAGGTCGGAGCCCAGCTCATTAAATTAATAATGAAGGCCAGAGGTGCGCGGATCATAGATTCTGCATTTGCCTTTATCAATGAGAAAAACAAAAAGGATGCTTAGGACTTGAGGGGGAATAAAAATGAATAAGCCCCAGACTTCAGTCTGGAGAAAGTTAACTCTGACGCACAGAGAGCCAAATCAGTTTTTAAAATTATATTTCTTCCTAATTGACTCTAATTGCCAATTCTTGCCCACAAGGACAGACGGACCTTGCCTTTGAAAGGAAGTGATGCAATCCATAGTAAACGCTGCCTTGGATTTTCCACGCCATTTCATATGCATGAAGCAGCGGCTGTAAGGGGCTGCCTGTAGAGCGAAGCAGAAAGAATCGCACTGTACATATCTCAGAAATTCTCAGAAACACACCTGGCGCTGAGAAAGGCCTACTCCGGGGAATAGCGACATTGTTTTCTGATGCAAACTATCAGGAGCTTACATTAAAAATGAAAATGATCTCTCTCTCTCCACATGAGTGTGCCTCGACTTGGCATTTTATTCAAAGTGAGGTCTCGCCCAAACCGGTTTGGCTCAGTGGATAGAGCATTGGCCTGTGGACTGAGGGGTCCCGGGTTCCATTCCGGTCAAGGGCATGTACCTTGGTGGCAGGCACATCTCCAGTGGGGGGCGTGCAGGAGGCGGCTGATCGATGTCTCTCTTTCATCGATGTTTCTAACTCTCTATCCCTCTCCCTTTCTCTCAGTGAAAAATCAATAAAATATATTTTAATAAAAATTAAAAAAAATTAAAGTGAGGTCTCTTTTGGTCTTACATCTTGGGCTAATCATCATCCATGTTTAAACCTGGTGACACACACTCTCCACGCTTCCTCACCATCTGACCCTGTTATCTCCCAAGCTCCAAGGATAATCTCACCTAATGCTTCGCCACCACAAGGACCAGAAAGGTGTCTCCAAAGAAGGAACAGGGATCTTTGAATATTTATTGACACAAATAAGCAAGCCAATTAAGAATGTGCGCATCGCAATCACATGGTAATGCCTAAGCTAGCATCTGCTCGTTTCTAGAAGGCATCATCTCCGTTAGCCAGACAATCACAAGGGGACACGCGAACCTGGGATCCGTTCTCCTGGTCCCATCTCAGAGGAAGGATGCAAATTCAGCTCCCGGTGCTCCCTCCAGAAGCTGAGAGTCCTCCTCTCCGTTTGATGCCTCTTCAGCGTTTATTAGATTTTAGTTAAAATGGCATCATATTACTTGAACAAGGAGATAGAGTAAAACTTCTTGTTGGAGATTTAATATAAGAAAGAAGTCATGTGCACAGGGATGTCCAATAGAGTGGATGTTTTCTTTGTCAGAAAGCTTCTAATGGTTTTTACACTTTGAATCATACCTAATGTTCAAAAATTGCTAAGCATATTATCTATCTATCTATCTATCTATCTATCTATCTATCTATCATCATCTATCATGACAAAGAGAGAGTAACCCTTCTCAGACTTTGTATTTCTTTATGAAAAGTGCTATGCTTTCCTAACAGAGATGTTCCTTATGTTTTATACGAGGAAATCTGCCTTTGATTTTACTGCCGTTCATCTTCGCTAGAGCTCAGTGGGAATTAAGAATAGATGTTAAGTCAAAATAAAAAGCTTCTGCACAGCAAAAGAAGCCATCGACAAAATAACAAGAGAGCCCACTGCATCGAGAACATACTTGCCAGTGATATATCTGGGAAAGGGCTAACCTCAAAATTCATAGGGAACTCATATAATAAACAATCCAATTTAAAAATGGGCAAAGGACCCAAATAGGCACTTCTCCGAAATGGACATACAGAAGGCCAAAAGGCATATGAAAAAACGCTGCAAGTCACTGATCATCCCAGAGATGTGAATCAAAAGGACAGTGTGGTACCATCTCACACCTGTCAGAATGGCCACCATCAACACATCAACAAAGGACAAGTGCTGGCCAGGATGCAGAGAAAGGGAACCCTTGTACCCAGTTGGTGGAAAGGCAGACTGGTGTGGCCAGTTTAGAGTTTTCTCAAACAACAACTCCATATCCAATTTATATCCATAACACATATGACACTGCTATTAACCATAACACTTTTAAAAACGTGTTAATATTTAATATCAACAAAAAAGAAATGCAGGTTACCAAACAGTGTGCTCAGGGTGATTCTGATGTGAAAAAAATGGTTATAACGATATCTGTTAATAAAAAATACCAAACAGAATTTTCACCAACATGTTACCTATCATGTTCTCTGGAAAAGTGGGCTTTTGATAAATTTTATCTTGTTTATATCACATTACTTTTTCTCCATAAAATATATTATTGAAAAATATTATTAAAATAAAACATTTCTCCTTGACTTTTATAAGAACTGTATGTCCAAGGCTGCCTTGAAATGTAACAGAGACAGAATTTTTTTCTCCAAAAATATAGATGTCATATAAGATACACAAATAGATATTGACATGTATTATCTTTATCTAGGACAAGAACCTTTACCCTTTGAAAGGACAACTGTATTACCAATCAATTATTCATTTTACTTCCCATGACAATTCCTAATATATATATTATATTAGTATAATATATATTAAATAATATATTATAATAACATGTATAGATTATAATATATTATATAATTTATTATAGTATATTAAATTATGTCATTATATTATAAATTATTATAATATATATTAAATTGTTATATAATATCTAAATTATAATATATATATTAAATTGTTGATTTTTTACAGAGAGGAAGGGAAAGAGATAGTTAGAAACATCGATGACAGGGAAACATCGACCAGCTGCCTCCTGCACGCCTCCTACTGGGGATGTGCCCACAACCAAGATTCGTGCCCTTGACTGGAATCAAACTTGAGACTCTTCAGTCCACAGGGTGATGCTCCATCCACTGGACTACACCTGTTCTTGCAAAGAACTAGGCAAAGCGGCTCCCACAGCCCTGCCGGCGTGGCTCAGCGTTGAATGAGGAGCCATGAACCGGATGTCACAGTTCTTTCTGGTCAGGGCACATGCAGGGGTTGAGGGCTCAGTCCCCAGGAGGCAGCCAGTCACTGACTCGCTCTCATCATTGATGTGTCTATGGCTCTTCCTCCCCCTTCCTCTCTGAAATCAATACAAATGCACTGGGGGGCGGGGGAAGGGAAGCTCCCACAAATGCTTCCAGCGAAGACAAGCATGTGGGTCCTGCGGCTGAGACTAAAGATGAATTTTTTTGTGAAGGTCAGAAGGAGTAATAAGCAATGATGCTCTTGCATGTTGAGCTTAAAAGTACTTGGTGTTTACATGACCTTCTGTGAAACAATGAGTATGTTTACTAGAGGCCCGGTGCACGAATGCGTGCACAGGTGAGGTCCCTCTGAGTGGCCTCAGGGATTGGCCGAAACCCACAATCCAAGGCCACCTGCATGCGTCTGCAATTGGCTCGCACCCAATTGGTCATGATTGGGAGAGGTTCACTCTGCACAGCGGTGCTTGCCAGCCATGAGCCCTGCCTCGGGCGCCCTCCCAAGGGGAGTGGGCTGCAGGATGGTGCTGAAACCAGCTCTCTGACATCCCCAGAGGGACCCCAGATTGTGAGAGGGCACAGGCCAGGCTGAGGGACCCCATTGGTGTACAATCGAGCCGGGGAGGGACCTTGCACTCCCGGGCCATGTCCGGCCCATCTTGCTCACTCCCAATCAGCTGGACCCCAGCAGCAAGCTAACCTACTGGTCAGAACATCTGCCACCTGGTGGTCAGTGCACGTCATAGCGACTGGTCAACCAGTTGACTGTCTGCCCCTGGTGGTCAGTGCACATTATAATGACTGGTCGACCAGTTGACTGTCTGCCCCCTGGTGGTCAGTGCACATCATAATGACTGGTCCACCAGTTGACTGTCTGCCCTGGTGGTCAGTACCCATTATAATGACTGGTCAACCAGTTCACTGTCTGCTCCCTGGTGGTCAGTGTCCATTATAGCAAGCGGTTGAGCCACCTTCGCCTATCATTAGCATATTACGCTTGGATTGGCTGTTCGGTCGTCCTGGCATTCGGTCTATTTGCATATGACCGTTCTATTAGATAAGACCGATATTTGCCATTTGTTTACCTTTGTCATGGACTATGGATTGACCAGTGGCACTTGTCACTGACACCTGACACCAAAACGAACGGAAATGCTGTCTTTAAAAATAGGTTTCCCGGAGACCATGACATTTATATAAATGGGTCTTTAAAGACGGCACTTTTTCCTTTACACTTTGTTTCAATTTCCTGTCACCGGCAAGCGGGTTTTTTTTATACTAAATTTATCACATTTCCCCAAGATCATCTGTGCTCTGAGCTGGGGACACAATTCCCCTCTGCAGGCAGCGGCCTCTGCCTTCTCCTCCTTCTGCTCCCAACCAAGTGTCCCCACATGCAGGCTGGGGACAGGGCACGACATTCCTTCTTTGAAAAAAAAACACACTCCATTGATATGATCACGAATCATGGGCTTTAACAGCCAAGTTAATTAGGAGGCTTATCCTGATGTGATGGAGGCCTGAGAGATAAGCCATTTCCCTGAAACGTCAATCTCCGGATCTGTCCTCTGTCCTGTGAGGGAGAAGTTCAGATAGAGGGGGATGATGAATGGGTTGTGTCATTTAAGCTACAGCTCACCTGCCCTTCCTGTTGTCCCATCCGTCCTGTTTCAGAGCTTTGCTCCATCTTCTCGTCTCTTTGCTGTTGTTGTTGTTTTCTGTGGAGGTTGGGTGTGAGTGTGTGTGTGAAGGAGTTTGTATACACGTTAAGCTTTTCTATGCTTTGTGAATTCTGCTGCCTCCTGCCATCCTTTTAGCACTTCCTGCTTTGTCTTACCGCCGCTGTAATTTTTAATAATCTCTTGCTTTTTAGGAAGGCTCAGATTCTCTTCACACGGTTACGCCGGTTCTAAGACATCTGTCACATGTCACCAATAAGCTTAGGATCACTGCCTCCTAAACAAGTCAAATGAAAGAATTGAATGTTTTCTTTTTTTTTATAACATATTTTATTGATTTTTTACAGAGAGGAAGGGAGAGAGATAGAAAGTCAGAAACATCGATGAGAGAGAGACATCGATCAGCCGCCTCCTGCATGCCCCACATTGGAGATGTGCCCGCAAGCAAGGTCCATGCCCCAGACCGGAATCGAACCTGGGACCTTTCAGTCCACAGGCCGACCCTCTACCCACTGAGCCACACCGGTCTCGGCAAGAATTGAATGTTTTCAAAGAAAACCCCAACTTCCAAGATGGTTAATTACTGTCTCTGCGAAAAACGAGTGCAAAAATAAATGTGCACTTTCCCTCATGCACACGTCCATGCACTGCCACCGTCACTGAACCAAAATGCCAATTTCCAGAATAACCAACCACTTTAAGAGCCTACTTCATTTGGTGTTCCGATTATGGATTTTAGTCCAGACTTCCTTTTATTAGCTTCCTTTTAATATGCACGGTGCAGCTTATTGCCACGAGAAGATAACGTCTGGAACTGCAATGTCCATTGGGCCCAAGGATCGGCATTTTTGCTTAGCTGAGGTCACGAACCCAATTAATCCTCGCTGCAGAAAGGATAAAGGAGATACCGGTGATCATGCACACTAAATGTTCCCCAAATCTAATCAGACAGTCAATCCTGATTGAACTCCGTATCCCCGAATCCTCAGAAAGGGGTCTTAGCAGGCCTAGAGATCTGTCTGTATGTGACTAAGGGCTGCTTCAGATGCTTTCCAAAAGCACCAAAAATGGAGCCGTAAAGTTACACTTGGGATTCAATTTTCCTGCATATGCTAGATTGAGCATGATTATCTGAATGGATTTCATGATTTTATAGGAGAATATGCATTATCTTTATTTTGAAAAAAAAATGCCTGTGTTTCTCTAATACCTCCATGGACTAAAATGCTAGGATGTGCATCCTAGTATATGTTTAATATTTTTCTTTTCTGTATTTTCAGTAGGAAAGGGTCTTAGTGATATCTCTAATTCAAGCCACTCACATGGTTCCTAGATTATGTGAAACTGTCAATAAGTTGTTGCTGAACTTTTATATAATGAGATAAAGATTTGTGCACATCATCATACATAAGATTTTAGTGATAGTGATTGTAGTTTATATAAAATTGTATACCTACTATTTACTTGTGTTTATTTATATTCCTATGAAGTCTTCATAACCATCATCTCCACAATGATTCCCAAGACTATGTTTACTTCTGTTTTTTTTTTAAATGATAGTCTACATGTTGGAATATGCAGTAAAACACATTATACCTATAATTAGATTATATAATTCCTGCTTCATGTATCCAAAGAAAACTAAAATTCTTTCTTATTAGAATTAGCTCATTCTGCTCTACTTCTAGTCTTTCCTGGTACAGAATCTGCCCAATCACCCAACTGGGAATGAAAAAGTCCTTTTAGATGCTTCCTTTCCCTTCTTCACTCACCCCTAATTATTTATTAAGGATTCTCTAGTGTGCTTTGCAAATATCACTCAAGTCCCCCTGTTCTTCCATCTCTTGCTGAAGGCCAATTGCCCTTTCTGCCTATCTTTGTACCTCCTCAGAGGTCTTCACACTTCCAGACCAGGTACTCCTCCATCATGCCTCTTCGAATTGCTCTCTAAAATATTAGTCATTATTTTTCACTCCATACAGGAGACAAGAAGCTCCTTTTTATCTAGAGGATGACATTAAACATTTGAACAAAACCTACAAGGTCCAACATAATCTGGCTCCTGTACCTCTCTCTAGCTGATGGATCAACTTCCTTAAATCTCAAGGCTGTTCACATCCTCATTTTAGCAACTTCCTGTGGAAGGACTAGAGGCCCGATGCATGAAATCCATGCACGAGTGGCCTTCCTTCCCCCGGCTGCCGGCATCGGCTTCCCTCTGGCACCTGGGACCCAGCTTCCCTTGCAGCCCCGGCTTCGTCTGGAAGGTCGTGTGGAAGGATGTCCGGAAGGACACCTGGTCTAATTAGCATATTGCACTTTCATGATTACAGATTTTTCTGTGGTGAGAAATCTTGGGAGCTGTTGATCTCTCTCATAAAGATGTCTTCACACCTGGGCCATACCCATTGAACTTATTGTCCTCAAATTTCCTTTTCGATCTCCAAACATCTGCCTCATCGTTTTCTGACTTATTTCCAAGCTGTATTGTAGGTAGGGTGAGATTCCAGGAAGTCTCTTTGAGAAAAGCTCCCAGGAGGCTAGAAGCTGAACAGATTATCTGAAAATTCACATTTTTGGAGAAATAATAAGTTTATGACTCAGCCAGAGTGGAAAGTCCTTTGAGAATACCTCAGGTATATCACAGGAGTGAGGAGAACCTCTTAAGAATAGTCCTCTTCTCTAGAAGGGAGATCAAAATTGGATACAGCCATACTCTAGCAAAACCTATATCCAAAGCATAAACGGACCAAGGAAAGGCACTAGTATGTTGACTTATATCTGGTAGTAATTTGAATGCCTACCAAACAGAACATCTATACTGATAAAATAATAATATGTTAATTAGACTGGGAGACCTTCCACATGTACTTCCAGACAAAGCCATGGTGGCAGGGGCCTAAGGAGAGATGGTTAGGGGCGATCAGATCAGGAGGGAAGGGCAGTTGGGGATGGTCAGGACAGCAAGGGGGGCAGTTGGAGGTGATCAGGCCAGCAGAGGGGCAGTTGAGGGCAAAACGGCCCACAGGGGAGCAGCTGAAGGTGAGTAGGCTGGCAGACATAGTGGTTAGAGGCGATCAGGCAGGCAGGCAAGCAGGTGAGTTGTTAGGAGTCAGATGTCCCTGATTGCAAGAGGGATGTCTGAATGCCAGGGGGAAAGGGAGGAGGAAAGAGGGGGATCAAATCTAAGCCAGCAGACAATCCTCTCACAGTCCAGGGCTCTCACAGTCCAGGACCCCTTGTTACTTACTGCCCGCCTGCAGTGGAGGTCAGAGAGGCTCCTACAGGGCTCGCCAGCCATGAGCTAGGCTGAGCAGCACTCCCCCCGTGGGAGCGCACTACCTACCAGGGGGCAGCTCTTGCGTTGAGTGTCTGCCCCCTGGTGGTCAGTGCATGTCATAGCAACCCGCCCTTCTGCTGTTCAGTCAATTTGCATATTATGCTTTTATGCTATAGGATCAGCTGGCTCCAAGGGGTAAAATGGAACTTAGATAGATGGATTCACAATGTTGACCATATGTCCTCCAAGTAAAATGTCAGAGCATTTATTTTAACGTTCAAATATCTCACTAAAATATCCAGAGGCATTTTACTTTTAAAACTTCAATTTTTGAGTTATCTGGTCAGGACCTCAAACAAACTATTTGGAATATATATTGCTAATTTTACATTTAATCATTTGCAGGTAAGCCGTATTTTCCGAGAAATCTAAATAAAACATTATTGGGAGAATATAAAGTAATAAATGATATTCCCACTTTCAACAATGTTTAATTTAAATAAGCTTTACCTTCTTCGATTGAGTATAAGATAATATGAATTCATATTCAGTCTTGCTAAGGTTTCACATTTAAAAAAAGAAGAAAATATAGTATGGAGAGACTGAAATGAAGAAGTCAGCATACTCTTGGCGCTGTGGTCTCTGGCACATGCAAAGGCGGGTGGAATGTGTGTATGTGTGTATGGTGACCATGAAAGAGAGCAGTATCACACGGCTATTCCAACAATCGGAGCCACACAGACCTGTGGCTTGGTTAACTGATCATGGTATTCCTAGAGGTGACACAAGTATAATAATGCTTATTAAATCCTTACTTGATCTAAGAATTTAGATCAATAAAATAATTTGGAGCATAAGATTCCATTTCATGAAGGCAAAATCCAATGGAGAAAGTAGAGTAGAAATAATGGAGAGAAGAAAACTAGTATTAAAGTTCTGGCTTTTTAAAAAGAAACTCCTTAAAATGATTTCAAAGCGTCTCTCCCCTGGGTGTCACTAAATGTTGGCTGTGCCCATGGGCCACACATATATTCTTGGGCTAATCATGCCAACTTCTTTTATTTTTTTAATGGATGACAGTATCAAAAATCTATTATGTTTTTATTCCATTAGATACACTTAAAATAGTGATGGGCAGTATATCTCCAAGTGCCAGCACTTGCAATTTGCCGAAAATTACAGCATTCGCAGCTATTTAAATGATAACAAATTTCAGATGTCAAGATCCAAATATATGAAGAGATACGTAGGCTTTCACCAAGACTTTAACTGGCTCATCAGGCAAATGGTGGTGGTGAGGGCTTTTCAAGAGGCCAGGAGCTGAGATCAGGAGTGTGAGTGAGAGAGAGAGAGAGAGACAGAGACAGGAGCCATAGAACAGCGAGGGAAAGACATTATTCTGAGGAAAGACATTTTGAACATTAAAGGGGGTTGAACAAAAATGACTGAATGACTAAATGAGCCTATCTTTTAATAATTCGGTGAAAGCAAGGCACAGGAAGAAAATGAGCTGAAGATTTGAAATTAGAATTGAATTTACCTTTTTAAAAAAATCTTTAGTGTTGAAATTACGTAGGTTCTCCTCCCCCCCTCGCCATTAACCTCTTCCAGCCACCCCTCACTACCCCTACCCAGACCCTCCCCACCCCATTGTCTGTGTCCACGGGTGATGCATACATGCACACAGGTTCACTGGTTGATCTTCTCGCCCACCCACCCTCCCCCGCCTTCCCTCTGAGGTTCCACAGTCTGTCCATGCGTCTATGACTCTGGGTCTATTTTTGATCATCCATTTATTTGGTTCATTCGATTCCACACATGAGTGAGATCATGTGATACTTATCTTCCTCTGACTGGCTTATTTCACTCAGCGTAAGATTCTGCAGGTGCAGCCAAAACCGGTTTGGCTCAGTGGACAGAGCATCAGCCTGCGGACTGAAAGGTCCCAGGTTTGATTCCGGTCAAGGGCATGTACCTTGGTTGCAGGCACATCTACAGTGGGGGGCATGCAGGAGGCGGCTGATCCATGTCTCTCTCTCATCGATGTTTCTGGCTCTCTATCCCTCTCCCTTCCTCTCTGTAAAAAATCAATAAAATATATTAAAAAAAAAGACTGCAGGTGCACATGGTAAAACTTTTATTATTATTAGATACTAGAGGCCCGGTGCCCAAAATTCATGCACTGGTGTGGTCCGTAGGCCTGGCTGCTGAGTGAGGCATGAGCAGCTGGCATGGAAGGGCAGGTGCCAGCTGACCTCTGGGCCCCAGATAGCACCTGGGCCCCCAGGCCCTTGCATGCCCCCCTTTCCTGCCTGAGTCACGGTGCCCAGGTCCCCACCCAGAAATGCAGTCCACATGGCCAGATGCCATGGGATGGGGTCTTGGGGCCACCCAGCAGCTCCACATGGAAGCCAGGTGGGCAGTGAGCTCTCTTCCGGCCGGCCTCGCAGACCGCCTTCTGCTGGAACCCCCTGAGAGCCAGTCCAGCCCCTGTGGTCCTGGCATCTGTGGCTTGCCTCACCTGGGAGAGGCCGCGTGGGTGTGGGGTGCGCTCCTGGCACCTGAGCAAGGGGGCTTCCTCTGCGTGCCAGCCCCGGCATCCTGAGGCAGGGTAGCATGGGGAGTGAGAGCAAGATCGGTGGACACGCGGAGACCGGTTTGGCTCAGTGGATAGAGCGTTGGCCTGCGGACTGAAAGGTCCCAGGTTCGATTCCAGTCAAGGGCATATACCTTGGTGGCGGGCACATCCCCAGTGTGGGGCGTGCAGGAGGCGGTCTCTCTCTCTCTCTCTCTCATCGATGTTTCTGACTTTCTATCCCTCTCCCTTCCTCTCTGTGAAAAATCAATAAAATATATTTTAAAAAAAACACAAAAAACATCGGTGGAGACCCTGCATTCGCACCTCACCTCCGTCCCTGTCACCCCCGCCCTCAGGTAGTGGGGGAGAGGTTGAAATCTGTCACCAATGTCCGCCATGTTCCGCACTGCCCCCTGGTGGTCAAACTCCTGGTCACAGGACTGCCTGAAGGGGTGATTTGCATATTGGGCTTTTATGATATAGGATTGACTGTTCAACATCGGGCCAGTCACAAAATGTCTCAGTGACTCACTTTTCCCGAAATGTGAACAGGAAACCTCTCTTTAGAGCTCACTGAAGACTGACTATGGCAACATAACCTCACGCATCCGCCATTATACTTAGTGAATATTTATTGTATTGATAGACATTCACATAATTATGAACACAGCTTACTTCTGTTTCTTCCTCTTGGAGGCATTCGTCTATTTTGGGAAGTGCCTCAATGAAAGAATCTTCATTAGGAATTGTTTTACTAATAATAACAAATCGATGTGGATGTGGCCAAGCATCTGACTCATTGGATTAACGCCCAGAAAAAAAAGATGAAGTATTCATCATTTCACATACCTGAACACCATGTTGGGCAGGAAAAGGAATATATTGATAAATGCTCATTGTGTGTTGAAGTTATATCAGTAGATGTGCTAAAATCTAAATGCTTAAAATACACATTATGTTGCAACTCTTTGTGAAATATTTAAGGCGTTATCAATCAGATGTTTGATTTGCCATTTCTCTACTCATTTTTCTCTGCCCATCAGAATTCTAGCTAGCCAATGACCTCATAAAACACTACCCCTCTACTTTCGCCAGACGGAGAGTGAATATTGAAGGAGGTAGCATGTTGTATTATGAGATCAAAATACCAAATGTGGCTGACATATTTCTAACTGTTGCCCAGCAACTGAGCACGTGCCTAATCAGAGTTCTGCGATGCAGAATTATATTCTTTATAAAAAAAAATTACTCTGCCTGCTGTAAACACCTTCACAGCCACGAACAGATACCATTTTAACTGCAGTACTTTTTAGTGCAAATATATATATACATATATGTAACTTTGATTCCCCAAATATTGTTATTTCTTTCTTGAGGAATTTACCACAATAAGAATAGCAACCATTATCATACTCTAATACTTGGTAATATGCAATTATATCTCTTAGCCATTTATAAATACTAAGATATTGTTTTTACAATTTGCAGATGTTGTAATCCTAAGCTTATTTCTATATAGAAATGTTTTAGACAGACGTGGAATTTAACTGGACCACAAATAACAGTGTTTTGTTTTTGGATTTTTTTTTTCCTCTGAGACTTTGACCTGAACCATATGCTAATGATAAATCTAAGTAATTTTTTGTTTATTCAAGGTCATTATCTGCAATGAACTCTGGAAAAATGTTAAAGAAAAACATATCTTTAGCTGACAGTGGGAAACGCTTTCATGCATCCTTAAGTGAGAGTTAAAGATACGGAAACAAGAATGCGTTAAATTAGCTACTCAGTAAGTAAGACGTGTCACTTTGCTTTATATTTTTATGAGAAAGTCTGAGAACTTTTCATTGTACAACGTAGGACAGTTCACCAATAATGATAAAATACTGGCTACTTTAAATTATTTTTCATAAATGCTCTAAGAAATTCAGCTTCAATCACTAAGGAATTAAAGGTAAAATGTGTTCAGAATTCCATTTCATGTTATAAGAAACAAAATTCAGTGTTTTGTTTATTCTTTAGGTGACTCAAACATAATACTTCCAAGAAGAATTTTAATGGTATCATGCAAACTTTACTGGCTTTAAACATGAAATTAGAATTTCAGAATAGCTTAATAACTCTAAAAACAACGCCAGAAATTTTATTAGTTTTTTATCATTTTATAGCCAGTTTTAACATCTTCTCCCAACAAAGTACTCAAATTTCTTTAAATTTTTGTCTTACAAACAATTTTCTTGTGACTGACTTATACCCACTAAGACTCTGCATTAGCTTTTAATATAAAATACCAAACACTGAAAATCCATTTCAAATGATATATTAATGATTAGTAGTGTAAAACTGAAAATCTCAGGTGTCATCCTATCTAATGAAAGAGTAATATGCAAATTGACCATCACTCCAACACACATGTGGTCAAAGATGGCCGCCACAAGATGGCCTGCAGGGGAGGCAGTTGGGAGGGATCAGGTCTGCAAGAGAGGACAGTTGTGGGTGATCAGATCAGCAGGGAAGGGAAGTTGGGAGGGACTAGGCCTGCAGGGGAGGGCAGCTGGCGGTGATCAAGCTTGTAGGGGAGGAGAGTTAGGGTGACCAGGCCAGCAGAGGAGGGAAGTTGGGGGCGATTGGACCAGCAGTGGAGGGAAGTTAAGGGTGACCAGGCCTGCAGGAGAGGGCGGTTAGGGGCAATCAGGCTGGCAGGGGAGGGCCATTAAGGGGGCATACAGGTTCACAGGGGAGCAGTTAGGCATCAATCAGGCTGGCTGGGGAGTGGTTAAGGGGTGATCAGGCTGGCAGGCAGAAGTGATTAGGGGCAATCAGGAAGACAGTCAGGTGAGCAGTTGGGAACTAGCAGTCCTGGATTGTGAAAGGGATGTCTGACCACTCATTTATGCCAGATCCAGGTGGATCGGGCCAAAACGGGCAGTCTGACATCCATCTAGAGCAGCAGTTCTCAACATTTTTTAATGCTGTGACCTTTTAATACATTTCCTCATGTGGTGAGCCCCAATCATAAAATTATTTTCGTTGCTACTTCATAACTGTCATTTTGCTACTGTTGTGAATCATAATGTAAATATCAGTGTTTTCTGATGGTCTTAGGCTCTACAGCAGCGGTTCTCAACTTGTGGGTCTCGACCCACAGGTTGAAAACTGCTAGCCAGGTCGCTTAAGACCATCGGATTCATTAACAGTAGCAACGAAAATAGTTTTAAGATTGGGGGTCACCACAACCTGAGGAAACTGTATTAAAAGGTTGCAGCATTAAAAAAAAAGGTTCAAAACCACTGAGCTAGAGGTTCCAGATTGGAGAGGAAGCTAGCTGGGCTGAAGGCCACATCCAACCTCCCCCACCCCCACCGCCCTGGGGAAGGAATTTCGTTCACCGGGCCTCTAGTTTATTTATAATGTTCAAGAAACATGACCCAGGGAAATCTTTGTTAAATAGTCGTACGATGCCATCTGCCAAAACAAACTGCTCTTCTGCAGTCCACAGACAAACGTCCACATAGGACGGAGGACGGACTTTACTGCTGTGCTGAGTGGCTTCTGGCAGGGAAAATGTGCCCCTTGCTTTTAAATCTTTAATGATGTTCTCTTTCTTGTCCCCACAGCTAGCTTGCTCATTCTTTTCTTAAAGCATCTGCCCTTTGTTTACCCAGAGATTACTATCAGATGTTAACCATGTCTCACGATGCCCATTAAGCTACGTGCCCGTGGATGTATGGAAATAACACTCAATAATGTTGGGGGCACGAAGCTCAGGGCGCCCGTGCATCAGGAGACGTAATCAAATGCTTTACCGACTATGGATGTGGGACTTCGCTCAGGGTGACAGAAGGTCCCCAGGGCCCTCTGTGAGGAACCATGCCAAACGAATTCACTGGATGCCATTCCCATGTAAAAGAACAAAAGGGGAGACGGACCTAAATTGTCCTTTCTCCCAGCGACGTGTCATCTGGAAAGAGTCACTTGAGGTTAAGAAGATGCGAAGACCCTAATCGTGCCCTTTTGTCTTTTTCAAGGAATGGACACAGCTGGGTGCAGGACATAAATGCAAATAGAGGGTGACGATTATAAACCTCGCGTGCATAATTCTTGGGTTTAGAGCAAGGTAACTTTCCTGAAGGCCACCAGGGCAGACTAGTAAAGAGCACAGTACCGCTAAAATCAACAAGGGGCTGATGTGTATGCAATCCACAAAATCTGAAAGCTAAATACTAATTAGGATAATGCATTCTGGTTCTTAGGGAGCATTGCTTGAAGAATAATAGCCAACGTTACACAATGCAGAAGTGTTTACCATTTTAAAAATTGTCTAAATGAACAGATTCTACCTACACTTGAATATTGATCAGCCCTCCTGGATAGAAAGGCTCTTTTAAATGCACTCTAAGTGTTCTATCCTAATTTGAGGGATCACATTTCAAAACGTTACTCACAATTTTATTGTAACTCTTCATAAATTTTCAATTATTTATTTTTTTAATATATTTTATTGATTTTTTTACAGAGAGGGAGAGAGAAAGAGAGTTAGAAACATCGATGAGAGAGAATGAGAGAGAATCATTGATCAGTAGCCCCCTGCCCACCTCCTACTGGGGATGTGCCCACAACCAAGATACATGTCCTTGACTAAAATCTAATGTGGGACCTTTCAGTCCAAAGGCTGATGCTCTATCCACTGAGCCAAACCGGTTTTGGCGATTTTCAATTATTTCTGAACCATGTATATTAGTAGATGGTGGTAAATACAGGCAATACAAAGTTGTAAAAGTAATTTAAAGCCATTATTATTATAACGAGAGGCCCAGTGCACGGAATTCATGCACGGGGGGGTCTCTTTGCCTAGCCTTGTACCCTCTCCAATCTGGAAACCCTTGGGGGATGACATCCCTCTCACAATCCGGGACTGCTGGCTCCTAATCGCTGGCCTGCCTGCCAGCCTCATCACCCCTTAACCGCTCCCCTGTCAGACTAATTGATAACTAATTGTTCCCCTGCTGGCCCAATTGCCCCCAACTGCCCTCCTATGTTGGCCATCCTTGGTGGCCATCTTCTGATGTGAGGGCGGCCATCTTGGGCAGCCATCTTGTGATGATGTCACACAACACCATCTAGGCTTTTATTGTATAGGATGGTTACTTTCATTTTCATCTGAGGCCTTTAGGCACACGGTAGAATTCCCTTTGCTACCGCTTTGGAGTTAAATATGACCATGTGACTTACTTGCTGGGCTCAGTGAAAAGAAGGGTGAGAATCCCCTCCAGATCTGGAGATCCAGGGGGAGTTTCCCAAAGTCTCCTTCTTGCTGCCACAGTGCCTTGTCACGTCCCCAAGAGGATTCCTCCAGCAGTCTGGGCCCTGGAGGGAGGCATGGAGGATAAAGCTCCCCTCCCCCCTCCCCCGCCAATCTCAGATGTGCATAAAGCACACCCAAGGAGTAAGCCTTCATTGGAGGTACTTGTTTCCACAGCATACCCTATCATCTTTTTTTAAAAAATATATTTTATTGATTTTTTTACAGAGAGGAAGGAGCTAGATAGAAAGTCAGAAACATCGATGAGAGAGAAACATCGATCAGCCGCCTACTGCACGTCCCACAGTGGAGATGTGCCCTCAAGCAAGGTACATGCCCCTGACCCGAATCAAACCTGGGACCTTTCAGTCCGCAGGCCGATGCTCCATCCACTGAGCCAAACCAGTCTTAAACCCTACCATCTTGACTGCTCTCATGAATAGGCTGCCATAACAAAGCATAACAAATATGGCACTGCCTTCGCAGCCAACAGAAAGGCAGGGAGGAAACAGATCTTGGATGAAGGCATGCTGGTAACTATGGACAAAGATCATGTAGCTAATGATTTGATAGCTTCAGAGAAGGAATCACAAAGCAGAGTGCTAATAATTTTGTGTATCCATTGATTGGGTTGCTTTGAGAAAATACAGTATTATTTTTAAAAAAAAGAGCCAATCTAAGAAAGAAAATTCTGGTATCATTGCAGGAATAAAATAGGGTTAAGTGCAAAGATGTGGGGGTAGAGGTGGCCAATGTTTCTCAATCCCAATAATAAGCACAACAAACTGAAAATGTCCTGGAGAAAAAAAGGCTGATTACAATGCAGCCTCTGATAAGCACCACATCAAGGCGCCAGTCCTCAGCCTAATTGTCTGAAGGAACTCAGAAGCTTCCTGCAGAGGCTGTTTTGGTATGGCACCCAGTAAGCCCTTTGAACTTAAGAACTGACTTGCACAAAGTGCTTCTAGAGAGTTCTTAAATCTAAGTCATATGTTAAAAAAAATCCAAAGACCACCACACCAAGACACATCATAATTAAAACACCAAGAGCAAAAGACAGAATATTAAAAGCAGCAAGAGAAAAAAACAGTTAATTACCACAAGGGAGCACCCATACGATTGTCAGCTAATTTCTCAACAGAAACAATGCAGGCCAGATGGGAGTGGCAAGAAATGTTCAAAGTGATGAATAGCAAGAACCTACAACCAAGATTACTCTACCCAGCAAAGCTATCAGAATTGAAGGGCAGATAAAGAGATTCACAGAAAAAACTAAAAGAGTTCATCACCACCAAACCAGTATTATATGAAATGCTGAAATGTAGTCTTTAAAAAGAGGAAGAAGAAGAAAAAGATAAAGATAAAAATTATGAACAACAAATACATATCTATCAACAAGTGAATCTAAAAATCAAATGAATATAAAATCTGATGAACAGAATAAACTGGTGAATATAATGGAATCAGAGGCATAGAAACAGAGTGGACTGACAATTCTCAGGGGGAGAGGGGTGAGAGGGTTTGGGAAGAGATGACAAAAATCGTACACCTGTGGATGAGGACAATGGGGGGAGGTAAGGGCAGAGGGAGGGGTGGAAGCCGGGTGGAGGGGAGTTATGCAAAGAAAAAAGAGAAACAATTATTATAATCTGAACAGTAAGTATTTATTTAAAAAAATAAGTCATATGACAAAAGACATAAAAAAAGAAAACAATATAGGTAGCCAATCTAAGCACGGTCTAGAGGTAACGCTGCAGATTTAGCATTTACCTCAGAGAGATAAAGGGAGCCAAAGAGATAAGAAGCCAAGGAGCTTTTAATGGACTTGCATCATGTAAATACGTAAATAACCCACACGCTGTAACTCAAAGTGTCTCAGACTTTGAAGGTCCAAGCTTCACTGGGAGGAAGCAGTCTGAGAAAACTGCACTCTCTAATGCTCAGAACCTGCCGAGGCAGAGAACAAGGGGAAATGAATCACCTCCCTGGGCAGTCAGAAAACTGGGATCATCAGTGGAGCGAAGAGTCCCTTACAGGAAAAAGGGCTGTGGCCCAATTAAGAAACATTCTCCAGCTGAGACTGGTTTGGCTCAGTGGATAGAGCATTGGCCTGCGGACTGAAAGGTCCCAAGTTCGATTCCGGTCGGGGGCATGTACCTTGCTTGCGGGCACATCTCCACTGTGGGGCGTGCAGAAGGCGGCTGATCGATGTCTCTCTCTCATCGATGTTTCTGACTTTCTATCTCTCTCCCTTACTCTCTGTAAAAAAAATATAACATATATTAAAAAAAAAAAAGAAAGAAACATTCTCCTGCCTGCCCTCTACATGTGAATATTTGTCAGCTCTCATGGACAGAAAGGCTCTTTGAAATGCACTCTAAGTCTTTTATCCTAATTTGAGGGATAACATTTCAAAATATTGCTCACAGCGGAGGAGAACAATGGGGATGAAGGATCTCACAGTGCAGAGGAGTCAAGATCAGGGGCCATCCCACAAACGCCCTACCTCTATTGGGCCTAAACGGGCAGTCGGACATCTCTTAAGGGGTCCCAGATTGGGGAGTGTGCAGGCTGGACTGAGGGACACCGACCCACCCCCGTGCATGAATTTTGTGCACCGGGCCTCTAATGAATCTGTAAGAAATTACTCTGAATTCTCAAATAGATTTGAAGGTACAGTAGTTCACTTCAACTCATTTCCACAGGCATTATTAAAAATCTACATACTTGCCGGAATCGGTTTGGCTCAGTGGATGGAGCATCAGCCTGTGGACTGAAGGGTCCCACGTTCGATTCCCGTCAAGGGCATGTACCTTGGTTGCAGGCACATCCCCAGTAGGGGGCATGCTGGAGGCGGCTAATCAATGTCCCTCTCTCATCAATGTTTCTAACTCTCTTTCCTCTCCCTTCCTCTCTGTAAAAAATCAATAAAATATATTTTAAAAAAAATCTACATACCAGAGTCCCTGAGACCTCCCACATCCCACTTTGCCCAAGCAAGTGTTCACGGTCTTGGCACCTGCCCCAATTCCACCCTTTGTACCTCATAGGCAAGGCAGCTAAATTTATTTTTACTGCATAGATTATTAGATGGAGGAAAATATGCTTTCTATAGAATCTATTAACTTTATTTAATAAATCATCACATTCTCCAGTGAACACGGGGTAGGTAATATTTTGTGTAGGTTATACTTAAACATTGCATCAATATAAAAACAAACTTATTAGGAAAGGAATCAAAGAGGTGTGAAGATCACTATTTTTGTCAATATTTTCATGTAAAAGTCAATGGGGATTAATTTGAAAGAAGCTCAATAGTTTTCTAATTACATTAGATTTGAACTGGGCAGACAAACTGAAGCATTTTCTTTACAGAAAAAAATGTAGTAATCACACTAGGCACTTACATGTTAAGTTTTCAAGTTTTTAAAGGTTCATTTGCCAAATAGGGTGTATAATCTTATTGGACAGGTTTTAATATTTTTACAAAATAACTGATGCCTAACTGTTCCCCTGACAGTCTGTTTGCCCCTAACTGCCCTTCCCTGAAGCCTGGTCCCCCTGAACTGCTCTCCTCTGCAGGCCTGGGTCCCCCACAACTGCCCTTCCCTGCAGGCCTGGTCACCCCCAACTTCCCTCCTCAGCTGGCCTGGTCACTCCTAACTGCCCTCCCCTGTAGGCTTGTTCATCCACAACTGCCCTCCTTTGCAGGCCTGGTCCCTCTCAATTGCCCTCTTGTGGTGGCCATCTTGTGTCCACATGGGGGCAGTCATCTTTGACCAAATGGGGCAGCCATCTTGTGTGTTGGAATGATGGTCAATTTGCATATTATTCTTTTATTAGACAGGATAAGATAGGATAGAGGCCTGGTGAACAGGTGGGGGGCAGCTGGTTTTCCCTGAAGGGTATCCCAGATCAGGGCGGGGTTCCCTTGGGACATGGGGCAGCCTGGGTGAGGAGCCTGTGGTGGTTTGCAATCCAGCCACACCCCAACACACCCCCAACCCCTGGTATCTGCGATTATTTATCTTCTACAATTGAAACTTTTTAAGCAATCCTAACTTATATAATCTATTTATATTAATAAAAAGGAAATATGCTAATTTGATGGCATTAACCGGCCATCTTCCAGATGTCCAACTTCCTTCTGGACAAAGCCATCGTGGTGGAGGCTGAGGCAGAGGCATTAGGGATGATCAGGCCAGCAGACGAGGGCAGTTTGGGGCAATCAGGCAGGAAGCTAGAGAGATTAAGGGTGATCAAGCAGGAGGCAGAAGGGATAGGGGCCATCAGGCCAGCAGGCAGGTGAGCTGTCACGAGCCAGCAGTCCCAGATTGTGAGAGGGATCACCTCCAAGGGGTCCTCAATTGGAGAGGGTGCAGATTGGGCTAAGGGAACTACCCTCATGCATGAATTTTGTGCACTGGGCCACTAGTATAAATATATGAGAGAAGCAAGACTGATAAATTAAAAAATGAAAACTGACTTCTCACATTAATAGTTTTGATAAAATTACTTTTGTTCCTTTGTAATAATTTGTTTACATGAATATGCATATATTCATAAATAAAACATCAATGATAAGAGAGATTCGTTGATTGGGTGCTGAGGATGGAGCCAGCAACCGGGGCATGTGCCCCAACTGGGAATTGAACCATGACCTCCTGGTTCATAGGTTGACTCTCAACCACTGAGCCACACCAGCCAGGGCCAAATACTCTGCTCTTAACTATTTAAATTTATTGTCTGGAAAAACAAAAATCATCACTCACTGAGGAAATATAGTCTACATGGTAAACATATGAACATTATTGGATAAGTCTTACTTTTACTGAATCTGTGACTTCTCCAAATCAATCAATTTTTCCAAGTTCTCCACATGTTGTATATTAAATGGGAATTACAAAATTAGTACTTAAGTTTTTGAGTTATAAACATTCAATGAGATAAAATGCTTAACTATTTAGCAAAATACTTAGCATAAAACAACCTCTCAACCAATTTTATCAGCTATATTTCAAAAGCGGCACTTATAAAAAACCTTATCGGCTAAAGAGCAAAATAAATAAATAAATAAATAAATAAATAAATAAATAAATAAATAAATATTCGACTACTCCTTTTTTAAAACAGAAAGAACAATGCATAAAGCCAAATAAATTCAACCGCCTACTTCGTGAGTGACAATATAATGCAGGTCAATTGTTACAGTTCACTTCACTTAAGCTATTAATTCATATTTTCTTCTCTCCTTCCCACATACATATTAGTTTAAAACATGGCCCTATTTTAAATGAGTTCTTCTACATTTTCCCACCATCTCTACAGGTGTACTTACCTCCTATATTCCTGATTCTATTCTCAGGCACCACCTAATTTTCCAAATACCTTTAATTGCATATACACTATTAATCTTCCTGATCTCAGGCTGAAAAGTGACATTCTCAAACAAAATCCATCTTATGCAGAAGTGGAAAAAAATGGGTATACAGTGGTACCTCGAGATACGAGTGCCCTAACATGCGAGATTTTTGAGATACGAGCCATTGAGCCAGCGATTTTTGCTTTGAAATACGAGCAACAGTTGAGATAGGAGTCATCGCGTGGATCGGCCTGCTGCACAGGACCCACCAGTTTACCAAGCCTCAAGGTTATGGAATGAATTAAACTCGTATCTTGAGGTGCCACTGTAATTGACATTTTAAATTCCCTCTCAAGGGAATATCTAAAATGTTGTCTTATCAGTTATAAAACTTTATTATTCCCCTATTTTGGGAATAACAAATGTATCTAAGATTCTGAGTGGGAAAAAGATGCCAGAAACCCCAAAGACCTGAACTCAGGGGAACGAAATGCATGCCATGGAAAGTGGGAGGAATTCCCGGGAATCAACAGCATCAAGGACATCAGTCCACCATCAGCCTGTGCTTAAGACGGAGCAGGATTTGGCAATTCACACGCACCATTCGCCTCCTGAATCACCCCCAGACTTCAGCTGACATTTCAAGTTTGGCAGTGGGATCATTGAATTGCATTTGCCATTTGCTATTTTAGCCAGAATGGTCATCCATTCTTATTAAAAAAAAAAAAATCACAGCCAGGACCAGTTTGGCTCATTGGATAGAGCGTTGGCCTGTGGACTGAAAGGTCCCAGGTTCGATTCCGGTCAAGGGCATGTACCTTGGTTGTGGGCACATCTCCAGTGCGGGGCATGCAGGAGGCGGCTGATCGATGTCTCTCTCTCTCATCGATGTTTCTGACTTTCTATCTCTCTCCCTTCCTCTCTGTAAAAAATCAATAAAATATATTTTTTTAAAAATCACATTTTCATAGTTGTCCCTTAAAAATTAGCAATAATTAATGGAGAAAAATAATGAAATCATTGGCTGCTTTGACAATCAAATTAGTTATAATTTTGTTAGATTTCACCGAGGGCCAATGTAAAGCACATAGGTAGCTCTCATTAATCGCGGGCATGTGTTCATGGTTACCAAAATTTAGAGCACAGAAAGAGCTCAAGCATGGTGCACGTGGGAAATTTTGTATGGGACGCCCTCACAACATCGTCCTTAGTAACTGAAGGATAAAGCAATCCTCCAAGAGTATTCTGGCTTAAGATGTGCAATTAACAAGAGATAAATTGGCGCTCGCCTGTCACAGGAGCCAGATAAATGTTTGGTTTATGTGACTGCCTACCTCTAATCACTAAGGGAGATAATAAATGGGAATCAATTTCCTTGACTGGGTCTTTTGGGGAAAAAAGAACCTCTGAGAATTAAGCCACCCTTCTTGAGGTGCCAGTCTTGAAAGGATAATTTACTCAGAGCAGGCGGGACGTAAGATGAAGGGAGAGATGGCGAAGGAGTGTGGAGTGCCCCTGAGTACAGCAGCTACAACATAAATTCACTGTGAACGATTTTCAGAAACCCGACAAGGGTTCAAGGACATTTGCAGGGTAAAGGATTCTCCCATGTTGAGCCGGTTTGGGAGTGCCCAAGAAGGGTCGTGATCTGGGAGGGGTGTGATCAGAAGCAATCTGTGTTTAGAGGCCACCAGGCGTTACCACCTTCTGATACTAAAGGCATCCTGCCCCACTATTACACAGGCAGCCAATTAATTACCATATTTTCCGGCGTATAAGATGATTGGGGGTGCATAAGACAACCCCCAACTTTTCCAGTTGAAATACAGAGTTTGGGATATACCCACCCTATAAGATGTGATAATAAGTTGTGATATATTCATACAAGAAACTCTACACCAAAAAAAAAAAAAAAAAACAGAAAGACGACCCTCAACTTTTGAGAAGATTTTCCTGGGTTAAAAAGTTGTCTTATATGCCGGAAAATACGGTATATCTTTTTTTCTTTCCTCCTCTACACTGGCCAATACATAGCCTACGTCCACTATTTCAAGAAATTTGGCAAAGTGGACTCATTTTGGTCAATACCAACAGGTAGCTTATAAGAAGATTGAAATGGGTGGTCCCAGAAAATATTCTACAACAAAGCATATAATGCTCCAAACTCTTCCCACCCACACCGCCCTCTAATCTAACACACAAGGCCACTCCAAACTACAAGAGAAAGTACCTTCCACAGAGCAGTAAGCAGGCACTGAGAAACTCAGTGCAAGATCACGTACCTTCCTAGTGGACAACGTGCTTACCTCCATTAGTGCCACAGGCTGATTAAGTCACCCCAAATCACCCGCATTACATTTCAGAGGTGTCTCAGCCAATTAAGCCAGCTCAATTCATCTCTGCTTTCTGGGGTCATGAAGGCTTTAGAAATAAATTTATGATCTGACCTGTTAGTGAAATCACCTGTGGAGTTGTCTTTACATCAGGGTGGCTACATTAATAATAATAATAATAATAAGAAGAAGAAGAAGAAGAAGAAGAAGAGGAAGAAGAATAGTAGTAGTAGTATAATAATAATATAGTAATAATAGTAGTAGTAATAAAGTATAAAATGGTCTGAAACGAGAATTTTCCTTTTAATATTCGAAGCCACCATGATCTGGCTTTAATCACATTCAGAAAATGTGTTTTTTTTTTCCTCTGAGCAGACTGAGAAGGCAGTGAGCCGAGAAAACCAACCAAGTGAAAGAAAGGAAGAAATAAGCCGGATTCATTTCAGTCAGGTGACCCCACGGTGGAACTATCTTCCTGTCGCCCTCAGTTCCCCAAGGGATCATTCTGCTGCGCAGAGCACAGCAGAGGGCGGGTGTGATCTCGGAGGTGACATGCCTTTAGCCCATTCGGTTCAGCTGATGACACTGTAGAGGACTCCCTTTGTCCCCACCTGCCGAAGTCACCAAGTTCACCCCAAAGCAGCCCCTGTCCTCCGATCTTTGACCAAAACGAAAACAAGGAGCTGACTGGGTGCGGGTAAAATAAATGTATGCAAATGGACAGCAGCAAATGCTACCTGAATAAATAAATGCCCATTTCACTATGTTAAAAAGAACCCTGAGTTTTTAAATGGTTCACGATGCAGTTTATGAGCAGTTGAAACACTACATATAGTTTATAAAGATGGAGCTAGATTTTTTCACTCCATTTTGATCAGTAAAACTATCACAAGAATATAGATTTTATTTATTTATTTATTTATTTATTTATTTATTTATTTATTTATTTATTTACAGTGGACTCACCAGTAGAAATTTGAATGTAGCCAAAACCGATTTGGCTCAGTGGATAGAGCATCAGCCTGCAGACCGAAAGGTCCCAGGTTCGATTCTGGTCAAGGGCATGTACCTTGGTTTCGAGCACATCTCCAGTAGGGGGCGTGCAGGAGGCGGCTGATGGATGACTCTCTCTCATCGATGTTTCTAACTCTCTATCCCTCTCCCTTCCTCTCTGTAAAAGATCAATAACATATATTAAAAAAGAAAGAAAGAAATCTGAATGTGGGTAACTCTTAGGCCAATCTTTAGAGCACCTCTCAGTTACAAACAGTCACTGGATTAGTGATCCGTCCTTGATGGTTTTAAAATCCATCTTTCCAGTAACTGGTTAGAGTATAAGTCTGTCTCGTTAGAACAGGCATTATATCAATAGTGGCTTATATAAAAAAGGATTTGTTGTTGTTTGATTTCTTCTTCTTTTTCATGAACACTCCACAGATATGGATAGGAGATACAGGACTGGTGTGAGGGCTGTGCCTGAAAAATCCATCCAGGGACCAGTCATTCTCTATCTTTTTTTAAAAAATATATTTTTATTGATTTTTTACAGAGAGGAAGCGAGAGGGATAGAGAGTTAGAAAGACTGATGAGAGAGTGACCTTAATCAGCTTCCTCTTTCACGTCCCCTACTGGGGATGTGCCCGAAACCAAGGTACATGCCCTTGACCCGAATGGAACCGGGGACCTTTCAGTCCTCAGACCATTGCTCTATCCACTGAGCCAAACCGGTTTCGGCCAGTCATTCTCTATCTTATGGCTCCATTATTCCTAGATCGTTTCTCTCCAACCCATTCTTGAAGAGGGCAAGCCTACCAATTCTGCAGCAGGAAAGGGAAGAGAGAAAGGAGAACATCTTTTACAGGTAAGAACACAATTCAGAAGGTGCCCACTTCATCTGCATTTGCCTTGCATTTGCATAAATATATTTACAGGAAAATATCTGGCCGGAAAGGTGAATGAATAACGGTGCACAGCTGGGCCAGGCCTGTCCAGACGGGACATGGAATGTAACCGCCTTCCATAGGCCAGGAACCAGGAGCAGTGCCCGGGGAAGCCAGTGCAGGATTTCACACAGAACGGGGTACGCGGGCTCCCTCCTGTCGATTTTCTGAGGACGAGGCGTTGAAAGGCGCCTATGCTGATAAAGCTGCCATCTGCAGGGCCCTGTAGCCCAGCCACCTCCAAATGCAAACTGACACTTCTGAAATGGATTAGCGTGCGTATCAACCATCTCCTAATGGCTTTCATCCTCTCCATCACGTTTGACCTTGCCTTTTGGAGGCATTTGATAGGCGATTAATTATTCATCTAGAACTTGATCCTTGAACAACTCAACTACTTCCCGGAAGCAAACAGAGATGTGTGTTAGAGCAGCAGGATGCGTGAATTATTCATGGACTGTGTGCCTTGTGTTTGCCTTGTGTGTGTTCCACGCGAAGACAGGCAGGCTGGGAGGCAGAAACAGAACAGAGTGGGTAGTCTCTGACCTCTCAGAACTTGCGACTAGAACGAAACAAATACCACACAGGAGGTTCGGGCTGAGGTTGCCATGATTGACTGTATTAATGTCTATCTTCCTGGCCTTCCATCCAGCCCCGTGAGTCTGAGAGAAATTACCACGGATCTCCAGTTGGGGAGAAAAGAAGATGCAAATCACAAAACATCTGAAAGTGGATGACAATGAAACATGTGATGGTGGTGAGAAGGGAGAAACACAGATCTAAATGACAGGTCAGGATTTTCATATACGATCACCATTGTGGAGGAAACAGTGAGGAAGAAAACCTACAACTCAGAGGTGAGGACCTCACTAGGTGCCTGATGGAAAGAGAGAGGGGCAGAATGAATAATCACGTGATGGAAGTTCAAGAGGGAAGCAATAGCATGATTAAAAGAAGAAAGGAAGCCTGGAGGCAGAGAGTTTATCAGAGAGGAGGACAGTGGTGGGACCCAGGACAGTTGGCAGAGGGTCAGTTACATATCAGGAAATGAGAGAGAAAGAGAGAGAAAGAGAGAGAGAGAAAGAGAGAGAGAGAGAGAGAGAGAGAGGTCAACATTTGGACTTTCTGAATGTGCTAAGTTTTGACTCATGGAAGGGTCATTCTCAATGTGTGCGTTCAGTGGGTTGGAGCTTTTCAAGATCCTCATGTTCTCTTCCTTCAAAGTTAAAAATGGTCTTTTGCACATTTTCACGTGGGACAATTATACTCGCCTAGCTGGGTATCTTTGGGCAGTGCCCGGCCTCTATTACTGATAACCAGTTTTCTCTGTGGTCAAAGAGGCCACAACTGATTGTACCCCAATATAGGGAAGGCACGCGATGCTGCAGAGGGCAGTTGTGCCAGGGCGGGGGTGGGGAGTGGGGTTAGATCTAATACAGACTGGATCACTTCCGCTTTGCAACTCCTCCTGTGTAGTTCCTTTTATGGAGCAACTTTGTTTTACCCTGAGGGTCCAGACTATGATGCCCACCCCATCAGCACTTCGCTGGGCCACCTTTGCCTTCAGTACTGCGGCCATTCTTCTTGGCACTGACTCCATGAGATGCTGAAAGGTGATGTGAGGACTTTGACACCAGGCCTCATGGACAGCACTGTCCATTCTGTGACATTGGATGGCTGTGGACCAGCTGCCTGATGGCTCTTTGAACTTTGCCCCACAAATGCTCCACTGGATGGAGATCTGGTGATGGTGGGGCCACCTAAGCAAGTAAAGTCCCCCTCATATTCTGGAAACCCCCCACTCCTGCACAACACGAGCACCGTGGCCTGGCGCATGGTCTTGTGGGAAGACACCGTCTCCATTGGGATTTGCCATCAACATGACAGGATGAATTTGATCAGCAACGATGCTTAGGTATGTTGTGCTCTTCAGATGTTGTTCCACACGAATTCAAGGGCCCAGATCATGCCAGGAAACCATGCCCCAAACCGTAACACTGCCCCCACCAGCTGGAAGGGTTGTACTCATGCATGTGGGGTGCATGCTTTCATGCTGTTTCCGCGAAATTCTCCCTCTGCCATCTATATGAGGCAACTGGAAACGTGATTCATCGGACCAATGACTGTTTCCCAAAACTCAACTGTCCAATCCTGTGTTCCTGTGCGAATTGGAGATGTGTTACCTTGGTAACTGCAGACAGCAAACGTGTTCAAACAGGCCTTCAGCTTCCATATCCCAAGTGATGCAGTGTCGGGCTAACTTGCCTACAAACGTCAGGTGGTCATAGTAATCTGGCCGCTCTGTGTGTGTAGAATATTGGGCATGATTCCAGGCACAGCCAGCGCACAGTGAGTGTGAGATGAAAGCTGTGAGACCACGGGCTTGGTGTTACCTGATGATTAAGGTTGGGTGTTGGAGGCGGCTCTAACAGCTTTCGCAGAGAGAGTGGTCATTTGAGAAGGAAGAGCAGATGGTGGGGAAAGATGAGGAAACGCATTGAACAAGGTAAAGGGGGGAAAGAATTTCACTGCGTAATTAGCTCCACCATTTCCCAGTCTGTGCCAGAGCCAGGCTTATCTGACCTTCATTCGAGGAGACCATTGAGGACTTGTTCTGATCCTTATTCAGTCTGATAACAGTGCCCCTCGACGGCAGCCTGAGGGAGACATACAAAGTCTCAAGGGTCCTGCGTTAGACATTACGTTCCCAGGAAATTGTATTTTATCTATAATTCTATCAAATGTTTCACATGTCTTCTAAAGACTTTTGAAAATAGTTGGCTTTGTTTTTAATGTTTAACACGTTATGAATTTCTAAACTGCACCAACCATCTAGACTAGTGGTTCTCAACCTTCCTAAGGCCGCGACCCTTGCATACACTTCCTCATGTGGTGGTGACCCCCAGCCATGAAATTATTTTCATTGCTACTTTATAATTGTAATGTTGCTACTGTTATGAATCATGATGTAAATATCTGTGTTTTCCGAGGGTCTTAGGCGACCCCTGTAAAAGGGTCGTTCGACCCTGAAAGGGGTCGCGACCAATAGGTTGAGAACCGCTGATCTAGACATTTATTTAAGGTCTGAACTATACTTAATTATCATATACAACCTTTTAAAAGAAACATGTAAACGATGTGTTTAGTTCATTATAAAGGGGAAAAGCAGGGTGATGAAATCGGTGCAGAAAATATAGGCCTTATACAAGAAAAAGAGACAATCCATATAAGTCGATATCAATTAGAGAATTGAATCAATAATAATCATGCAAAACAGAATGCACCAGGCCCAAATCTGTTCCCTGTTAAATTCTACCAAACAACAAAGAAGAAATCATACCGATTCACTACAACCTCTTTCAAAAGACAGGAGCAGAGGGAAATACTTCCTAACGCATTTTGAGAAAAGCATCACCCTAACACCAGAACTAGACAAAGACATATTTTTTTGAGCATGGATATAATTTATGGACAGCTCTATCTTGGCTTTCTGTTTCATTGATCTTTTTGACTATTCTTTTACCAATACCCAACATTTTGAGTTAATTTTTGAAGGTTGTTAAGTTCTGTGTCTATATTATTTTTTGGAGCATGGACATAATTTATTGAAAGCTCTATCTTTGCTCCATTGTACTGCCTTTCTGTCTTTGTCATAGATCAGTGGACGCTATTTATGGGAGTCTATTTCTGGACTTTCTATTCTGTTCCATTGATCTTTTTGTCTATTCTTTTACCAATACCACAGTGTCTTAATTACCGTAGATTTATAATAAGTTCAAGTCAGGTAGTGTCTGTCCTCCAAATTTGTTCTTTTTCTAACAATATTGTGTTGGCTGTTTGGGGGGCTTTGAACTCTTCATTTAAACTTTACAATCATTATATTGATCTCCACCAGATAACTTGTTGGAATTTCGTTTGAGATGGCATTAAAATCTATCCACCAATTTGGGAAGAACTGACATGTTGACAATATTGTTATAATTTTTCTCATATAGGGCACATGCATATTTGCCATTATATGTAGATATATAGAGAGAGTAGTAGGGGTGATATCTAAGAGATTTTGGCTTTCTTAGAATGACAGTCCTATCACACAATTTAAAATGTAAAATTCAGCTGAAACCAGTTTGGCTCAGTGGATAGAGTGTCAGCCCGTGGACTGAAGGGTCCCAGGTTCGATTCTGGTCAAGGCCACATACCTTGGTTGTGGGCACATCCCCAGTGGGGGCTGTGCAGGAGGCAGCTGACTGATGTTTCTCTCTCATCCATGTTTCTAACTCTCTCTTTTCCGCTCTGTAAAAAAAAAAAATCAATAAAATATATTTTTAAAAAGTAAAAAATAAAATGTAAAATTCCGTATTTTGAATAATATGTCTAAAAAAAACTTAAAAAAATTATTGTTCATTTTAGATCTATATCATCTTCAAATACACCATCTTTAAGATTGTAATTTACCACAAGTATAAAAACGATTAAGCACCTCGGTTTCCCATATGGCTAGTGCCCTCCTTATTGAGTTAAGTAAATCTTGGGGAGCTGCCTGTTTATCTTGGTGGGTGAATCATGTTTACAATTTTCAGAAATTGTTCTTGAACAGTTGATGGAGGTCCCACTGAGATACCCCAGAGCAGCGGTTCTCAACCTGTGGGTCGCGATCCCTTTGGGGGTCCAACAACCCTTTCTCAGGGGTCACCTAACACTATTGGAAAACACCTATTTCCCATGGTCTTAGGAACCAACACACCACTCCTCGGTGTAGCAAAGTGTAGCCATGTAGTTTACTGTTGTCCTAGGAAGACTGTTGCCCATGCTACACCACGATTCAAGACAAAATTTCATTTATGTGTCATTAGAAATAAATATTTCACAATATATAATTACATATTGTTTTTGTGATGAATCCCTATGCTTGAATTATGTTCCACTTGTAACAACGAAAATACATCCTGCCTATCAGATATTTACATGACAGTTCATAACAGTAGCAAAACTACAGTGATGAAGTGGCCACGGAAATCATTTTATGGTTGGGGGTCACCACCCCATGAGGAGCTGTCTTAAAGGGTCGCGGCCTTAGGAAGGTTGAGAACCACTGCCTCAGAGGATTCAGCTGCCAAAGCCATCACCGTGTTGGGAAAGACATGGGATTACTGGATTCCAGCACTTTCTTGGGTGCGTGTCTCTGTGATGACTCCCAAAGAGCAATGAACTTCACCTTCACTGACGCTTCCTCCTTCCTAAGCTCTCGGGCCTCTGTGGCTTGTGCCTTTCTCTCTGGATTGACCGGTTTGGAACGGGTCCGGCTTCCTCGTGGCCCATGCACTTTTGCTTTTGGCAATGACCGTGACTGAAGAACGGGCTTTCCTGCTCAGCAGACTGGCCTTTGCTGAGAGGCAGAGGTGGGGACCTCTGCATCTGAAGAGTGGGGACAAGGCCCTCCCATCCTGTTCACCTGCAGAGCGTGTGTCTACTTCAAAAGGAGACCCCCTCTGAGATCCAGACCGGTGCGATTTCTGGGTTTGTGTTCAATGACGTGCGACCCAATTTGCAAAACCAAATGCGAAGCTCTCTCTGGTCTGTGTGTCTGCAATCGAGAAAAAAAGCTTTTCCCTCTCATGATGTGCATTAGAAATGTTTCCTATCTCCAGAAAGGTTTGATAAATTAGACTATAAAGTCTAAACTTTTTTTTTTTACAACTACTGTTTCCGTTGTTTTGCAAGAGCTAATGGTTTACATTTATATCAAACAGAGAGGATTACAAATCATCACGGAAATATTTAACAATAAAGAGCTTAATACTTAAAAAAGCGCTTTATTATGGAAAGAGGAAAACATTCTCCCCAAACTGTCACGGAAAAGAAGTGTGGTTTTAGGGGACAATGCATGTGTACGTGAACCCAAGGGATCCTGGGGAAATCCTGTTTTTATCCACTTTGTGAAATGCAGGAATACCGTTTTCATTTTTTTTTTAATAAAATTAGCTTTTATTTTCTTCTCGCTGGGAAACCTGTTTTTCAACAGCAGGTTTAAAGTAAAGATGTCCCTGCTGAATTCTACCAATTCATGACTGCCAGAGTACCCCCAAAGCAGTCAATATGTGTGCCTGATCAAGTTAGTAGAGATGTGTCTGAATCTAAAATGTATTCTTTTATTTTTCTATACCGTGTGTTTTAAGGAAGGAACACTCCCTCTTGGGTTTCTGTGGTTTCAAGGAAGAATCCACTCAGTGGGGCCACTGTGGCTAGCTGTCACGTGTTTCCTGGTGGCTGTGTGGGCCGGATGTCTAGCGATGGCCAACGGACTGTGAGCAGAAACAATGTGTATCGCTTCCAAAATGGAACCCATAATTGCTGAAGCAAGACCCATCCACAGGTGACTGGCCTTCTTCATGACAGTCTCTGTCCTGCCAGCTGGAGTCCCTGGCTCATGAGCAGCCTGGAGCTTTGAGCTTCTACCATTAGCAATAGACACGCAGTATGTGCAAGGGATTCATCTCTGAACTTGCATTCACAAGAAAGTCTAGAACCCCCATGGTTCTAGACTTGCTTGTGAATGACAGTGCGGACCAGCCCATCCTAACAGGTGTGCTAAGACCAGACCTTATGGTCTGCCAGAGACGTTCTCTTTACTCACTTGCTAATAGTAACCAGTCCCTTTGTATATCTGGTACCTAGAATTTCTATTTTTAAAGTACAGCCAAACTTCATGTAGAATGCTATAAATGCAAAGTCAGTCTCCAAAAAAATTTATAAATGTTAGAAGAATGACATCTATGTCCAAATAAATGCAATGGCATAAATAAACCACTTAGAAAAATGCTGCTAATATGGTACGTTGAGATTTTACACATAATTTTTATGACAGACTTGTTAATAGGTTCAGATAAGATGATCTGCATTTTACCAAAATTTAAACCCATAATTGAAATAGTTTTTTGTGTTTTTTTTTTCCAAATTGCAGCACAAATCAATTGCGATACTTTGTAAAAGTTAAATGTTAATAGCAATTAAGGTTTTGGTGGTTTGAACATAGATACTTATATGCCTGGATGGATATATTCCATAATCAATATTTTAAATATTTCTTTTCATAGTAACTAAACTCTCAACCATTAAAAACAGCTCACAATGTAATGCTTTAAAATTAAAAGAAAAATGTTAAACACTTGATTTTTGTTGGGTAATAATTTTAATCAACTTTTGAAATGTCAAAATATTCTCAACATAGAATGCATGTTTAGAAACATGACAAATGACATGATAACTCGTTTTCTAAATACTCTGAGTGGCCACATTATTATTATGACCTTTGAAGGCATAATAATCTGGCCACTCAGTGTATACATACACATACATATAAATACACACACACACACACACACACACACACACACACACACACACATATTAGAGGCCCGGTGTATGAATTCATGCAAGGGTGGGGTCCAGACCGCCTGGCCAGGGGGAAGGGTCATGGGCAGTTGGCCGGCCTGCCTGCTGGTCGAACTCCCAGTCGAGGGGACAATTTGCATATTAGCCTTATATTATATAAGATATACACTGAGTGGCCAGATTATTATGTGTTCAGAGATCATAATAATCTGGCCACTTAGTGTATATCTTAGGTGGTTAGTGTATCCGTTTCTTTTTGGTGCTTTTTATTACTCAGCAATATTAAATCTCATTGCTTCTATTCTGTCTTATATTTAAATACATTTGCTTAGCTGAAATAAGCTTCTTAATTATAGCTTGGCCTGTGGCTTCTTATATCAATCTAACAATAGAGTTTTCTTTAGACAATTCATAGTATCAATGGCTATTGTTTCATAGCATAGACTCTGGCCAGACAGCTTGAAGATTGGCTGTTGAGGTTATTTTTGTCTCCAGGACACATTACTTAACAACCTCTGTGAGAGTGTTTTATTTTTACATTTAATTTAATTAATAAAGAACATTTAGAGATTATTTTGAGTAACTTTTATGCCTTTCATGAAAATTTTTCACTTAAAGACGTTTATTGAACAAAGTGGTTTGTAATATTTCCTTCTAACATCTGTGTGCTCTGTAGTGATGTCCCTCTTTAATTGGTTAGTGGTAGCCGTGTCATTATTTTTTCTTAATCAGCCTAACTAGGAATATAATGATACTATTGATTGTTTTCAAAAAAACAGCTTTTGGATTAATTTTCTCTATTCCTTTCCAATGTGGTCATTATTTTTGTGCTCTTATCTCTATTATTCCTTTTGCTAATTTTGACTCCAATTTGTTTTATTAAAAGCTCATTAAGGTGAAGGCTTAGATGATTGATTTGTAAACTTATACTATTTTCTAATATGAGATCTTAAAGGTACCAATTTCTCCCTAAGCATTGTTTTACATTTTAATAGGTACTGACTGTAACCTCATTAAGTTAGAAATAGTTTTGAATTTTCTTGAACATATGGTTTATTTTAAAATGTTATCCGCTTTTCAAATCATTAGTTACTAATTAATAAAGTCACAGAACTATTTTTATTTATTTATCATATCAAGTCTTTGAAGTTAGTGGAGACTTGTTTTATGGTCGATCTTGTTGACTGTTCCTTACCAACTGAGAGAAAAGTGTTGAAATCTTAAAATATAGTTACAGATTTGTCTATTCTTTTTTTAGACAGTCAAATTTTACTTTTTGCCGAGATCGGTTTGGCTCAGTGCATAGAGCGTCGGCCTGCGGACTGAAAGGTCCCAGGTTCGATTCCGGTCGGGGGAATGTACCTTGCTTGCAGGCACATCTCCACTGTGGGGCGTGCAGGAGGCGGCTGATCAATGTCTCTCTCTCATCGGTGTTTCTGACTTTCTATCTCTCTCCCTTCCTCTCTGTAAAAAATCAATAAAATATTTAAAAAAATTTTTGCTTCTACTTTTTGATATATCTTGCTGATAGACTGAAGATTCTTATAATATAAAATGTTCTTTTTAACACACACACACACACACACACACACATATAATTTCAGAGATGGAGGGAGACAGAGAGATAGAAACATCAATGAGAGAGAATCATTTCATTGATTGGCTACTTCCAAAGTGTGGCGAGCTTGCCGGCTAGACCCCTATTGCACGCGCCTTGCCCTGTACACCCCCCCCCCCCCCGCAGTGTGAGCTGCAATCCAGCACCAGGCCTTTACACCCCTGTGGCTTCTCCAGCGTCAGGCACCTGCCGTTGTAGATAAGGGTCAGCGGGACTCAGCTGCCAGCACCTTTTTCTACCCTCTGCTGCACAGTTTTGCATCGGAGCACCGCCAGCTTTGCCAGGTCCTAGAGGGTGGATGTCCAGCATCCACCATAGCCGATTTTCTGCCAACACATGAGCCAAGGTAGAATCTTCTCATCTTCTCCTTTGAGCTCTGAATCTCAGCCCAGGATGGGCATGTGTGTGGAGCTTCTCTTGGGGTGTTCAGGTCAACAGGAGGACTAGTGAGTGCTCCTTAATGCTGATACTTCTGCACTCTTTAGAGTTTTCCTTAGTTCTTAGCTAATCCCTCATTATTCTAGCTTCCTATTATAGTTAATAGTTTTTATACTAAATGATCCCTGTTCAAATTGCTTCATGGTATATCTCTTCTGTTTGAAACCATACTAACACACTGACCAAATGACAGCCTAGAATTCCATTTCTGAAACTTGGTTATTACTCAATAGAAATGGGAGATGGTGCTAGTTGTCACAACTAAATAGCACAGCCTCACCCAATCTGAATTGGACATGACTGTAAATCTAAACTGGAAGGTTAAAGGCATGCAGCGCTTGGAAGAAAATATCGGGGAACATATTTATGGCCTTACAAAAGACAACGATCTCTTACACAGAATCACTGCAAAAACCATTAATCATAAAATTTAAAAATGACAAACCGTATTAAGTTCAAATAAGACATTTCATTCATCAAGATTAAATGATCAAAAGTGCAAGCTGATGTGCATTCAGTAAACAAAAATAACTCCTTACAAATCACCACGAAGGCTGACAGCACACCAGAAAACTGAGCAAAAGACCAGACATTTTACAAAGCAAGTTGGATATCCAAATGGCCAATAATCATACGAAAATGTGTTTGACTTTATTAGTGGTTAGGCAGATACCAATCAAATTTAAAACCTGGTAAGTATTGGCACTACCGCTACCAGAACAGCTAAAATAAAAAAAATCAAATTCAAAATGTAGACAATACTAAGTAATAGCAAGAATGTGAAGCATCTGAAATTCTGACCAACTGTTAATGAGAATGTTAACTGGAACTTCTCTAAACTGTGCCAATATCTACCACAATGAATATATGCATAATGTATCACCCAGTGTGTAAGAATACCAAAAATATGGACAAAAAGTTTTATAAAAGCACTATACGGAATAATCCAAGATTTGAAATAACCCTGCTGTCCATCAAAAACTAAATTGGAAAATAAATGGTAGTATGGTCAAGCGACCAAATACTATACAGATGAGAAATTCCAAACTATTCTATACACAAGGCAGAAAAAATTATATATACTTTGGAATCAGCCTTAGTTGATGAAAGTCAAGCTGTGTAGAAAAAAGTACTTGGGCTGAGACCGGTTTGGCACAGTGGATAGAGGGTCGGCTTGCGGACTGAAAGGTCCCAGGTTCGATTCCGGTTAGGGACATGTACCTTGCTTGCGGGTACATCTCCACTGTGGGGCGTGCAGGAGGCAGCTGATCGATGTCTCTCTCTCATCCATGTTTCTGACTTTTTATCTCTCTCCCTTCCTCTCTGTAAAAAAAATCAATAAATTATATTTAAAAATAAAGAAAAATGTACTTGGAAGTGGAAAGGAAGTTTTTGGAGATGCTGGTTATCTTTTGATTCCTTCTGTGGGTACTGGAATGATGGGTATTCTGACATTCTTCAATTAACTGAGATATTCAATAATGATTTAGACCCAAATAATTTTATGGTTGGAGGTCACCACAACATGAGGAACTGCATTAAAGGGATGGGGCATTAGGAAGGTTGAGAACCACTGATTTAGACAGTTTTCTGGATGTTTGTTATAATATAAGAAAAACTTATAAAGCAATCATAAAATTAAGATGATTCCTCCAAGATCCTTGCACATGTAGTGTATGACATGCCTGTCTAGTTACCTGAAGTACCAGAATGATTGAGGTCCTATTTCTCAGTGAGTTATTGTGACTCCCCAATTATTTGTATTGATCTTATTTTACAGAGTCATTTAATTTATATTAGTCACTTTTCTTTCTTCATTGGGTCTATACACTCACCATTTAGCTATCTATGGACAGTCTAAACTCTCCATTTTCCAAAGATTTATGTGACAAATAAAGTTATATTACTTTGAGAAAACTGTATGATTTCCATCAAAAGTACCCATAAAGTGGTCCTACGTAACACTTTGTGAATTATAATAATAACCATTCTTGCCTTGGACATGCAATGTTCAAGTCAAGGTTTAAAGACAAAGTAAGCATGTGAATTAAAGCACAAGTACAGTAGGTGTTCAGGTTACATTCGAGATCTGTTCCTATGGTGACATAACGTGATTTTGACATAAGGCAGACCCCACCTACGTCACTCACATGGAGCACAGACACAGCAGTAATGAAGTGAAACAATTTAAAAAAAAGATTACAATTCCTAACCTTTACCTGTGGTAAATAATAAAAAACATAAAACACATATGCACATATGTTGAAATGACAGAATTTATCCTATCTTATAAAAGAGTACTATGCAAATTGACCATACCTCTGCTACACCCACAAGCTACAACCACCAGCAAATCAGGAGTGAGTATGCAAATTAACCCAACCAAAATATCTGAGGCCACGGAGCTAGCAGGAAAGTTGGATTTCCCCAGCAATGGAGGAAGCCAACCTTTCCACACACCCTGCTGGCCTTGGACTCCACTCAAGGCTATAAAGTTTCAATTATAGAAGATAAATAATTCCCAGACACCAGGGCCTCTGCTTGGGTTGCTGGGGTGTGTGGCCTGTCTGCAAACGATTAAGGGCCCCTTGCCCAGGTGACTCCATGCCACAAAGGAACCCTCACCTTGATCTGGGACACCCTTCAGGGCAAACCACTGGCCCCCACCCATGCACCAGATCTCTATCCTATCTAATAAAAGAGTAATATACAAATTTACCATCACCCCAACACACAAGATGGTTACCCCCATGTGGACACAAGATGGCCACCACAAGATGGCCAGTAGGGGAGGGCAGTTGGGAGGGACCAAGTCTGCAAGGGAGGGCAGTTGGGGGCAATCAGGCTGGCAGGGGAGCAGTTAGGCATCAATCTAACTGGGGTGACCAGGCTGGTAGGCAGAAGCAGTTAGGGACAATCAGGAAGGCAGGTAGGCAAGCAGTTGGGAGCCAGCAGTCCTGAATTGTGAGAGGAATGTCTGACTGCCTGATTAGGCCTGATCCTATCATGACTGGGCCTAAACAGGCAATCAGACATCCCTCGAAGGGTCCCAGATTAGAGAGGGTGCAGGCTGGGCTGAAGAACACAACATCCTCCATCCACAAATTTCATGCACCAGGCCTCTTTATATAGATATGGGAGATGGTGATGTAACCACAAAACGATGTACATCGAGTTTGATGTAACCCAAAGACTGCCTGTAATGATAAGAGCTGGCATACTTGGTATGTAAGAATTCTTTCATTTATCACTATACAGTCAGTTTAGTTAGAATCTCAGGCCAATAGAGTTCAACTTCTAGGGTCTTGATTCCACGATGAAGTGCATTTTAAGATGGAGATGATGGTTCTCACTGGTGGATTAATGCGTTATGATGGTTGCTATGCTTGCAGTCTAAAGAATGACTCACAGCTAATCGATGTATTATTTATGGATTACACGGTGTGCCAACAGAGAGAAAAAAGCAGAGAACTTGCAAACTAAAATCAATACAAATAATAGCCTCTCAGAAGAAAGATCCCAGGGGCTTAAGTAGTTCTCTCCTCTTCTCTAAGCCATCTTTTTCTCTCATAATATTCTCCCTTTTCCCCTATGGTTTGAAAAATATTCTGTCTGGGGGAGTGTTTCCCAATTTTGCTTCAGTATAGCCTTTGTAAGGAATCATTAATGTGTTGTTGTTGTTTTTTGCCCTACACTTTCTAAATGATTCATTCCAAATGAAAAAGGTAGCCGGCAGAACAGCCTTAAATTACTTCACTACACTATGATTTGGAGAAAATAAATGTTGTATGCAGTATACACATTTTAAAACCCGAAAGACAGTCAACTTTATAATCACCTATGATAGAATGTTATTTTCCCAAATAGTGCTATGGTTTCCAACCTATATAAATAGTACCTCGGTATTAAGCATATCTTTAATAGAGTATTACAAAAGAAAGTGAGATAAAATGAGCAAATAAAAATATGTTAGACTGGACACTACAAAAAAAATTTTTAAGGCAAATATTTCAATACTAGTGGCTGGATGCATGAATGAAGATTTGTACAAGAACGGACCTTCGTCCTCCTGGCTCCTGGCACCATCTTTGCTCTGGCCAGAGGAGCCTTTCCACTCAGGCCCAGAGCCACCTTTCTGCCTTCCCATGCTGCCCAGAGGCCTGGAACAACTGGGGTGGAACACCTGCATCATCGCCATGGTGACAATGCAAGCATATTGCCCCATGCTTGGAGCCGGTGTATGCAAATCAACCTGCCATCTTTGTTGGGTTAATTTGCATACACACTCCTGATTGGGTGGTGGGCATCATGGAGATATGGTTAATTAGCATGCTACTCTTTTATTAGGTAGATTTTACTTCTGTTTATTAAACTTATTTAATAAGTTAAGTAGATGAATAGAAACAGTTAATGTCTGCTATTTACTTACTTCTTGAGGGAAATAAGTGCTGTTCAAAATAAAAATAAAAACCCCTCTAAGTTATACACTTCGTTCATTAGTAGAAATCTTCATAGTAATCATCATAAAATATTACAAATATAGTTTCCTTCAATATATTAGAAATCCATAGTTTGCAAAATTATATTTGCTTGAATATCCATTCAAAGCCAGCACTTTGGCTTACTAATACAGATATATTCTTTACATAGTCACGTTTTTGATGGAATTATCTTTTCAACTTAATTTATTTTATTGTTTTCTAGTTAAAAACAGGAACTGGTTTAACATAAAACAAAAGTTGGTAGAATCAAGTTATAAAAAAAATCTCACTGATCATAGAAAGATATTGATTTTGATTCTGAGCAAGCTAAGAGGGTATGACACAATTTTCACAGGTTACAGGGATAAGATTTCAGTTTTTAAAATTCCATTTGGCTGCTGATTTGACAATGGCCTGAAGAGACAAACAAAGGAGCAGGGATATCAGCAAGATGATGGATCGACTCGGTGGTTGTAGAGATAAAATTGGCTGAGTTCTAGATATTTAGCCCAAGGATTTCCTGCCCCCATAGGATTTCCTGTGACTTGAACATATGGCATGGGAGGAAGACTTTAGTTAAAGAGGAGTAAGATGTCTGACCTGAACTTCAGAAAGATCAAACTGCTCTTAATTATGCTAGAAAGGACAGAAGGAGAGCATGTTTTAGAGAAAATATGTTGAGATGATTATTAGATGCCTATTAGAATCCATACAGATGTCGATTGTTATCACACAGTCAATGTACAAATCCAGAGCACATCTTCCATGAATGCAAAATAATATTAAATCTAAACTGCAGTTTAAAATGAAAATGTAAAATAAATGAACGAAAATTAAAAAAAAAAAACACAAAATAATCCAGAGCAAGGAAGATGACTCAGATAGAAGTGTGCATTTTCCAAATACATGTTGGGTACTGTACTGTGCCACCGATGTTAGATTGATGGGACAACATTTTTTGGAAAAATGTCCTTACCCTTTTGGTTTCTGCCAACAAGCTAAGCGCATGCATATTTGAGGAGAATTAAATGAGATTTACACTCGGTATTGTCTGAATCGCCCCATGGTTTGCACATCTTTCAGAAAGTTAACACGTTCTCTTAAATAGGTGACGTGTCTGGGATTACTCCATCTCTTGAAGAAGCTGTGAAAAACTGACAAGTCTGGAGATCTGATAATTATATTTTTGATTTCCATGGCACCTTACCGTTGTGTGAGAAATGTCCTTTACCCCAAATAACGAAAACTGAGCTTTCTCCCAGACCTGTGGTGCAAAGTATTGAGACTTTCCTGACTAACTTGTAGCAGATTCTCAATCCATATGGAGGACATGGAGGAAACGGATCACGTGTCCACCCTGGCTTTGCATGTCAGTCTGTCCTCCAGCCTCTGCAGACACTGAATTAGCAAACCCTGACCCATCACCTCCGGGAATTTCAGGGCTGGTTCCTGGGAACCTCTGATCACACCACCTTCGCCAGCTGATAAATACGCAAATGGTTTTATATGTGTTTCAGTCCAATGGCACGTGGTTTAATGTATGTTGTTGATTCAGTTACATGGAACTTATGGCCGACAGCTCTATAACTATTGTCTGAAGGGAGCTGATCTAACGCACAAGTTCATGTCCTTTCTCTGTAGCGAGCACAGCAGCCTTCTTGTGCTCAGGCACACTACCCAGCACTTGAGCACCACATTGGGAAACAATTTTTTAAAGAGAAAATTCACTTACAAAAAGCTCAGAAATGTGAAAAATGGGCCACTCAATAGATCATGCAAAGGATAGGTTTACAGTGAGGGGACGAGCAAGCAGAGCATCGTGGTTTTTACTTCAGCTGGGAACATGCACATAGAATGACCCAAATATTTAGCTGCTCCGAGTATCTCAATGGATGCCTGAATGCACAGTAAGTACTGATTCTGGGGTTATAAATAAGTTGCAATGAGAAAGTACATTCACAAATACAGAGTCAGTGAATCATGCGAATCAAATATTCATATATACATTTATTCTCACATTAACACCTACATATCTACTTATTTGTTCCTTAACATAGAAAGCAAAATGTAAAATACTCCATCGAAGAGAAGGAAAACAATAAAGCAAGTAAAAAAACAAATAAACAAAACCAAACAAACAAAGAAACTAAGGTCCATATTCTAATATCAGGGCTATATTTACTCAAGAAAAATAGGAATGAGAAAAATGAATGCTGGATGTCAAGCAAGAAAAATTAATATTGGTTTATAATTGCCTAGACCTGCTGTAGTTTTTTATAAATATTGTTGGTGGTTTGATATAATTATTGCTCATGAATATTATAGATCTCTTATCTCTTACAATTGCATTATATTTATATCACTCTAACATGTGTTTCAACTACTTCATATGCATAGTAGAGCATGCTATATTTGTTGATTATATATTAATGCAAGTTACCAACATTATAACAATCCCCAACACTCTCATATTGAATTTTAACATTTCTATACTGTCTTAAATTATTGATCGCAGTTTAACTGTATGCCAACAAAGATAAGAACAAGTTGAAATTTTTAGAGCTTCATAGAATATATTCAGACATCTGAGCTAAAAGGCATATTCTCAATAATTTATCTTACATATTTATAACCAAATCTGAGTGATGAAATATGATAATCTATAATTATTTCAAATTAAGCAATAGCCAATTATTAATGCAATAATATAACCAATGTCCAATGGCAATGTTTGATGGTTTTGTAATTTTAAACATTTCCATGAAGCCTTTCATTCAAATTTATTTATTATCTTTGTTCAAAATTTGGCAATTAACTATGTCTCATTTTGGAGTTATATAAGTTTGTTTGTTTATTTCTGTTAATTCTCACCCAAGGATTTATTTCCATTGCTTTTTTTTTTTTTTAGAGAGAGTGAACGAGAGAGGGAGAGACAGAGAGAAACACCAGTGTGAGAGAAACACATCGATTGGTTGCCTCCTGCATGCACCCCAACCAGGATGGGAAACCTGTAAGCAAGGTGTGTGCCCTTGACTAGAATCAAACCCTGGACCCTTCAGTCCAAGGACCAAGTCTCTATTCACTCAGCCAAATGCCTAGGCTATCTTACCTAATAATAAGAGAAATATGTAAATTGACTGTACCTCCGCTACACTAACAGCCAATCAATGTGAGTATGCAAATTAAAACAAACAAAGATGGAAGTTAATTTGCATACATACTTGGGTCCGGGAAACCTCCTCAGCACCCAGGTCACTCCCAGTCGGCCATCGGGCAGAGGCTTTAGGCTTGGGAAGAGGCCGAGCCTGGGATTGGAGGGAAAATGAAAAAAAAAATGAATAGAAACATATCCTCAGGTGAGGATAAAAATAAAAATTAAAAAAATGGCCGAGACCAGTTTGGCTCTGTGGACAGAGCATTGGCCTGAGGACTAAAAGGTCCCAGGTTCGATTTCGGTCAGGGGCATATGCCTTGCTTGTGGACACATCTCCAGTGTGGAGTGTACAGGAGGTGGCAGATCAATGTCTCTCTCTCATCGATGTTTCTGATTTTCTATCCCTCTCCCTTCCTCTCTGTAAAAAAATCAATAAAATATATTTTTAAAAAAATGTCATATCCTATGAAAGACACATCTTGAAAATGCCTGAAGAAAGTTGTCATTTTTTCACGGTGAAGGGACTGGAGACCATGTTGATGCAAACACCTCGGCGGCTGCGGTGACTGGCAGTGGCAGCAGCAGCGGGTGATGGGCTGGTGCCTTCCCCTGATCAGCCTGGTTGCCACCCACAAAGGGAAGCGGGCCTAAGCCATCAGTAGGACATCCCCTGAGGGCTCCCATTATGTGAGAGGAGGCAGGCTGGGCTGAGGAACCCCCTTCCCCAGTGCACAAATTTCGGGCACTGGGCACCTGGTATCAGTATATTTATATAGATTGTTTCATAAATATATTTTAAGGATCACTGTATTAACAGCAATAATGCTGTATAATTTTCCATGTGTTCTACCCAGTATTTTCCTAAAGGTGTGCCTCCTACCAAATTTTGCCTCCCTTCTTTGCTCTACATTTATACTGTTTTATGCTGGTGTTCAGGAGTTCATACAAGCCTTATATTTCCATGCCTCTGTACCTACAACTACCACTTCAGACCAAGTGAGATAGAGAGGAAGAAAGACCATTTACATCACTAAACACTCTGAATCACAGAGTTTGTAATTTCGCTCCATGGCTTTCAGTGACCTTTGGAAATTGAAAGTATTTATTCCATATCACACTTGAACGTGTAGTTAATTACCATGCGAAAACACACAAGTAACAATGCTCCCTTCGACTTAAGTCCTGTTGATTGCACATAACTTGGTTACAGTGCTTTAAAATTTTAAATTAAGTGTCCCTATGCATTTTTTCTTTCTTGATTAAGGTATTACATATGGGTCCTTATCCCCCCATTGCCCCTCAACCCTCATGCCCTCACCCCTCCTGTGTCTGTGTCCACTGGTTAGGCTGATATGCATTCATACAAGTCCTTTGGTTGATCTCTCCCCCTTACCCTCACCCTCCCCTACCTTTCCTCTGAGGTTTGATGGTCTGATCAATGCTTCTCTATCTCTGGATCTGTTTTGGATCTGTTTTTGTTCATCAGTTTAAGTTGTTCATTATATTCCACATATGAGTGAGATCACGTGATGTTTATTTTTCTCTGACTGGCTTATTTCACTTAGCACAATGCTCTCCGGAATTCCTTTTTTTTTTTACAGTAGCACAGTATTTCATTTTGTAGATGTGCCACCGTTTTTAATCCACTCATCTGCTAACGGGCACCTAGGCTGTTTCCAAATCTTAGCTATAGTGAATTGTGCTGCTATGAACATAGGGGTGCATATATCCTTTCTGATTGATGTTTCTAATTTCTTAGGATATATTCCTAGAAGTGGAATCACTGGGCCAAATGGGAGCTCCATTGTTAGTTTTTTGAGGAAACTCCATACTGTTCTCCACAGTGGCTGCCCCAGTCTGCATTCCCACCAGCAGTGCACAAGGGTTCCTTTTTATATGCATCCTCACCAGCACTTGTCCTTTGTTGATTTGTAGATGATAGCCATTCTGACATGTGTGAGGTGGTACCACATTGTTGTTTTTATTTGCATCTCTCAGATGATTAGTGAGTTTGAGCAGGTTTTCATGCAGTTTTAATATTAATAAGTAAGCATTAAAAGTAATACATATTTAATATAAATTTTATTACATATTGGCTTCAAGAATTTCAACCAATGCTTATATCAATTATCAAAATTCCAAAAGTGAAAAAATAATTAAGGACTTTGTAAAGTTTATTTTCTGAAAAAAAAATATATATATGCACACACACATGCGTGCGTGTGTGTGTATATATTTCACTCTATTCTCCTTGTTTTGAAAAAGTATCACTTTCTTACTTGTCCTTTGATGATCAATTGCTTCTAAAAGCTTCTTGCCCAATCATTCCTCTTCATGCCTATCGGCGCGTTGGACAATTTGTGCCACATCAAAGAGAAAGTGTCCACACCAAATGACATTGCAGACAAAAGGGAGAGGGAAGAAATATTACAGCAGGAGAAATTTCTAGGTGTCGCTGTAAGAACAAATACACAAGAGGCTGAGGCCTGAGAGCGCGCAGAGGAAATTCTCTCTGGAAGAGATGTGGAGAAGGCAATTATTCTACGTTATTTTCTTCCACTTATTAACCACTGAGTCCCCTGGGAAGAAAAATGTGGGTTCTGTCACTATATATTACTTGGTTCAAACTTTCCATTTTGTCATCATTTGATAAATAGTGTAATTAAAGCATCAATCAGTGATTTTACGTTTCTTTACAATTCAGACACACATCACTGGGAGAAAAATAATTATAGAAATTCCGGCGTTGATTATATAGAAATATTTTGCTAAAACAATATCTCGATGAAGCCATATAAATCATGCCTGAACGTTTTTATCAATGGAGATCCCGGATATTTTTACCGACTCCAAATCAATAGCAGAAATAAATTAATGACGAAGTAGCAAAGACCATATGGTAAATTCAATTAAATTAATTAAGAATTTAATTAAAGACAAACATGTGCCCAGGAGTCTATTAAATACTGAAGAACACAGGAAAGAAGCACAGAGCAGAGCACATGTTCTCCAGACACATAGAAAGGCATTTTCAAAATATTTGAGATGCCCACCTGAAATCATTATAGACTAAAGTAACTGAGAACCACAACTTCCGGTTCTGAAACAATAGGAACATTACTTGAATTCCTTAATCCTCAGAACTTGACCTGTAAAATGCACCCACTGGGAATATACTGGTAGTTAGCAATACCGTGATGACTATCTATCATGCCTGAATGATTGGAGGGAACACTTTGTAACATGTATGAATGTCTACCTACTCTGCTGTGCACCTGAAATGAATACAAAAGGAATGTGAAATGCAAACTCTAACAAAACAAACAAAAACACAAGATGCAGATAAATTCCTTGTGCATTTCTCCCAGTCTTCCTCAATTCTGACATTTTGTAAAAGTATACCACCACATCCAATCAGGATCTTATCGATAGTATTGATGAAATCTGCCCATCATGTTCAGGTTTTCCCAGTTCGAAATGCATTCCTGCGCATACGTGTGCGTGTTTGTGTTAATTTCTATACAGTTTTATCGCTCTAGCGGTTTTATTAAAAGTCTAATGACCCATTTCTTGAAGACCTTCAAAATCTTTCTTGTTCTTTTATTTTCCAGGAATGTTTCCTGAAACAACATCTCTTACTAAGGAGATATTTAAATCAAGTTCTACAGTTCCTTCCATTTCAAAACGAACACAAATTCGTGTATCCAGGGGTTTACTTCAAAATACATTCTAAAGATAGTCAACTTGATGGGGTGCATGACAGCATCTGTCCGATGCTGACAGATGGGACGCTAGTAAATGGCATCCCTCCCTCAGACTCCCCTCCCTGCCCCACCTCTTCCTCTCAACTTAAAGTCAACTAAAGTCAAGAATCATTTTTTAAAAATTATTTTATACCATTCAGACTCCATACGGAACTCAACAAAATGTCCTGTCAGCTCTCCCTGCAAAGATCATCCCAAACTAGACCACTTTTCTCAATTTCTACCACTATTATCCTGCAGAAAGTGCTAGCAGCCCTCAGACCACATGTAACATGAATTCATGGATATGAAGTGTTCGCCAAAAGCAAATTTACAGAGACAGAGAGCTGAGGAGTGTTTGCTTCAGGCGGGGGATGGGAATGGAAGTTCACTGTAAGTGGGCATGGCGGGTCTTTGGCAGAGGGTCGAAGGTTGGGGGAGGTGTCCCAGAAACTACTGGATAACGTTACGAACAATCAATGGGCTGTACACCTGAGATGGGTGAATGCTAGGGTATGTAAATATACCCCCGTCTGCTGTTAGAAAAGAAAACACTGGCCCAGCCTGTGTGGCTCAGTGGTTGAGCATTGATCTACAAACCAGAAGATCATGGTTCGATTCCAGGTCAGGACACATGCTCAGGTGGTGGGCTCAACCCTCATTGATGGAATTTTATTTTTTATTAATAATATTTGGGGAGAATTTCTGTGTTTTATCTTTTGATAAGTTATTATCCGATTTGGTATAATTATAAAGAACCAAACAGATCTGTCTCAATTTTAAGTTTCATATATTATGGGGAACTTCTATCCCCCCGTAACATCAACAAAGTGATCAAATAATTGCTCATTTTACTGGTATTTCAATAGAATTTGGTGTTTTCACATTCTCCAATAAGAGAGACAGGAGAATATGTTTTAAGTATTGCAAAGCCCCCAATACTAGTATGTATCTGCTTCATAACTTTTTTTTTAAAGCTCTCGGACTTCCACGTCTTTTTTTTAACACATTTTTTTGATTTTTTACAGAGAGGAAGGGAGAGGGATAGAAAGTTAGAAACATTGATTAGAGAGAGATATCGATCAGCTGACTCCTGCACGCCCCCTACTGAAGATGTGTCCGCAACCAACGTACATGCCCTTGACCAGAATCGAACCTGGGACCTTTCAGTCCACAGGCCAATGCTCCATCCACTGAGCCAAACTGGTTTTGGCTGGTTTATATCTTTAAGAAGTATGAATTACAGAATATTAATGACACTCACTGAACAGCAGTTTTAAAACTCCGAATATTGTGTTTGCTATCTTATCTCTGTCAGCAACAGCAAAACTAAATCAAATTGGAACAATTCTGTGGAGATCTCTAGTCAATATATCAAAAATAACAAAACGTCAAAAATGACTTCGCTTATCTAACAGAGAGAGTATGGAGCAATATTTTCTTAGTTTTATTCCTTTAAAAAAAGTCTAGCTTGAAATTGGAGTTCATATCCATATGTAGGTAACTATATTCAAAATGCAGCCTTAAATCTAATTTGGGGTAGGCATTTTCCCCTTATAGTTTGCTTGTTTAATCTTATTCACCCAAACTACAAAACAAAAAGAAAAATGTTAAAAAGTTTTTTATGAGGATGTTAAGACATTTCCTGTTGAATGTAGATTCATTGAATACAATTGTGTTATACCTGATCAAAACCATTGAAAAAAAAAACTTAGATGAATGATTAACTATACCTTTATCTTTATTTTATTAGGACAAATAAATTCATATAAAAAGGATAATTTTTTCTGCATATGGCACATAATATATATGAGTAATGTGTATCTGTATCCTTTTTCTGTTCAGTCTCCATTCACATCAGGTATGCTATTTTATAAGGTTAAACCAAAAATATCAAAACATAATTTTGGCTATATGGTAATGTGTTTTAATTGCTATGCAAATTTATACATGAAGACAGTAACTGAGGTGGAAATGCTTAGGGATTTCCCTTAACGGCAGCAAGTATATACATTTCCTAGGGCTGCTGTAACAGAGCACTACAGGCTGGAGCATCTGAAACAACGAAATGGTATTTTTTACAATTTTGACATCAAAGTGGGCCCAGGTTGGATTTTTTCTAGAGGCTCTCCTTGACTTCTTCCTGATTTTGCGTGTCTCTCCTTCTTTCTGGTAATTTCCAGCCGTTTGTGGTGTTCTTCGATTTGCAGATCCATCACTCCTATCTTCCTCCTGTCCATTCCCACATTTAAATGTCCTGCTTCTTAGAAGGACATATTGGTCCTCTTGGTTTAGACTCAACCCATGTCAGCTTGACTCCGTGACATTTGCAAAACTATTTATATAAAACCCTAAGCGGCCAGTTGACCGCTCGACCATTTGAACAATTGCTATGGTGCATACTGACCACCAGGGGGCAGGTGCTTAGTGCAGGAGCACCACTCAGGGGACCAACAAGCACCCAACGCTGGGCTGGTGAGCGCCTGGATCCAGGATGAGCAGGTGAGGCTTGGTGCCTGGCCTGGCTCAGGCTCATCCCATGAGGGGCCCCGGATTGTGAGAGGGCGCAGGCCAGGCTGAGGGGCTCCACCAGTGCACAATCCGTGCACCGGGCCTCTAGTTTCTAAATAACGTTTAATACCGAGGTTCTGAATGAAGATACATTCGGAGAGCATTATGCAACCTGGTACAAGTCACCTACTTGCCCCTCACCCCCAATTTAGATCCTTTCCATTTGCAGAATGCATCCCTCCAATCTCAATATCTCCACATATCCGGCAATAACTCAACATCCAAAAATTGCATCTAAATACCATCAACTGAAGAATATGCCAAATCTTATCGAAACCAGGGACAGGTGAGGCTCTGCATGCTGTCCACCCTGGAAGAATTCCTTTTTGTCCATGGATCTGTAAAAACTAGAAAACAATCCATCTGCTTCCAAGATGCAACAATGGGGCAGATACAGAATAGATGCCCCAATCCCAAAGTGTGTGGGGGGGGGAATAGAGGGCTCCCATGTCTAAAGCACGTTTGTAAGCCAGTGGGGCACAGACTGTCTCGGATGGCCCCCCAGCCACCTCCGGCACAGCTCACTGTCTTCTGGCCCTCACCCCCTTCGTCCCTGCTGTTGCCATCATCCTTGCTCCACTGTGTCCCTCCACCATCTCCTTTTCAGGAGATGTTTCTGCTGTTAGAAAATTCTCATTGTTCTTACGTGGCCGTCAAGACACGCAGGTCCCCCACAAAGCTCCGCTGGGTCACCCCCTGTGCGCTCCCGACTTCCGCTGATGTGGTCTCTGGATTCACCAGTCACATGCCCAGTCTCCTTAACCACGCTTGGTTCGCATCCCGTTTCCAAGGAGGACCATTTAGAGAGGCTGATGCCTTTCCAGCCACCATGTGCCGATTTCTTTGTTCTTAGCGGTTCCTTCCTCAGCTTCTCTCAACAAAATGGTATTTTTTACAATTTTGAAATCAAAGTGGGCCCAGGTTGGATTTGATCTGGAGGCCACCTTTCCCTCTGTGGATGGCTGGAAAGTTCCTCAGTCCCATATCCACGCTTATTACTTAGGAGTTTTACTTTGCGCCCAACTGGATTGGATTCAGCCATGTGTCTGCTCTTTATAATCAATCAGGAGCATCTTCCTCTGGTTTCCAGGAGTCTGTTCGTCACCTCTATCAGGGACCTCGGCAGCTGTACTTGACCATTCTTATTTCTGCAGCGTTATTTCCCGAGGACACACATTTTTCTAGACAATAGTTTGCTCTCAAGCTCTCCTACCCTCTTTCTGAGACTCACCAGAAACACCTTTAACATCTGTTATTCTACCCACAGTCCTTTCAAGGCAGCCTAAGCTTTTTTATTTTTATTTTTTAAAATATATTTTATTGATTTTTTACAGAGAAGAAGGGAGAGAGATAGAAAGTCAGAGACATCGATGAAAGAGAGATATCGATCAGCCGCCTCCTGCACACCCCACAGTGGAGATGTGGCTGCAACCAAGGTACATGCCCTTGACCGGAATGGAACCTGGGACCTTTCAGTCCGCAGGCCGACGCTCTATCCACTGAGCCAAACCGGTCTCGAGGGCAGCCGAGGCCTCTTGACCACCAGCATCAGAACCCTCCCAGCCCCCACCTGTCACCCAATTCCAAAGTCACTCCCCCATGTCTGTGTGGTATGGTGGCACCTACCGCCCTGTCCCAACATCTGTATCGATTTCCGAAGGCTGCCATCACAAAGGACCCCCCACCAGCAGGTTCCAAACAACAGAGACGGATGCCGTCAGAGTTTGAATTCCCACCTCAAGGTGCTGGTGGATTTGGCGCTAGCTGCAGACTCTGAGGGAGAATCGGTGCCAAGTATCTTCCCTGGCTTCTGGCGGTTGCCAGCCATCCTGGGCATTTATGAGAGGGTAGATATATCACCCCAGGATCTGCCTCTGTCAGCAAGGTATTCACTCTATGTCTGTCTCCGTCCCAATTCCCTTCTGTTTGTAAGGAAAATCAATCCCTCATAATTTGAAGCAGGCACTATTCAACCCAGTACACCGTATTTTAGGAAAATAGCCAAACCTGAGAATATGACATGTTAGTAAAATAACATCAAGTTTAACTGACATGAGGCAGAGCCCAATATTTGGGATGGTGTCAATGGAATTCCATGAATTGGAAGACACCTAGGGGGAAATACTATGCAATCACTTGGTACCTTCGTTTTATAAAATAAACCATCATTATAATGTGAATATTTGAATATATATATATATATTTTAAATATATTTTATTGATTTTTACAGAGAGGAAGGAAGAGGGATAGAAAGTCAGAAACATCGAAGAGAGAGAGACATCGATCAGCCGCCTCCTGCACACCCCACAGTAGAGATGTGCCCGCAAGCAAGGTACATGCCCCTGACCGGAATCGAACCCGGGAACTTTCAGTCCGCAGGCCAACGCTCTATCCACTGAGCCACACCGGTCTTGGCAATATTTGAATATTTTACTAACAGAAATTACTACTGATTACGAGTGACCAAACAGTGAACATATGTTAACATTAAATGTAACTGAAGAGATTCACTTGCATTAGGCAGTAGCTTACGTTTAATTAATACAAGTGTTTTTCTACTTACTTCTCACTCCTCCTGCCTAACTCTCACAGGTTATTATTCCGTCTATTTTAACAAATAAAGGAGTTGAAGGTAAGAAAGGTTCAGTTCTTTACTTGATTCATATGGGAACTGGGAGAGAGATTTAAGGAATGTTTTCGCAAGATAAAAAGTTTGTTTTGCCACACTATTCTCCCAATATTTTGTTTTGTTCTCTACTCGTCCTTTTAGTTGCGAAATCTTTCTTCTAAACCTGGATATATTTTATTTTCATATATGTATATATTTCTTTCTAACTTGAAGGATTCCTTGTGTAAGGTCCACTAAAGAAAGATGGCCTGGTCGTATTGATAGCATTAACATTTAACTGACAAAATATTAATGGGTATCATCTAATATGCATATATATGCCGATATAGAAATTCAGCTCTATGGAGGCACATAATTATGATTTTACCCAGTAAATTATTTAACAGGCAGTGGGTCCTATGGTCACTGTGTATTAAAAAAGGAACCGTGCTTTGGGCAAAGAAGAATGTTCATCAGAATTGAAAGTAAGATTCATGTCATTATTCGTGTTTTCCTTGGGGCCATGGTGCTACTTACTGGGGTGTCTTTTCTTAGCTCTTCGCTGTGTTCTTGGGAAATGGAAGCGAGTGGGCCCGAGGGCGGGGCTCTGCAGGAGAATGGAAATAGAAATCCTGGATCCATCTACCAGGCAGAAATATCCTGTAGTAGCTTACAGTGACTTATGACCCTGGTTATCACATTCGTTTTCATGACACCACAGTGTGATAGCCTGAAATATCCTTTTAATTATTTTCAGAGAGAGAAACCCAAGATTCACAAATGAAAGGAACTCGTGCAGAGGGCAAACACGTCCTGAGCTGGCAAGGAGGCTCCCAGAACGGGACTGGAGTCTCCTCTTTGGCGAAAGTGCACTAAAGATTTCCAGCTCCAAATGGGCCTCGTATTAAAAAAAAAATAAAACAAAACCTGGATTGATGTGAGAGAGAGAAACATCCATGTGTTGTTGCGTTTATCTATGCGTTCACTGGTTGATTCCTGTACGCACCCTGACAGATCATACCCACAGCTTGTTGTACTGAGAGGACACGAAGCAAGTAAGCCACCTGCCAAGGCCTGAATGGGTCTCTCAAGTCCCATATCCACACTTATTACTTATGAATTTTACTTTGCATCCAACTGGATTGAATTCAGCCACGTGTCTGCGCTTTATAATCAATCAGGAGCGTCTTCCTCTGGTCTCCAGGGGTCTGTTCCAGTATCTTCTTTAGTGGACCTTACACACGAAATTCTTCAAGTTAGAAAGGAATATATAAATATAGGAAGATAAAATATATCCAGGATTGGAAGAAAGATTTCACAACTAAAAGAAATGGTTGAGAATGAAACAAAATATTCGAAAATAGTGCGGTGAAATGAACTTTTTATCTTGTGAAAAAAATTCTTTAAATCTCTCTCCTAGTTCCCATAGGCTTCAATCTCAATGCAGTAAGTCAGCAACACTACACTGAGTCTGGTGGCCGGGGTTGAAATCCATCCTCCACCTAGGTTACTTCTCCAGTGGATCGCCTCAAATTCCACCTAAAACTCTGCTCCCCTGTGTTCTGGGGAGTGAGCGTGAGCATATGCACAGAACAAGGCAGAACCTGAGAAGTTGGCACCCAACAGGCAGTCCCGAAAACATCCAAGTCAGTGCATTATACCACGCATGCCTCCAGAGAGCAGACTGTGGGCGCAGGTAGAAGTCTCCTCCTGCCGTTAATCACCCCCAGGTTAAGTCCCTGAAAAACATTCACCTAAGAACCCTGTTGTTATCTGCCTGGTGTGCTTCAAACGCATCAACAAGCACCTGTTTGGCTTCCACAGGAAATCAAGACTGAAAAACGGCTAAGCCGTAAGCCAACCAGAGTCAGGAAATGCTACGAACGTCTCCTTCCAACTGGAATCTTCCTTTGCTCCAAACAGTGGGCAGGCCACGCAGGTAAGTCTCAAACAGAAGAGCAGGCATAGTGTGGTGAGGGCGAAGGGAAGGGCAAGATCCATGAGAGCACATCTGCCAGAGGGGTTACACAGAGCCAGAAATGAGGCCACCCTGGTTCCATTCCCTCTGTGGCACTCAATATTGAAGAGGATAGGCCATCATGGTTCAGTGATTGAGCGTCGACCTATGACCCAGGAGGTCACAGTTTGCTTCACGGTCAGGGCACATGCCCTGGTTGCAGGCTCAATCCCCAGATCTCCAGAGTGGAGTCTTCAGGAGACATCCAATCAATGATACTCTCTCATCATTGATGTTTCTATCTTTTCCTCTCTGAATTAATAAACATATATTTAAAAAAAAAAGAGTGGAGGCCCTGGGATCTGGGATTTATTTATCTTCTACAATTGGAATTTTGTAGCCTTGAGCAGAGCCAAGCCACCTGCTTGTTCTGTGGCTTGCAGCCATTTTTGTTGGGATTTATTTGTCTTCTATAATTCAAACTTTGTAGCCTTGAGTGGAGGCCTGGGCCTGCCAGAGTGTGCAGGAATCTTGGGTTCCTGCATTGCGGGGGAAACCCAAGCTTCCTGCTTGCTCCTTGGCCGGCGCCAACTTGGTTGGGTTAATTTGCATACTTGATGCTGGTTACCTGGTGTATGTGGTGGAGGTATGGTCAATTTGCATATCACTATTTTATTATATTTAGATAGGATATTTTGCTTATGAAGTATACTTTATCTACTCATCCCATAAACTATGTTCTTGACTCAAAGGTATCACACAGAAATAACAATCACTCTCCCCCAAAACGTATCATGCGTAATTTCATATGATGGATGTTACAATAATGAAGGCATATCTCTCTGGCATTTTAGAATATTTTGCAGCTCCTCTTAAAAATGTTTTCCTACCTTAAAAAAACAAACAAACAAAACACACCATGAAATTCACATCTGCAACCTTTCGTATAAAATTTCCTTCTTTTTATGAGAAGAGAAAAGCCTGTAAAATATAACCGCCTCTATTCAAGGATGTCCTTTGAAGATGAAACAAGAATGGTCACACACAAAGAAAACACCAGGAGACACCACCTCTGTGGTGGAATCGGGAAGGAAACACTGTCAGGAGGGTGGCCAGGGAGAGTGTTGCAAAGGCAGTGTGGGTGAAGAGACGGAATTCGGAGCAGAGCTGCACTGACCTGCAGGGCCAGGTCAGGGCTGCCTCTGGGCCGCTGGCACGCCTCTGCTGACCAGCTGGGAGCCTGCTCACCTCTGAGTGCATCTGCCATCTAAGTGCAAGGGGTATCGATTGAAAAACAATTTCAGAGCCCGCAATTCTTTCCCAGGAAATCCGGTTTGTAATTATCCCTTTGTTTCTGGAAATCCTAGCTTGTATATTAAAACAAATTTTTAACAAATTGCCACTCACAAGGAAAACTGCTGTTATTAAAGAATAACGCCATCCCCAGTATATTCATAGATCCAAGATATTAAATTTGCCTTAAAAGATAAGTACTTGTCCTTCTTACTAAAAGATAAGTAGTTGCCTTAAAAGATAAATACGTGTCCTTCTTACAAAATATCCTATCTAATAAAATAGTAATATATATACACACACACACACACACACACACACACACATTGCTTTTATATATACGTTAAATTATGGACAGAGACAAAAAAAGCAAAAGTTACTATCATGTACTTGTAATCTTGAATTTAGATGGGTGCAGATGGCTTAAAATTTCTGGAGGGTACAACTTGGGCAGATTTGAAGAATGTAAGACTAAATCCTGTGTAAAACCTATTATACACTTGGGATAAAATTATTCTCAATGAAACTGAATATTAGTATGAAAACAAATAGTCGTCATAAACGATGACAATATGATAAATCATTTGTCCATGAATGTATCTAAATTTTATGAATTTGTCTTTTCCTTATTTACTATCTTTTACAATAAGAAACACCACAGCTGTTATGTAAACACTAGAGGCCCAGTGCACGAAATTCATGCACGGGGGTGTGTCCCTCAGCCCAGCCTGCTCCCTCTCCAATCTGGGACCTCTCGTGGGATGTCTGACTGCCCATTTAGGTGTGATCCCAGTAGGATGGGACCTAAACGGGCATTTGGACATCCCTCTCACAATCCAGGACTGCTGGCTCCCAACTGCTCGCCTCTGCTCTCCCTTGCAGGCCCAGTCGCCCCCAACTGCCCTTCCCTTCAGACCTGCTCATGGCCAATTTCCCTCCTCTGCCAGCTTGGTCCCTCCCAACTTCCCTCCCCTGCTGGCCTAATCACCCCCAACTGCCCTCCCTTGCAGGCCTGGTCCCTCCCAACTGTCCTCCCCTGCTGGCCATCTTGTGGTGGCCATCTTGTATCCACATGGAGGCAGGATCTTTGTCCCCATGGGGGCAGCATCTTGTGTGTTGGAGTGATGGTCAATCTGCATATTACTCTTTTACTAGATAGGCTAGTAAAACCTTAGCTTTAGGAGAATAGCTTTTTACAACATAATTATACTGCCTTGCCATTAGTACACTCATAACACCACCCTGAACACCTCAGTGGCTTTGGAGTCAACAGATCAGCACAAGGATATACACACAGCCCAAGCCAAATACAGAGGGAGAGAGGAACTAAGCCAAATCATAAAGGTATACCCAATGCACCATGGTCTGCTGTTTTATCTTGGCAAAGAAAAGGAAGTCTAGTACGGGTTTATGAAATCTATAAAAAAGGGGCAGAACTTTCACATCAAAGCTAATAAAATGGTAGAAAACAAAAGGCAAAGAAAGCCGAGAAAGGGAAAGGAAGCTGGTCCTTGTAGATTTGACACACTTACAGGCTGTCACAACTCCGGCAACCTCAGACCCTCAAGGCAGAAATCTCCCACCGAACAAAGAATCGAGGTGGAGAAGGCAGACATAGAATACTGGGGACCAGTGGTAACTGTGAGAAACATTAATCGAGTTCCCTTAACTGGGATGGTTTTGTTCTGCTTACAGAAGGCACGTTCTGACCTGATGGGAGTTACAGGAGGGACTTGGGAGCGCACCCGGAAATGCTGAACCCCTTGTTGCAGAAGCCAGAATCACTGGCCCTTCGAAGACCCCTGGCCCTTTGCATATCACCAAGCCCTTCGAAGACCCCCAGTCTTTGCATGCCCTCGGGCCTCTGCAAATCTGCAGCCTGCCTCACCTGAAAACTGCCCTGTTGGCACCCCCTTTTTCCAACTTCCCCAAATAATATATGTGCTTCTACCCAACACTAGCAGCTGGCTGAAAGGGAGAGGCAGAGCAGATGTTTGTGGGTTACCTGCTGATCTCCCATGCTGCCCACAGTATTGGAATAAATGCTCATAAATGATCCAACCCTGTCTCTGCTGAACTGGCTCAGGTAGTGCCAGGCAGCAGGCACCCATTGGTTGCCTGGTTACAAGATGAAGCACAGTCTCCTGGGGGTCCCACTGCCCTGGGAGCTTGGGGTGGTCCCTGCCGGTGGGTGCACACTGAGAAAGGCGTTTGCTGTCTATGGGTGCTTGTCCACCGGGATGTGTGTCCACTGAGGGTGGGAGAACAGACATCTGCTCTCAAGATCCACGAATGGAGATTCCTCATAACGAGGTAGAATGAGATTAGCAGGACTGGTCACCCCTAACTACCCTCCCCTGCAGGCCTGAGACACTCCCCCTTAACCCCTAGGGACTTTCCTGAACGTGCTGGTTCTGCAGGAATCTGGAAAATGAATCATCTGATGAGGGCGAGTTCTATCATCCGACAGCACCCACACGTGTCCCATGTTCACCCATGTTTACACTGCCCATTCTGAGCCCCTGAAGGACAAACATGGCAGATATATATATATATATATTGAAATTTTACAGAGAGGAAGGGAGAGAGATAGAAAGTCAGAAACATGGATGAGAGAGAGACATCGATCAGCCGCCTCCTGCACACCCCCACAGTGGAGATATGCCCACAAGCGAGGTACATGTCCCCAACCGGAATGGAACCCGGAACCCTTCAGTCCAGAAACCGACGCTCTATCCACTGAGCCAAACCAGTCTCAGCATGGCAGTTTTGTTTGAGTACCAGGTTTATCCCTAGGAAAGGTCCTGGCAGAACCGTGGGCATTCCTGAGGACAGACACGGGGTTCTCTGGGGACAGCCCCGGAACCCCCCTGAGGAGCTGTGTGATGGCTGGAAGCTTTGCAGTCCTCTCTCCCTCCAGTTCCTCCAGTCCACTTTGTGGGTCAGGTTCCAGAATTAGCTTTGTGCTCTGACGTTCAGGCACTACCGCAGGCCATGTTTTGGGGGAAAACCAATCCATCCTTGCATGACTTCCAATCATGAACTCGTCTTAAACATACTGTTTTGCATGTAGCTGCTGATGGCATTCTGTTCTAAGTAAAATAAGAACGGAGATTTGGATTTTTATTCTTTTTTTAATATAAATTTTATTGATTTTTCTACAGAGAGGAAGGAAGAGGGATAGAAAGTCAGAAACATCGATGAGATAGAGACATCCATCAGCCGCCTCCCGCACGCCCCACAGAGGAGATGTGCCCGCAAACAAGATACATGCCCTTGACCGGAATCAAACCTGGGACCTTCCAGTCTGCAGGCCGACGCTCTATCCACTGAGCCACACCGGTCTTGGCTGGATATTTATTCTAAAGTGGTTTCTCTTGGGTCTGTCACACCCCTTTGGTGTCACGGGCTGGCTCGGGACCAGCGTTAAGGTGATTCATGGAGAATCTGATGCTCTTCCTCTCGGAGGATCTGGGAATTACTCTTTCCTCAGACCTCCCATTCCCATGCCACTTTGAACTCACTGACGACGAGAGAGACACCACGTTGTTTTATGACCATTTTTCTCTCACACCACCTCGCTTAAGGGGGGTCTCCTTTGTGCCAGGCATGCGTTTTTCGTTTAAATTTCCTGTGACAAGCAGAGAACTTGGCAGTGAGCTGGGCTCTAGTTTTCGCTTTTCCTTCCAGGTGGTTCAAGTAGGATCATCACGTTGCGTTATTTTTGTGGTGTATTAAATAGAAAAGCAGACCCGTGTTAAGGAGACCAGAAGGGAATCCGTTACAAGTTCAGACAGCATCTTAAATTCTGAGATTTTAAAAATCGCTGTAAAGCATTGAAAGGGGACTTACAATTTTATTTTCTGCTGTTAGGGGCAATTTGAGAGACTAATTATTTCAATTTCCTCTTCTACTAAGCCTTTTTGATATTAGAGCAGTGGTTCTCAACCTTCCTAAGGCCGCAACCCTTGCATACAGTTCCTCATGTGGTGGTGACCCCCAACCATGACATTTTGCTACTGTGATGCATCCTGATGTAAATATCTGCATTTTCCGATGGTCTTAGGCGACCCCTGTGAAAGGGTCGTTCAATCCCCAAAGAGATCGCAACCCACAGGTTGAGAACCGCTGTATTAGAGGATTATCTTGGTTATCTTGTGTGTTTTTTTGTTTGTTTTCTGGCTTAGCACACTTCCAAAATTACTGTCAAACTGATCCTCCCCAGAGGCAAACATTTCCCCCAAATTATTGCTGCTTAATTCCTTTCATAAACCGCTGGCTTAAATCAAGACAAACTATTATGATCATCATAGGTGATGGGTCTCGGGAAGTTTAATAGGCAAGATTCAATCTGTAGGTTCTGCCATTTCAACATGAGGTGCCATAATTAATCACAAAACCTCTAACATGTCAGAAAACATGTACACGCACATGCATCCGACTTTCCCTTCCCTCCGTCCTCAACCAGAACCTGAGATGGAACTTCTTACACTTGCTCCAGACCAGCACTGTGGAGGGGCCATTTCCTTTAAAGCTACAACCTTTGCATGAGGAAAATGGAACACCTGAGAGTCAAGTTCAGCTTTTGACCTTCAAAATGGGGCTGTATGAATAGTTACCGGATTTTCCGGCCTATAAGACCACTGGGCATATAAGACAACCCCCAACTTTTCCAGTTAAAATATAGAGTTTGGGATAGAGCCACCCTAAAAGATGCCATAATAAGTTGTGATATATTCATACAAGGAACACTACACAGAAAAAAAAAAAGGATGACCCCCAACTTTGGAGAAGATCTTCCTGGGTTAAAAAGTCGTCTTATACGCCGGAAAATACGGTACTCCATTTCACTGGAGTTGGTTTCCTTGGTTACTTTGTTTTCTGTTGAGAGCATTTTCTAATTTTTTGTTTGCCTTTTGGTAATGAAACCATAAACTAGTTCCGATAGAATTCTGGTGGAGACGTGGACATTGCACTGCGGGGTCGGACCATAAGCATTGCCCCGGGTTTCCGTTAGATCCCGGCCTGCCTGGGTAGAGCGTGGGCCACAAGAAAGGGTGTCTGATCCTGAGAAACTGAACAGGCAAGGAATACACAGCCTGGCTGAGGAGCTAATGTGGACGAAGCTACTGCTTGAACATCCGAAGAGAACTCAGAGTTTATCTTTCTGTTCAAATATGTGTTCATTGATTTCAAAGAGGAAGGGAGAGAGAGAGAGAAGCATCAGTGATTAAGAGAGAAACACTGGCCAAGACCAGTTTGGCTGAGTGGATAGAGCATCGACCTGTGGACTGAAAGGTCCCAGGTTCAATTCTGGTCAAGGGCATGTACCTTGGTTGCGGGCACATCCCCAGTGTGGGGCGTGCAGGAGGCGGCTGATGGATGATGTCTCTCTCTCATCGATGTTTCTGACTTTCTATCTCTCTCTCCTCCTCTCTATAAAAAAATCAATAAAATATATAAAAAATAAAATAAGAGAAACACTGATTAGCTGCCTCCTGCACGCCCCCTCCTGGGGATCAAGCCCACCACCCCCGCCTGTGCCCTGCCTGGGAATTGGTCTGTGACCTCCTGGTTCATAGGTCGATGCTCAACCACGCAGCTAACGGTGCAGGCAGCAGTGACAATAAGGCCATTTAAGCGGCGTCGGGACATTTCTGCTTCCCCAGATGCCACAGAGATTCAGTTACTGTCCACGGCGTCTGGGCCTCGCAGGCCATCTGCTGCCTCCAGGGGCTGAGCGTGCAGTGGACGGGCCAGATGTACAGCCAGAGCCCCTCCCCGGCCACTGTCGGACCCGCAGAGCCTGTGGTTGGGTGTGACAGTGCCGTGGAGGAGGAGTGGAGACCTCTGCCCTCAGTGGGTGACCCCAGGATGGAAGCAGTACCCCGCTTCGGCTTGCTCTGCTGGCTCGTGCCCTGCCATCCTGCATGTTTCTGTTTCAACAGCTTTTTGGTGAAAAATCAGACATATATGTAGCACAGTGAGCATTCTCCTTGTTCAACATGATTTACAGTGGCACCTCGAGATACGAGTGCCCTAACATACAGATTTTTGAGATATGAGCCATCCATTGAGCAACTTTTGCTTTGAAATATGAGCAACATTTGAGATAGGAGCCATCGAGTGGATCGGCCGGCTGCATGTGACCCACCAGTTTACCGAGACTCGAGCGTCTCCTAGTTTCCCACGCCTCAAGGTCATGGAACAAATTAAACTCGTATCTCGAGGTGCCACTGTATTGCATTTCCATAATTGTGACTATTTTCTCCCTACAATGCACATCTCCTCTTGGGAAATCCAAGCAGCAAAAGAGCCCGTTCCTCTCCAGGACTGTGGGGTGGGGGGGCCTACCTGCGCTGGAGAAGGGGTGCTGAGAGCAGGTGTCGGTGTGTCTGTGAGGGCGTTTCCCGAGGCCCTGGCACTGGCTTCAGGAGACGCGCCCTCCCCATCCTCCAATCTAGTGGAGACCCGACCTGCACTAAAAGACCGGCCCCTCGCTCCTAGGTTTGTGCGTATTTTACTCTCTCCTTTCTCCTCCTATTGACCGCGTCGCAGCTAACGGAAAAGCAAACTTTCACCCTTTTTTATTTTAGAAAGATGACAGTAGATATACTATACTCCAGTGCTGGGCTGAGTTATTGAAGACAAATTAGAAAATAAATCCCAACATATAAACTTAGGAATGATTACAGGTGCACTAAACAATCAAATATATTTTTTAAGATTTTTAAGCAGAAACAAAAATTTTTTTTTTCAAATTCAAGTAGCATCCCTAGATAACCCATAGGGGGTGGTACCAGCGGTGGCTTCCATTGTGCTTAGTGGCTTGGGTCACTCACAGTCCCTGTTAGTGTTTAGTGTTCTTACTACTTGTTGTCTTTTTTGTTTGATTAGTTAACACACACACACACACACACACACACACACACACACACATATATACATATTATATATATGATTTTAATATATATACACACACACATATATGATATATACATATATATGTATATATATACATATATATGTGTATATATATATTATTGATTTCAGAGAGGAAGAGAGAGAGAAACATCAATGATGAGAGAGAATCATTGATCGGCTGCCTCCTACACGCCCCCCCCCCACTAGGGATCCAGTCCAAAACACGGGCATGTGCCCTGACCAGGATGGAACCCTGACCTCCTGGTTCCTAGGTCTACGTTCAACCACTGAACCCCACCGGCCTGGGCTATATATGTTTTAATTCTAAAATTCTCTGTTAGACTAATACAGGGGCATCTTTCTCATCGACCTCAGTTCAAATCAGTGGCTTGACAATACTTAGGTAAGAAGCGAAGGTCATTCAAGACAAACCCTGGTGACAAGTAAATGTCTCAGATGCAGAAGGGGGGTGAGCACATGGAGCCCCTGTCACGGCTGCGTGCACCTTTCCTAGGTAGCAGTTCCCAGACACGGTGACCACAGGGCACCCCGTCTTTAGTAAGTGGACATGGCTGATGGGAAGCAGGCGAAGGGCAACTGGAGAAGTGAATGGAAACCGGAACTTTCCAAGCCTGTGCACATGAGGATTCTCTCTCTCCCTCTCTCTCTCTCTGTCTCTCTCTCTCTCTCTTTCTCTCTCCCATTCTGCTCTGTCTTCAAATTAAATCTGCAGTGATTAGCAGCACTCAGATGAGAGGCTCTTCCTGCGATGACACCAGAGCTTGGGGGAAATTGCATTACGGAGAAGACTTTTTGCTTTGATGAAGTGCAGTTGCAGGATTCTATGTCTGTCTGGGCATCAGTTTATTCCTTGGAAAATAGTCAGGAGGAAGCAGTGTTACACTAGTCTTTTCATTCAAGCTTTCCGTACTGGAAATGCTAATTAATGCAGGGCCAAAAACCTCACGCCAACCAATTCCAGCCCATCCTCACCTCAGTCCAGGTTCCCCTAAAATAGGAAGTCTTCCAGGTGTTTCTTTCTGAGGCAGAAGCAGAAATGCACAGCATCTGCTCTCAGAGGGCACAGCCCGGAGTCACTCTGCCTGGCCCGTGACTGGGTGATAGTGGGGCTCAGTCAGCACTGCCAGTGTCTCCCTGGAAAGCTGCAGACCTGGACTCCCCGTGTCTCCATCCCTGTGATCCTTCATTGCTTGTCTATCTATCTCACACAGTAAATTAAAATGTGTGTTTATAATTTTTAGACATATTTAAAAGAAGAAAAGAGAATTCTTCTCAATAGGACAGAAAATAGGAATTTTATCTGTGGATATAAAATGACACAGGTTGCCTAAACTGGTTTGGCTCAGCAGGTAGAGCATCAGCCTGCAGACTGAAGGGTCCCAGGTTCAATTCCAGTCAAGAGCACGGCACGTACCTTCGTTGGGGGCACATCCCCAGTAGGGGGTGTGCAGGAGGCAGCTGATCAATGTCTCTCTTTCACTGATGTTTCGAACTCTTTATTTCTTTCCCTTTCTCTCTGTAAAAAATCAATAAAAGAGAGCATATACTTTTTTTTCAAATGACACAGGTCACTTCAAAGACCAGCTCTTCTGTGCCCAGGGTTGCATGCTCTTCATTATTATTTTTTTAATATATTTTATTGATTTTTCACAGAGAGGAAGGGAGAGAGATAGAAAGTTAGAAACATCAATGAGAGAGAGTCCATCGATCAGCAGCCTCCTGCACGCCTCCCACTGGGGATGTGCCCACAACCAATGTACATCCCCTTGACTGGAATCAAACCCAGGACCCTTCAGTCCGCAGGCCGACGCTCTATCCACTGAGCCAAACCGGTGTCGGCTGCTCTTCATTATCGATAAAATTCTGTCCAGTTATCACAAACAAGGATTGTATTTAAACAATATTTTTTTTTTGCATATGATTCGGTGTTATTATTCCACATTTGGAAATCAAGCTTGAGGAAGTATTCTACTCAGGACATACACTTATTGGGCGGGAAAGAGACAGGACAACAAGAAGCGCTGTGATTCCCTTGCTCCATAACTGCTGATATATATATTTTTTAACAGTAGCACTGCCTGTTACAAGTATATTTCCAAGGAAGCAGGAAACTCCATCCTTTCCTGTCATATTATCCCAGACCAATACGCCGCAGAGGCTGCAAGCCACTCACAGTGAGTCTGACCCGCCATCCGTGGCCTAAACAACAGCTTCAAAGCAAACTCAGGAGGGACCCCAAATCTCTCCCCTCAAAAGCCTGGCATGATAACAGATGGCTCACCAAACCAGAAACACAGGCTTCTCTTCAGGACCACTGTCACACGATGAATAACGGAAATAAGTAGATTATCCCAAGTGATCAATAAAATCATTGGTACAGCCAACTAATATCACCCCCAGGTACATTCCCAGTGGCCACATGAGCACTCAAAAATATCACGTACATCTATAACATACATAATAAATCTTAAAACCATGAAGCAGAACATCAGATATTTCAAACGAGGCAGAATCATAGACATTTTTGGACGCTCAGACTTTCTGCAAAAAAGGCTGAGGTTGGGGGAGGTTTCGTTACTTGGAAAGTTCATAAAAAGCCTTGCCCCTACCCGCATCTTCAGTTTTTCATACAGTAGTCAGTCATTTGTAGTTTATTCTGTCACTAATATTCAAGGTCGAGCATCAGGTTACTTGTGTTTAAATTATTCTTTATCTGGGGATTTCTTTATTCCATTTTTTCTACTGTGAATATAACATCCTGCGTTGGCTGCTAGTGAATTGCTATATTAGATGTTAAACAAGGACGTGGTATATCTTCATTTCCCATTAGGTAAATCAAAGGAAAAGAGACTACCATTATTTTTCCTTGTTCCTCTTGGTTGAGTGGTAAGTATAAGTTAGGATGTCTTAGTTTTAGTTTTTCATTATTTTTAATATATTTTATTGATTTTTTTACAGAGAGGAAGGGAGGGGGTAGAGAGTTAGAAACATCGATGAGAGAGAAACATCGATCAGCTGCCTCCTGCACAACCCCCACTGGGGATGTGCCCACCACCAAGGTACATGCCCTTGTCCGGAATCAAACCTGGGGCCCTTCAGTCCATAGTCCGATGCTCTATCCACTGAGCCAAGCCAGTTTTGGCAAGTTAGGATGTTTTAAATATGCCACTGCTCATTGACCCAATGAAAACTGTCCTGCAATATGAGAGCTTAAGGATCTGCCGCTATATTTAGTCCAAGCAATCAGGATAATTGTCCAAATGACTTTATCCTACTGTGTGTTACACACTCTGGAACGATGTGCCAGAAGCTCCTTAAAAAAAAAAAAAAGAAAATCACAACCACCCCATGATTTAGGCCCTAATTTGATTCTCAGTTAATAGCTGAGCCGGGTGAAGAGCAGAGGTGATAAATAACATGTTCCAGGTACCATAACGGGGAGGGTGGGAGCTGACGGAAAAGCCGAGTCTTAGACGCTGCGATCCAGCCTCCCATGAGGCAAGAAAGCTACACGTGTTCCCTCAATGTTCAGTGGGAGGATTCTGTTCTTCTCGCTTGAAAACCTTTTAAATATACCAGCAGTTCCACAAAGGAGACATTCTAGTACTTACGTTTACATAGCTTTGGATGTTTAGATCAGTCGTTTTTAGGATCTAGTCTCCGTAACACTAGTTTCATGAAATGTTCAAATATATCTCTTGAGGAAAGCAACCCAGAATAAAGTCATTTGAGAAATTAGGGACGATTCAAAACTTAACAGGCTTCTGTACCAAAGCAACTGTAGAGACTTCAACATGGGAATCTATGCTTCAGCATTCTTTAAGAGTCACAGAGAAGGTACAGTTTATTATACGAAACTCATTTGATAAAGAAATGCTTTTGTATTCACTCAAACAATTAACCAATTTTATTATTTCCACAAATGTGTTATGTGATGGTGACACTAGATGAGGAGCAGTACAGTGCTGCTACTTCGCTGTTTATTGGGGAGTTGGTTTGGGAGAATATTGTCGGTAACTCAGTATTTCCAGTTGGACAAAATTATTAAATAGGTTCATCAGATTTTTAAAATATGTTTGTACTGAGTTCAGAGAGGAATGGGGAGGGAGAGAGAGAGAGAAACATCAATGATGAGAGAGAGTCATTGTTCAGCTGCCTCCTGCACACCACAAACTGGGGATCCAGACCACACTACCCGGCCATGTGCCTGACTGGGAATTGAACCATGACCTCCTGGTTCACAGATCGACCCTCCACCCCTGAGCCACGCCAGCTGGGCTACATCACTCTTCTAGGTTAGAGATACGGAAAACACTGTTATCACATAAGTGCAACCTGCTGGAGACTTACCTCATGCTGAAAACAAGGAATTTCAAAATAGCCTCACACTGTAGAGCAAGCTTTGCTTTGCAAAATGGGTGTCTTGCACCAGGCAAAGAATTCGAAACTCCTGATCTACAGTGGGGCGCATTTAATTCATCGTAACACATGTTTTAATGAAACATAATTTTAATGCAGCATAGTGACTAAGTAGACAACAGCAGAAGAAATAAACATAAACCCTGGGATATGTGCACTAAATTCATCTACAGTTTTATGAACATGTATACATAGCTTTCCATGTAGACTGTGAAAAGTAACACGCAGATGAAGTAGTCATAGCAGGAAACTCATCCTCCCAAATGTCAGTTCATGTTTGATCAAGGTCAAGTTGAACCCTATGGGAGGAACAGTCCTCAGAGACCCAGAAGGAAAGCATTCTACTCAGTCTAGATTCCCTGTAGAATCTGGAGACAAAGCTACTTAAGAATATGACCAGTCGGTTTCATTCACTACAGTGAGAATTTGTGTATCAGCTGTGAACATTTTCTGTGAAAAGTATGTTTACTTTATTTTCTAGTTTTATTTAAAGCAGAGCTTCTCAAACCTCAGAGCGCAGTGGTTAAAAGGTTTGTTAAAACACAAATGGATTCTCAGGGGCTATGGGGCGGAGCCTGAAAAGGATCGTTTTGAACATGTTCCCAGATGATGCCTATACTCCTGGTCTCAGAATCGGAGTTTCAGAACCACTGGAAAGTTCATCCTCCACAGGAATACACGTGGTAAGAAATATGTGTGATTATAATATTATTATTATTATTTGTTGATCCTCACCAGAGGCGATTTTTACATTGCTTTTTAGAGAGTGGAAGAGATATTCTGATGTTTGGTTTCTCCAATGAAATAAAAAGGGGAACTTTTAATAAACTCCCTCCCATTCACTTTAGAAAGATTTAACCATTAGAATGATCATAGTGGTAGCCGCGTGTTTGCTACAATGCAGGGAAGGAGAGAAATACTGATTTGCGAGGAGCACAGCGATCGGTTGCCTCCTGCACTGCAACCCACGTACTTGACCTCCACAGGAATTGAACTTGGGCCTCTTTGGTCCACAGGCCAGCACTCTGTCCACTGTGCTACACCTGCTTGGGCTACAATGCTATTTTTAAATACGCTCATTCAAAATGGGATATTCTGATTTTTGCGTTTCTCCGATTAAATAAATATCATTAGTTACCTAATCAGACACAGTGGTACCTCGAGATACGAGTTTAATTCGTTCCGTAACCTTGAGGCGTGGGAAACTATGAGACACTTGAGTTGCAGTAAACTGGTGGGTCGTGTGCAGCCAGCCGATCCGAATGATTACTCGTATCTCAAATATTGCTCGTATTTCAAAGCAAAAATAGCTCGCTCGACGGCTTGTATCTCAAAAATCTCATATGTTAGGGCACTCGGATCTCGAGGTACCACTGTACTGGATACAGTATTTAAAATGTAAAAATGGAGATTGCTTCCCTCTACATTTCAGACTAATGAATCAATGCGAATTGAATATTTATGGGAATATTACACCAAAAAAAAAAATCAATTGTGGGTTTAACTGTGTGGGATTCATGTTAAATAAACCATGAGCTCCAAAACACGACACAGAACCCCAGTCTCACCTGTGTTTGTTCCCGGTGATGGATTAGCATGAGCTGCTATCGGATGGCTTGGTCCACTCATCTCTCCACCACCGCGTACGTTCTATAAAATAAAAAAATAAAATAAAATAAAATAACCAGTCACTAACCACAGAACCAAGCTTCCAAAAGCAAACAGTATGTCTAGGTTTGGGGTCCGAGAGAGCAGACTGTAGTGGAAAGGATCAGAAGTACTGCGTTCCACTCCCTGTTGTATGTGAGACACAAAGCACAGAGACGCCACGCCTAGTGATTTTGGATGAGCTCGAACGTCTCCTGTATGACAGACACACCGTGATTCTTTGTTTTATTTTCTCTTATATTTTCTACTCTCTCGCTCAGAACCACTGGAGGTGCCTGACACTGGCCACGATCCGTTTTCGTTATTTAGCAGAATAAATTAATTAGGTGCTCTCTAATTGCAGCAGCCGTAACAGAAATCAATTGGAAGTCATTAAGAGATTGTAATTACATTCAGGCGAGCTCGGCGATAACTCAAAATTCATGTTGCTTAAGTAAATGGGAACTTCTAATAAACTCCCTCCCATTAATTTGAGGAAGATTTAGCAATTAGGATGATCATAGTGGTGGCCACATGTTTGCCACAACAACCCAGGAGAACAGCCAGCATAGTGCCTGAGTCGACAACAGCAGGAGAAATCAACATAGACCCTGGGATGTGTGCACGAAATTCACCTACAGTTTTATGAACCTATACACCTAGCTTTCCATGTGGACTGTGAAAAAATAACACGCAGATGAAGTCATCATAGCAGGAAACTCATCCTCCCAAATGTCAGTTCATGCTTGATCAAGGTCAAGTTCAACTCTGCGGGAGGAACAGTCCTCAGAGACCCAGAAGGAAAGGAAATCGTAAGCATATTCAAGGGGCTGACCCTGGAGGAGGGTGTAGATTAGGGGGGGGGGGGCAGAGCCTCAAGTCTAAATTAAATCCGTTCTGTAAAGACACCCTCAGTGAGAGCAGTTGGCCTGAGTATGCCCTAGCATCTAGAAGAAAGCCGCAGTCCAGATAAGGGTGGGACATATGTCTAAAAGTGGTCCTGACTAAAAGCACAGATAAAAAATTACAAAAGATTAAAAAAACAAAAGCCAGTGCTTCCATTTAGAGCAGTGGTTCTCAACCTTCTAATGCTACGTCCCTTTAATGCAGTTCTCATGTTGTGGTGACCCCCAACCATAAACTTGTTTTCGTTGCTACTGGAATTGCATTAAAGGGATGTGGCATTAGGAAGGTTGAGAACCACTGGTTGAGAGCAATAATCTCAAGATGCATCACAAAAACAATCTATCAAACAGGAAGACGTGAGAGGAGTGTTTTGATTTTGTGACCTGTTATATTTTTAGTTGAAACAAGGTGGCTTCAGGAATATTATTTAGATCAGCGGTTCTCAACCTGTGGGTCACAACCCCTTTTGGGGTCGAATGACGCTTTCACAGGAGTCGCCTAAGACTATTGGAAAACACCTATTTCCCATGGTCTTAGGAACCAACACACTGCTCCTTGGTGTAACAAGGTGTAGCCATGTAGTTTACTGTTGTCATAGGAAGACTGTTGCCCATGCTACACCATGATTCAAGACAAAAATTTTCATTTATTTATAATTAGAAATAAATATTTCACAATATATAATTACATCTTTTTTTGTGATTAATCCCTATGCTTTAATTATGTTCAATTTTTAACAACAAAAATACATCCTGCCTATTAGATATTTGCATTACAGTTCATAACAGTAGCAAAATGACAGCGATGAAGTAGCAAGGAGCTGTCTTAAAGGGTCACGGCCTTAGGAAGGTTGAGAACCCCTGATTTAGATCATTTCTTGCAGTCATGTGCTGTTTAGATAGCCTGATATTATACCATCATGCAATATTAATTCTTTACTTTAAAAAAGTGTTCCAGCCATATTATGACACCAGCATTATACTGACGCCGGATGTCGAAATGGGTATTAAAAGAAAACTACACGCTGATACTCCTCGTGGACATCACAGCAAAAGCCCTTAGTGGAAAAGAGTAGCAAATCCACTTCAGAAACACACACACAAAGAGCCAGCCCTCAGACCAGGCTTGTTTTGTTGCTGGCATGGAAGGTGATTTTAACATAAAAAATAAAATCTTGTAATCCATCACCTTAACGCACTCCAAAAACAGAAAAGACGTCTGATCATTTCAACAAGCTCGGAAGAAAGCTTTTGATAAACTCAGCACCCACTCCAGATCCCACGTATTAGCAAATTATGTGTAAAAGAGAATGTTCTCAGCCTCGAGGAAAATGGTTCCTGCAAGGCGCACACAGCTAACATCTTAGTTAAGAGTGTGAGAGAGAGAGAGAGCACGCTTTCCGGCCAAGAGAGGAACATGGCAATGAGATCCAATCTCACCACTGTGTTTCCACAATATGCGAACGGTCCCATCCAGGGCAATAAAACATTTTGTTAAAAAGACACAGATGCCAAGACCGGGTTGGCTCAGTGGATAGAGTGTCGGCCTGCAGACTGAAGGGTCCCAGGTTCTATTCCGGTCAAGGGCATGGACCTTGGTGGTGGGCACATACCCAGTAGGGGGTGTGCAGGAGGCAGCTGATCAATGTCTCTCTCTCTCATCCATGTTTCTAACTCTCTACCCCTCTCCCTTCCTCTCTGTAAAAAAAAAAAAATCAATAAAATATATTAAAAGAAAGACACAGAGGTTGGAGAAAACAATATAAAACTGAACTGATTTGCAGATGCACAGTTGTACACGAGACCATTCCAATGCATCAAACATAAGCTCTTATGACTCCTTCCATTTAACAGGGTAAAATGACATAAGCTCTTTTACCTACTAACAAACAATGCACATTGGGGGAATCAACGTTTTTAAATCCAATTTACAAAAACACCAACAAACCGAGGACTTAGGTATGGATTTCGTGTAATTTGTGCCAGACTGACTCACTGAAAGGTATTAGCATCAGCATCGCTGAGAAAAATCCAAACCCATGTGAGTAAATTGAAATTGATGCCATGTGCGTGGATTAGAAATCTCTCTACACCGAAAATGACGAGTCTCCCCCAACGTGCTCTACAAATTCCATGCAATTCTAACAAAAACCTTCTTAAGGTCTTATTCGATGATAAGCCGGTTCCAAAACTGATATTAAGAAAGCAAAGCGCTTACACAAGTTAAAGCATTCTTTTCAAAAGAGATTAGAGGCTTAAATCATCTGATTTTTAATGTGCTATAGAAATCAAGACTGTGTGATATTAATGGAAAGATAGCTGCATCTCTCCAGAGGAGAGGGACAAGAACAGTCTACTGAGTTTTTAGAAAGATGACGATGGGTTAGACACATTTTTAGTACACGAGACACAGGAATCACCAATTCAAAAATAAAAAAATAAATAAAAATTATATTCACAGTCTCAGGAATTCCCCCTGGAGGAAAGTCTTTCTACTAAAGGACAAGTGACCGGTTCTTCCACAGATCGATCCAAATCCCAGATGTCTCTGCCTCACCTCACCAGCCTTCTTATTCTCACTCTCAGTATCAAAGGGGTAGACTGTCCCGTCAGGGAGATTTTCCACTAAGACTCCCCCCACTGAGCACCGTCTAGCTGCCAATGGCTGCAGTCTGAACACTATCACCGATCCGACTTATCCCCCTTTTGCTTTCTCTTTTAAAACATTCACATGTGACCAGGGACCAGGGACAGAGTCCACACTCCTCCACAGGAACCTGAACTGTGGAACTGAGACTTGGTTCCCCTCCTAATGCCCCCTCGGTGAGCTGTCCTTCCCTGTCATTCTGTCCCCTGACCTCCGCCAGGTTCCCTCCTTTCCACATTCCATGTTGAATCACAAGAGATCACGGTACTAATATGCATTTATCTACGGGTCAAGTTCATAGTTTGTAAAACATGGCCACAATCAATTCATGAGGGAAGGATACCACCGCATTCCGCTCAGTGGTGCAAAGATTCAAATGCCCATGCCATGTTGAAATACCAATGGTAGGCTACTGCCTTGCTTAAAAAAAAAGTCAGCCGAGACCAGTTTGGCTCAATAGATAGAGCGCTGGCCTGCGGACTGAAAGGTCCCTGGTTCGATTCCCATCGGGGGCATGTACCTTGCTTGTGGGCACATCTCCACTGTGGGGTGTGCAGGAGGCGGCTGATGGATGTCTCTCTCTCATCGATGTTTCTGACTTTCTATCCCTCTCCCTTCGTCTCTGTGAAAAATCAATAAAATATATTTTTTAAAAAAAGTCAATTGGCATTTTAATCAAAGAAATTTAAATTATGCCTAATTTTAGCGCTCTTATTCAACAGCAACCACTTTTGCTGATGACAAACGTGAAATGCTAGATCTATTATCAACATATTAGAGAAAAAATGTAGAAAATAGCTCTGGAAGACGACAATGCTTATATAATAACACTTTAACAGAACAGTCATAAAGTTTTCAAAAGATAAATACACCGGAATAAAAGGGATAAGCTCAATAACGCAGCTGGAAAACGTACTTCTGAAAAGCTGTTGGCATTTTTATTACAAGTGGTGCCCTGATGTGGGTAAAAAAAAAAAGGGAAAAGAAGATTGCGTGGCAAGTTATAAGGTCATGGAGTTTATTATATAAATCAATCAACCAATCAGAAAGTATTGAGCCCAAAGAAGAGAGAAAGAACAAATATAAAAAGATGACCTTTTGGTAAATTTATCAATTATTCTCCTTTCAAGTTGATGAAAGGACTTATTTTTTTTTTATGGACATGGAACCTAGTTGCTCAAGTATCATAAATTTTAGTCAGAATTACTCTGATTGGCTTGAAAAATGACCCACAGCCAAATTAATTTATTAACTAGATCTGAAAGGGATCATTATGTGCACAAAGAAAAAAGCATGAGAGAATACATGTTCTCAGGAAAAAAAAGAAATAGTTTGACACGACTGCAGGAGGGGACAGAGGGAAGGTTTGAAGAGATGAGGGCTACTCATGGCAGATGATAAAAGGATTACATGCTTTATGAGCTGATTTTTTTATATATATTGTATTGATTTTTTACAGAGAGGAAGGGAGAGGGATAGAAAGTCAGAAACATTGATGAGAGACATCGATCAGCCCTGCCTCCTGCACACCCCACAATGGAGACGTGCCCACAAGCAAGGTACATGCCCCCAACCGGAATCGAACCTGGGACCTTTCAGTCCTCAAACCGACGCTCTATCCACTGAGCAAAACCGGTCTTGGCTATGAGCTGATTTATTAAGCTATTTTATTAATGTTTCTTAATATTTCTTAAAAGTGGTATTGGAATCATACAGAGATATTTTTTTTAAATGCAGGTTGTCTCCTGGCTGGTATGGCTCAGTGGTTGAGCATCAACTTATGAACCAGGAGGTCATGGTTTGATTCCTGGTCAGGGTGTGTGCCCACGTTTTGGGCTTGATCTCCCATGTGGGACGTGCAGGAGGAAGACGATCAATCATTCTCTCTCATCACTAATGTTTCTATCTGTCTCTCCCTCTCCCTTCCTCTCTGAAATCAATACAAATATATTTAAAAAATACAGATGGTCACAAGGAGGAATTTAATAATCACCAAAGACTGGCATTCAGATAAGAGGCCAACCAAGGGACTTGTATGCATGCTTATAAGCATAACCAATGGACACAAGACTCTGGGAGGTTAGGGTATACATGGGAGTAGGGGGGAAATGGCAAGATGTGTATACATGTAACACATTAATAAAAAATTTAAAAAAATTAAAAATTAAAAAAAAATAAAGACTGACATTCATTCTTTAAGTCGTGGGGGAACACTACAGGGCTGACAAATGGAAGTGTGACAGAGAAGTGGGGAGATAAACACTTAAGGAAACAGAGTTACAAATCCAAAGAATGTCGATTCATGAAATAAAGTTCTCAACTACAACCATTATTGGAAACAGATATATCTCCCCGCTTTTTTTTTCCAGTCTGTGTTAGATAGGATGTAAAAATAAAGCCAGAAAAGCATGTTTGAACAAATTCAAGAATTACCATAACACTTCTAACTAAAGCACAGAATGAAATGGAGAATTGTTATCACTACCTCTTTCCCTCTCAAAAACTCCTCTCGGGATACCTATTATCTACTAATCACGTTGCTTTTATAAAAGTTCAACTTGATTTGAGTTCATCTGTACTTTCTTTTTCCCAAACAGAGAAGGCAGTTATGTCTCCATTGTACAGTATATTTATATTTTTGGTGGGTGTAATCAGAAATAGAAAAGTAAGTTTTGATGATTTAGCAGCTAATACTCTGAGCTTACAAGACAAGATGCAATTTTGGAGCATTTTATCTTTTTACAATTGATTTTTGAAAGCCCTGAAAAGTCAAGAAATGAGTATTTCCAAATGTGATGGTCAGGCCCTCGCCAGTGGGTCAGTTGGCTGGGGCATCATCCCACACACCAACAGGTGTAGAGTTCAATCCCGGGTGAAGGGGCACCTACAAAAGGCAACCGATCCTTCCCTGTTTCTCTCTCTCCTCCACTTCCCCCACTCCTGTTCCTTTCTCTCTTTCTCAAAATAAATACAAACATATCCCCTTGGGTGAAGGTTTTAAAAGATGTAATAGTCAGGTAGAAGTATGCAACTGAGTTAAAGAGGGTAGGAAGAAAACCAGTAGCATGTTGATAAGGGTGCTTCAAAAAGGACCCAGCAGTCTCCATCTTTGATTGATTTCAATTTCAAGTTCATCAGGATTGAAAAATATCCATCAGATGTAGGGACAGGGATGTCACAATTAAAAATTATTCTGGAGAAAGTCTCTAAGGGCTAGCTCAGTGATATGGCTTAAAGAGTGAGGAATGAGTGGGAGGTAAACACTAATATTTAGCGAGTGTGGACACAACTCTCTCAAAAGGAGCTGCTAGAAATGGTAGGCGAGTGATGGAAGGGGGGTAGCTGAGGGACAAGAGGAAGTGGAGTTTGGGTAGTTGTCTTTAATGACAGGTGAAGATCACCGGCAGTTTAATTTTACAAGAGACCATTAAACTTGATTACATGTTGTAGAAAATGATGTATTTCCCAAGTGGTCGTTGACTACTGAGGTGAAGAGAAGAAATTACCATTCAAAGCACAGGTGGAGCGATGGGTCCGCCGAATTAATTATTTTCTCAGCCGTTTAATAAGCGCCTACTTAATAAGCGTACCTGAGAAATGGAACTACCAGGTATTGGGGAACACTTCTACTGATGCCGGTCTTGACTGGGGATATGTCATCAGGGCAGAAACTTTATAACCATTTCACATTCCCCTTGTAGAGGGAGCGTGTTTATTATCCCAAAGCTATTTACTCCAGGGGACTCAGGCTTTCATTTGTATTCAGATGCCTCTGAAATATAAAACCCTAGGTTACATGGCCTTGTCTAGACTGTTTCTTTCCAAGGGCGGGTGATCTCCATGGATCAACAGAAACATAATGGAACTGGGGGATTTTATTATTGCTATTGTTCTCCACTTACTCTGAGCTTGAATGTTAATGTGCGAAGACTCTCAAAGCAGAGCCACCACGGGGAAGTTGCCCTGCGTTGCAAATGTATATTCAGAATTCCATAAAGGTGCATTGTTTTATTTACACCGGATTCTCTAGTGCAATGCAGTGGTACCTCGAGATACGAGTTTAATTCGTTCCGTAACCTTGAGGCGTGGGAAACTATGAGACGCTTCAGGCTCGGTAAACGGGTGGGTCGTGTGCAGCCGGCCGATCCGCACGATGACTCCTATCTCACATGTTGCTCGTATTTCAAAGCAAAGATCGCTTGCTAGAAGGCTCTTATCTCAAAAATCTGTATGGGCACTCGTATCTCGAGGTACCACTGTACTGACTTTTTTGTCTTCCTAATCACTTTTTTTTAAATGTATCTTTATTGTTGAAAGGATTACAATTACAGAAGTTCTCTTTATTTCCCCTTAACTTCCCCCTCCACTCGGCTCCTGTCCCCTCCCCAGCTTTCATTGCACTATTGTCTGTGTCCATGGGTTATGCGTACATGTATATAAATTCTGTGGTTAAACACACCCTTCCCTCCCTCCCCCTCCCTCTGCGATTCCTCAGTCTGTCCTAACCATCTTGTGTCATAAAAGCCTAACATACAAATCAACCAAATGGCAGAACCACCAGTGGAACAACTGGTCGCTATGACACACACTGATCACCAGGGGGCAGACATTCATGCAGGAGGTAACCCACCCTCCCACCGCCTGCAGGTGGGTGTCAGCGGGGGCCCCTCTGATTCCCCCCACCACACAGATTGGCTCTGATCGCCTACCAGGCCTAGGAACCCTAATCATGCACGAATTTCGTGCACCAGGCCTCTAGTTTTCTAAAAAAATGCACAAATTAAAATAACAAGAGATGCTTACGCTGACCTCAAGTTGTAATGCAACTTTTTGCTCTCCTACTGAAGGGATAGAATGACACTGTTGCTCAATTCATTAACTGAAAAAAAGTAAAAAAATAATAAAAAAGCAACAATAACTCCTTTTTTGTTAAATTTCAAGGGCTCTTCAACTTATCTATCAATAGTCGAAGGTTGCAAAGAACTGTCTATATATTACAAGGTCTGATGGAAGGGTTAGCGTTAAGCAAACGCAAAGGGGAAAATTAAAATGCCACAAAATGTTCGGAACTTAAATAACATGCACTCTGGCTTCATTTGACAGGGAAAGGTGCCAAACTTTCAACTGTGCTTATTTACCACATGGCTTCATAGATTTCTCTCTCCTTTTACATTATATTGTGAACCTGGTTTTTTATCTAACAAAATACCCTGACAAGAGAGCGATCCATGTTTCAAGAGTTAAGATGAACGCTCATCATCTCTCTATGCTTTCTATTGCCCTGACTGGGTTTCTGAGGTCCTGAGAACACGCCTGGTTCCTAAGCTCGCAGGGAGGTGCTATGGAAACCCTCCGGTCCACACTGCACGTCAGAATCCAGGAATCTGGAAATGCCAGCAGAAACAGGTGTTATTTTCAGATGGGGAACAGCCACTCCTGAGCTCATTTATAATAAGTAATTACACTCCTCATTACCTTGCCTGGCGAGGCCAGATTGGTTGTTACTCCGCAGGGAATGCCCAGGTAAGAACTGTGTTTTCACAATTACCCGACGCTTAATTCGGTGGAATCCGGAATGGGAACCTTTGCAGATTCCGATCAGAAGCTGATCAGAGGCAATTTTCTGGCAGCTAAAAGCATGATTCTGATCCGCTGTAATTTTCTTGCACCTAAAAGCAGGCATGAACATTTTAAAGTCCTCCCCCAACGTATCATCAAGGCCTGCTCCTTTTTCACCTTCCTCAGCAGCAGGGCTTAAAGCAACACGAACTCCCGTACTTTAAGCAATAACAAGTTTCGAATTCTAAAGGCCAAGCATGTTCCTACACAAAACATATTTTTTTTTAAATGAAGCTGTGAATATTACCAGGGAGCAGTATGTTGCTTTGATAAAGAGATCGATCGATCAATGGATAGATATTCAACCTCAGCGAGCTGGTGATTCTGAGCCTTACTGTAATTGACAAGGAAAGAAGGCATTTCCTGTGGCAGGCAGAGTAATGAAGATCCATCTCAGTGAAGGTGAGCGGAGCTACCTCAGGAAGTGGTATGGGACTGGACTGCGCGTTTCCCTTGGCCAGGCACAAATCCATCAACAGTTAATGCAGCGGCTCGATTTAAAAGCTATTGAACGGAAGGTGATTGCTCTTCCTAAACTTCATTCTCCCGTCTTGACTGTATGTTGGGTCTTTGTGAGAAAATCTAGTCTATTTTCTTTGCAAGGCTGTGGCAAAAGAAACAAGAGTGAGGGTAAGCAGTGTACTATAAACGGGTAAAAATGTTTATTAAGACCCCTCCTCCCCAATATAATCACTGACTCTCCCCATTTCTAACTCCTCCCACTATTCCTTCTCTGCTGAATTAGCCTGTACTGAATAAACTATTGCAGGGACCATAATTATTCTCCTTTTAGTGTCTGTAGTCACAGGTTTCCTCTTATTGTTCCCATGACGACTTCAGGTATGGATGTATTCCTGATACATCCCAGCTATCCCAGAATTCCTGCTTTCTGTACTTAACTTCTCATCCTGCTAGCCAGCAGATTTGACTACTTCCTGTCAAAACCAGCGATTTGCATTCTACACACTTCTAAAGCATCCTTTTGACCGTTGTACTGTACGGTTCTTTGTTGAAAGTTTTGTGTGTTCTCTCTCTTCAACTTGAATTGGCAACGGTTTTATTTGTCTCACAGAAGTTTGATTTTCAAAAAGTTTCCACTAGAGTTTTCTTCGCTTCCTCGCCCAACTATTCTTCAAATGCTTTACCTACAGGCACTTTCCTGCGTTCCTCTTCCTGCCCTGCCTACGCCACCTGTGGGTCCTTTGACGATTTCCTGTCATCTCTTCAACAGAAGGGGCCTCAGGCTGTCGCTTGACAAAGACCCCCAAAGGTACTGACATCTCAGGCAGATCCCAGCTGCCATCAGGGCCCCGGCCCTCTTGTTCTAAATGCGAATGATTTAAGAATTTGCTCTAATGAGAGCGAGCATTCACTTAGGCCTCCTTTGGTATCAGGTCTTCAACATGTGCAAGATGCATGTTCCCCCTCCGAGGAGCTTACATTCCAAACTCTTCAGAGACAGGTATGCAAAGGAGCCCTGTGTAAACTGTGATTTTCACAGGTGCAGGAGAACACGAGTGGAATGAAATAGGGAAACATTAAAGGGGAATTATGATACCAGCAAAAAAAAAAAAAAAAGAATACTCTTTCTATTGCCATTTAAACTTTAGGCACAGGGCGTTTCAAACAATAGAAAACCATTTGTCTCAAAGAAATTAGACTGGGTTTAACAAACTGCATTTCCAGCGTTTATGTTCATGTTTCTCTCGTTCTCAGTGTAAATATTGACTGAGAGATCACTTGCGATGGCTTCTTTCAGGACCAATCTCCATGAGAACGCAATTTGTTCTTTGAGGAACTGGCCAGACTTGAATGTTGTTTCAAGTGGGAACGGGTCTTAAAATGCCATAAATATTAGGATAATTAGTGGCTTTGCAGGGTGGGAAGCAGAGGAAGGATGCTTGATAACTCTTCTGTAGACTGTATTCCGACTATAGGAGAAGCTGGGGACAAAAAGGGGTCGCATGCTAACCTGCCTCTCTGAGGCAAGGCCTGTGGGGGTGGGGAGGGAGGCTAGAAAACTCAGAGACCCAAAGTAACCCCAAAGGATCATCTGAAATTAAAACCATTTTAATTAAAAAGCAGTTTATAGTCAGTGGTCTTGTCCTAAGTCGGTATCTTCCTTGACAAAGATCAACTTTGATCTTCACTGAGTGGACTGTCTCTTTTTGAATCTATGATCATACACCTGTGGGATGTCAGGGTAACATGTAACTTCCCTCTTTCCAGACCCCTCAGGGCACAATCAGTGCAGCAGGGCCAAACCACAAATCTCCTCACTGTTATTGTTATGGTACCAAACATAGACTATTCGCTATCCTGAACCCCGCCATGTAAAAGAAGCACGTGTCTATCATTTACTTTTCCCCCAATCCCAGAGGTTCCCACACGTTGCTTTCTCCTGCCTCCCACATCTATCACCAGTGGAGTTCAAGTAAACCATTTCCGTCTCCCCTTTTGATTAGAATGTATCAAACAAGGTGAAAAATCGCCATTCTCCAGAGCGTTATCTCGATATGTTGAGATTCTGCTTCCCAGTAGTTGTCTGTTGGGAGTTTGGCTCAAATAAACTCACAAAAAATTATTCGCAGGTTTGAGCGTTTCTTAGGTGAACAAAAGGACAGTGTGCAGAGCGTGGACGAGGGAGAGAGCATGGAAAGGCAGCGTTTGTACTTTGGGTCCGTGATTTATAATAAAAGGATGATCAGCGGTATACAAGGCTCTCTCCCTATATCCGAAAAGAATGGGTTCTCAGAGAGCTTGGCTATCTAAAAAGAGAGTTAGAAAAAAAGATGTGAAGTACAGGGGGGAAAATCCTAGATAAAACTACATGAAAGAGAGTATGAAAAACAACACGGTGTGATACAGAAAATGTGATTCTCGGGGTGAAAATAGGAGAAACATGAAGACAGTTCCTAGAACGTACGCTATCCGTCTGTCATTAAGCAGCACACCACTGGGTACAGGGGAAGGGGCCCAAGGCGGAGGAATGAAAAGCACTGTGGGCCAGAGCAGAGAGAAGACTTCTCACTCGCCACCAGATGGAAGACCAGCGATCCGCACATATGCCTCTGAGCTGATGCATTTCTATAAACTCACCACAACCTTCTTCTCACGGCAGCCTTTTTCTTTTGGGACAAGGGCGGGGGATCACTCTTCCCTGGAACCAATTAAAGGGAGTTCCAAGAGACCACTGAGGTCGATGTTCTCCTGTTACAATAAAGACCAAAATCTCATTCTACCCCGGATTGAGGAACTGCTGGCTGCATGTGCTTATGTAGTGCCAGAGCTAAAGTAGAGATGCTCAGAGAGATCTTGGACAAATGTTCTGGGGGAGCTTTCCTCCAGGCACCCAAAGCGTGGGTGAATACTGGAATATGATGAGCGAAGTCCACTTCTGCAGGTTTCTAAATTCAGAAAGCCCTGAGGTACAGTCATCATCAGCAGGACTATCAGGCCCAAGGCCTAAGGGAGCCTGACAAGAATTATGGCTCATCCCTGTCTGATGTCTATGCTCTGTGACCTGCTAAGGATGTAGGAGTAAAAGAAAGTCGCAACATCACATTCCAAACTGAAGTCCATATCCTCAAACAGTCATAGGGCGACAAACATACATGCAAATAACATTACACAGGTAAACACCAAGAACCGAAATGGGCAAGAAAAGAAGTGCAGGAAAAAAAAATGCAATGAACATTGACCAAAGTCAGGAAAGAAATTAAAGATATCGACAAGATCGTATCAGATAAAGGAACCAATTGAACTTGATCCAGGGTGATCAAATATGGGTTATATCTTAGCAAAATTATCAAATGTAATGGCCATGATCATAACCTCAGGGCCCACAGGCCACAATTTAAAGTTTTATAAGAATAAAACAAACGCCCTCCGCCACTGCTGCCTCTGTTTCTGTTTCTCCTGGGGCCGCCAGTGTTCCGACTCAGTGGGAAACTGGTCCTTATTTGGGGACTATGGCTGAGGATTCTTTGCCAGAAACCAAAGATTGTCTCCCTAATAGAAAGATGTGGACAGGAGACCAGAAGGCTGGTCAACCTTCATTGCTCTGAAAGGTCAGAGCTAATCACTCACTGTTTAGTTGAAACATTGTTAGCTGAAGCAGCCTCTACCTGTTTGTCTCATATAAATTTCTGTTCTTGGAATTTCCTGCCTAAAGGTCATGGGTGTACCCCAGTCTTAATAAAAGGGATAGCAAGGCCAAAAGAAGGTGGTAGTCTTTCCACTAGAGGAAGGCTCCTGCCTGGCCCCCCAATATTCCCAAATTAATATTTATCTAATCTCTCTTTTCATTGCATGCGGCCTCCTCCAGAACCTAAACCCTGAACGGGAACCCTGAACCACGTGGGACGTGAAAGAGGTCCCCACAATGCTTGCTATGGCCAATAATAAAACCAGGAAGGGTGTTGCCCAGTGGATGAGTGGTGACCTATGAGCCAGGAGGTCCAAGTTCAATTCCCAGTCAAGATATACATGCCAGGTGCAGACTATTTTGAGCTTATTCTTGTATATAGTATAAGGGGCTGGTCTAGCATCAAGCCAGGTGGTCGGCCTAATCTCCTGTGGTGGGCGTGCAGGAGGCAGCCAACCAATGACTCCCTCTCTTCACTGATGTTTCTATCTCTCCCTCCCTCTTCTTTCTTCTCTGAAATCAATAAAAATAATTAAAACAACAACAACAACAAAGAAGGGTTTAATGTGGAGAAAACAATCCCATTCCTTTGCAGGCGTTGGGGAAGCAAGGTTCTGTAGTGCAGTTTCAGACCAAGAGGCACCTGCCCCTTGGAAAACTCCAGAAAGTCTAGTGTGAATGACAGTTTGCTAATGGGATGGATCAGATTTGGATTTGATGGGCAGCAAGTCAATGAGACAGACATATCAACACAGTAGGGAATGGAGAGAAATTGATATGTTACAGTAGCAGACAGTATTGGATAATGAAAGAAAAAGAACCTGACGTTTTATAATTCTATTCAGCGAATAAGAGGCATCCTCCATGAATAAATAATTTGATATTGCAGCATCCCTACTCTTTTAGTCCAGTCTCCACTCCACCCCAATTTACTTTACACAAAGTAACTGATATATGGGCATAAGCATATTGCATTTTTTAATTTCTATTTTTTACTAAATGAACAATGATGTATATGTATATCTTTATTGTTGAAAGAATTAGACTTCTCCTGTGTGTTTCTTCCCAATCTGACTCACTCCCTCTGTCCTGCACTACTTCCCCACCAGGCCTTCACTCTATTGTCTTTGTCCATGCATATGCATATATATATGCATATAAATTCCTTAATTTCTCCCCAGGCCCCAACCCCTGCACTCCCTCTGAAATTTGTCAGTCTGTTCTATGCTTCTATGTCTCTGGATTTACTTTGTTCATCAGTTTATTGAATAGGTATATGAAAAAAAAAATGAAACTAGACCACTAACTTACACTATATACAAGAATAAACTCAAAATAGATAAAAAAAAAAAAACTTAAATGTAAGTCGTGAAACCATAAAAATCTTATGAGGAGCCATAGGTAGCAACATCTCAGGCATCTCTTATAGCAATACGTTTACTGATACATCTAGGGTTGTGGTCAGCAAACTGTGGCTTGCAAGCCACATGCCACTCTTTGGCCCCTTGAGTGTGGCTCTTCCACAAAATACTACATTCTGGGTGAGTCTATTTTGAAGAAGTGGCATTAGAAGAAGTTTAAGTTTAAAAAATTTGGTTCTCAAAAGAAATTTCAATTGTTGGGCTGTTGATATTTGGCTTTGTTGACTAATGAGTTTGCCGACCACTGTCCTAGGGCAAAGGAAACTAAGGATAAAAATAAACAAATGGGACTACATACAGAAAAAAGCAAAGGTATATTTTGATGCACAGCACATAACAATGGGGTGAGAAAAAAATTACAACTTTACTTCCATCCTGCGGGAGTCTTCCCAAGCCTATAGCCTCCAAGTCACCTCTTTCTCATCCTACCTGCAAACCATGATGCCATCAATGCAATGGGTCAACATGAAATTCTACGTGATGTGCAGATAGCCTGGACTCTTCAGGTTTTATAAAAATAGAGGATAGGAGCATTGGTATAGAGCTGGAGAAAAACTCTGAGGAGACAGCAGGCAAGCTGGCTACGTGTGATAAATCTCTTTATATCTCTCTCCCAGTGTTTGCTTCTCTGGTTGAACACTGACTTACACAAGAAAAGAAAACCAAACAAACCCATCATGATAACAAGGAGACACACAATGATGATCCAAAGGAGCAAGCAATCATGACTACTCAAGAGGAAATATGTTACAGAGTACATTAGCTCTTGAAGGATTAATAATTAATGGTGGTACAATCGGAAAACAAGGTAAGGAGAATCCAAAGCAATGGCGGGAGAGCACCGGACAAAGACATGGAGACATGGGATCCGGTTAGATTTGCTGGGAAACCCAGTTGACTTCTATATGCCTGCGTGGAAGGGATAAGGAGCAGAAGATAAATTCAGGAACAGTGCAACATCCATCATGAGAGTCATTAAATGTCAGGTGAAGGTGTTCAGAGAAGGTTTGAATTATAATAAAAGATGAAATGCTGGGGGAAAGGCACTCGAAATTTGTATTTTATATAAAAGCCAGGTTTCCTACTTTGTGGGTGATGAGCTAGAATGAACGATATATGAAGAGATGAGCCAAATAAGAGACATATTCAATGCTAATGTGGATGCCGGAAACCAAACATGGTCTCACTCATAGAAAGATGTGGCTAGGAGACCAGTAGGCTGGTCAACCTTCATTGCTCTGGAAGGTCAGAGTTCATCACTCACTGTTTAGTGGAAACATTGTTAGCAGAAGCAGCCTCTACCTGTTTCATGTAAATTTCTGTTCTTGGAATTTCCTGCCTAAAGGTCATGGGTGTATTCCAGTCTTAATAAAAGGGATAGCAAGGCCAGAGCAGAAAGTAGTCTTCTCACTAGAGGAAGCTCCTTCCTGGCCCCCCAATATCGCTAAATTAATACTTTTCTAGTCTCTCTTTTCATTTGTGTGCAGCCTCCTCCAGAACCCAAACCCTGAAAGGGAACCCTGAACCACACAGGACGTGAAAGGGGCTCCCACATGTGAGAGATGTTTAGATTTTGAAACAGGACAGTGCTAGGGTGGAAAGAAGGAAACTAATTTCAGATATACTTAACAGAAATTAATTACCAATTGCACATAAGGGATAAGGGAGTCTTCTGAATCTAGGAACAGAGTCTATTTATAATGATATGCAGAGGGCCAGCACGAGTAATGAAGATACTGGAGTCCATAAGGGGAACTGGCCATCTGTGCAGAGATGAAATGTAGCATACATGCAACATTACATGTCTGATCTGAGATACATATGGGATGCCAAGTACACTGAAACATACACTACTGTCGACATCCAAAGACTGTGTGAGCTAACATTTTATCCAGCTGTAACTAACCAAAAAATCTCTCTTAAACAAGTGGACATCTATTGTCATCAGATTATGCAGTTTTAAGATGGACGATTCTGGGTAGATATGGCTTTTACTTTTACAACTGAAGACCCAGATTTTTCAAATTTCCTGAGGAACTTCCTGTAAGAGTAGAGTATTTCTCCTCATAATCTTAAAATCATTGCTGTCAGCTCAGGGTTATATTTGTTTCAGAAAAGAAGGGAGTGGATGACTGACAAAAAATAAAGCATCTGTGTGTGTGTGTGTGTGCATGTGTATATGTGAATGTATGTGTGTGCATATGTGTGCATGTGTGTGTATGTGATTTTGTGTGATTGTGTGTGTATGTGTGTGTATTTGTGTGTGTGCATGTGTATATGTGTATGTGATTGTGTGTGTGTTTGTGTGATTGTGTGTATGTGTGTGAGTATGTGTGTGTATTTGTGTGTGTATGTGTGTGTGTGTGTGTGTGAAATAATTCCTTCCCCATGGATTTCTACCTGTAGCTCAGACTTGGGGCAAACACCGTGGGTCACTTCCTCAGCAGCCTTTTCTCTACACTCTGGTCCTTTGCCATCTCTGGCATCTCTCCCGCGCCCCCTGCACGGAATGTTGGAGAACATGCTCTCCTTTGGGCTTAGTTGCTCTCAGAACTCAGTTTCTGCTGGTCCAGGCAGGAGGCTAGGAAGCAGGATGGTTTTCAGCCTTCACAAGGCAGTTGTTTGAGCTCTGAACGTTGTTTCCCTGTCACTATAATTCCTTCAGAAACAGAGCCGGTGCTTGATTTATCCGGTCCAGACAGCTCTGTGTGCCGGCCACCACCCGCCAGCATGTCTCCGCACCTTTCTCCAGCTGCTCCATCTGGCTTCTGGTGCTCGCAGCTCACTCTCACCTTAATGGTGCCCGTTCGGAGGCTCTGTGGCAGAATGGGGAGAAAGACCTGATTCTGAACCTGACTTCTTGCCCGCGTTGCTTTATTTCACTGAAATGCTTTTTTTTTTTTCTTCTGGGTCTCCATCACTAAAATCCCATTGAAACCACAACACCTATTTCTTTTAGAATTTATCACCTGCCACCTTCTCCGACGCTGAAGTCTCTGACTTTCTGGATCCACATACTTTTCTTCACAGTTTTGCTTTCAAACGGTCCTTTTCTGAACTCCTGCCTTTCTGTGCAAATAGAGGCAGTCACACCAACCAGGAAACACATGCTTAAGGTCTCTATTCCTATCTTCTAGCTCAGAGCTGCTGGCCAGCAAGCACTTTTTTGTTCCAGAAGGGCCAGTTGTGTCAACATTTCACTGTGGACCATTAGCATCTTCTCCGTTGTAGGGGTCAGTGCGCTCCTTGCTGGCCACTGGACAGCTAAGCCACTGTCATATAAATTAGTGTTCTCACGTGACTGTATTAAAGCGGCCTACTTCTATATTAGGGTAAATGCTAGCTGCTGTAATAAGCAGCACCCAAATTTTTTAAAAATATCTTTTATTAATTTTATAGAGGAAGGGAGAGGGAGAGAGATAGAAACATGAATGATGAGAGAGAATCATTGATTGGCTGCCTCTTGCATGCACCCTACTGGGGATTAAGACTACAACCTGATCTTGTGCCCTGATGGGAATCAAACTGTGACCTCTTGGGTCATAGGTCAACACTCAAACTCTAACCATGTCAGCAGGGTGTCCCAAATCTTAAGTGTCTCAGTGTAGTAAAGATTTCTTTCTTATTCAGCAATAAGTATGCTTATACAACTAGAAATCTTGGCCATGGCACGGGTGGGTTCCTATAAGTGATAACTAGAAATTCTAGAAGTTTCCATCACAAGGGAACTTCACAAGGCAGACACTTGCAGTGACATCAGAAATGCAGGAAAGACCACATAAAGACACAACAAGGAACAGCCGTCTGCAAGCCTCACAGACAGGCCTCCGAGGAAACCAAACTTGCTAACATCTTTATCATGAAATTTGACCCTTCAAACTATGAAAAATTAACTTCTGTTGTTTAAGCCACCCAGTCTGTAGCATTTTGTAATGGCAGCTCTAGCAAACTAACATGCCAAGGTATAGTCAATTCTTGCTATTTTCAGAAACCTATATATATAAAAGCCTAAGCGACCATTACAACCAGATGACCAGATGACCGGACGGTAGCTGCACTGTGCACTGACCACCAGGGGGCAGACACTCAATGCAGAATCTGCCCACTGGTGATCAGTGCACTTGCACAGCCAACCTCTCATGGCCAACCAACCTCCCAGGGCCCTTCTCCCTGGCCAACCAGCCCTGATCTGTCCCCCATTGGGACTGAACAAGATGGCCCCAATTGACCCCAATCAATGGCTAGCCTACGAAACCCCATCCATGCACGAATTCATGCACTGGGCCTCTAGTTATTTATAAAATTTCTGCAAACACTAAATTTGGAACACTTAACCACTGTTCTTAGGAGAAATATACAGTTACGTATCTGTTATCCCTTTTCAGTATATTTTTATCCACAGCAACATAGAACATAGTTTTATGTATGTTTTTGTTTAAAGACTGTTAACTTCATATTATGGTTGATTCACTAACTCATGGCCAACAAGCACCATAACTCATGCCTGAACAAAGTGTCTGTAATAGCACATGAGGGCACATCACAGCCTGAAACTGGGAATGCTGGCGGCACTGAAACACTATGCTTGCGGGCAATCATAATCAGTGAAATGACACACACAAAAATACATACACAAACGTAACATAAATATAATCCTGGCCGGTGTGGCTCAGTGGTTGAACACTTACCTATGACCCTGGAGGTCATTGTTCGATTTCTGGTCAGGGCGCATGCCTAGATTGTGGGCTTGATCCCCAGTGTGGGGCATGCAAGAGGCAGTCAATCAATGATTCTCTTCCATCGTTAGTATTTCTATCTCTCTCTCCTCCATTCCTCTCTGAAATCCATAAACATATATTTAAAAACCGAAGTATGAAAAAATCAACACTGCCAAAACTGGTTTGACTCAGTGGATAGAGCATCGGCCTGTGGGCTGAAGGGTCCCAGGTTCGATTCCAGTCAAGGGCATGTACCTTGGTTGAGGGCACATCCCCAGTGGGGGTCGTGCAGGAGGTGGCTGATGGATGTTTCTGACTTTTTATCTCTCTCCCTTCCTATCTGTGAAAAATCAATAAAATATATTTAATAAAACGAAAGAAAAGAAGAAGGCAGCACTAAATAGACCACGAGGAGGGACTTGTTTACAGGATGAAAACTGCAGCAAGAATGCTGAACTTGACCTTGCTCTGTCTCAGCTGGAATATGCACCACGGGAGACGTATTTTACGGCGCTCTGCAAGCCCAAAAGGACTGGGAACGTGACAGATGCTTCCTTGTGGGAATACAAGGAAATGTTAGAGCGTACGTAAGATCACAAATACAAATCATAAGGATTGACTATATCAAGAATTGTTTTTCTCTTTAAATTGCAACCTTGCCTTTTGTCGCCTGTCATCTGCGTCACAGAACTTTTGCTCAGGAAGGCCCTCCCTCCCTGTGTCCAGACGAGGAGTGCAGTCGCAGAGACAAGCAGCACCGGTTTGTCCATAAATTGCAGGCATGCGTCCAGGGCTCCCTCATCAATCAATGATGGGCGTGCCTTGCTTGTTGCCCTGACTACAGGGGAAAACTGTCTGAAGGTCTGACTCATCTCTGCCTCCTTGGATTCTTAGTTTCATCCGAGAAGCGAAGAAGAAGCACCTGCTCTTTCGAATTTTACAAATATCGGGGGCCCATATTATTGTGTTATGATTCCTCTGGATCCCACAACACGTCACAGTCATGAAAAGAATCAATGATGCAATAATCAATAGGTTAAAACATAGTCAACAGGTATTAGTATTAAGCCAGAGGAAAAAGATATTCACATAATTTACATTTTAATTTATCATGTCGGTGTCCTTATTATTCTTAGTGTTAACTGTAGAGTGATTCTTTTCTGTTGATTACTTACCTCTATGGTTCATAAACATTTAAGAAGACTACTTACTTAACTATTTCATCTATAGGAAGTGATTTCATTACTTAGTAAAATAGTACATGAACCTTTTTAAAAAGACAGTTGTCTTTTATTCTTTGGAAGGCTCTAAAGCTATAATCGTAAGTGTGGTTTAATCTCTCCTGCAGGTAACTTAAAATGATATTTGAATCATGATCAACTCTCTTTTGATCCACTGGTAGGTCTTTATTGGGCTTCTATTTTCTTCATATCTTTGAAATTGAAAAACTTACTCAAAAGTAATATTTTTTTTCTAGAAGTTAAATGTGAAATTCAAAGATTAAAATCTCTAATGAGATGAGGGACAGCAACTAAAAGTCCTTTGAATCTAGTAAACCCCCTTTTCAATTCCAAATAATTCTACCTTTACACTAAGATATTCTTCATTATGTGTAAAGAGGGATTCTCATCTGTAGTTTTATTAAAAGCATAAACATATAACAAACAATATGAATTTATGTTACAATAACTGTATATTATATCCTAATATAACATGGATATAATATAAATGTAAAATACTTCATAATAAACATCAAAAGGTTATGTAATTCGGAAGTGATAAACATCACTATAATAAAATTAATTTAAATACTAATATCTAAAATAATATTATAAATGGACAGGAAAGTGGTGATGAAATTATTATCTTATTAAACTGGGTAAGCTGTTGGTTTCTAAGTTTATGTGGATACCCTCTTTATATTTATCATTTTGGATCTGACAGCTTTCCTGGTGAAGGTGGACAAATAACATGGATTTCTTATATTGTTTACAAAGAGGTAATCTTTATAACAAAGATGGGAGACCTGACTGCCCCTGTGTCCACTCTTCCTTCTGTCCAATAGGGTTTCTGACTCTTGGTTAACTCACAACCTCGGCTGTCGCCTCTCCTGTTCTCTGTAGCCTCAAATAACCCTTAGGATTTCTCTGGCATGCTCAGTAACCAAGGGCTCCCAATACATCCCGTAGGATGTGATCCAAGCGAGAGAGAGCAATTATCAGAAAGAGACAAAAGAAAGATGGTACTTAACCCCACACGGTGCCTGCGGCCACATGAGAAGACACGTTATGCCAGATGGGCATTGCCCTACAAAGACAGAACAGAAGTGCCCACTCTGTCTTCTCTGTCTCATGGCATCACCCTTCCTCCTGCTCTATTCTCAGTACCAAATACCCATGGGAACTCAAACACATTTCTCTGTTCCCGAGAGCCTGCTCTCTTACCTCTCTTTTCTAACGGGAGCCCATAAAATAGGGGGATCTGCTAACTACATTTTAATCAAATTCCCCCTATTCATTGTTACTGACTTTATTTCATTCAACTGCATCCGTGCCTATTCTAAAACTTTCCAACAGATCTAAATAGGATCAACCCACTCTAAATATGGAGAAATCCCTTGTCCATGGTAAACACAGCTTTAACATTCCAGAAACAGAAAATACCCTAAGAAACGTTAAGATTCCTTTACCTATTTCTACCTGAATACCTGGACAGTAATACATTTTTGTTTCCTTTTTACATTGTGGGAAGAGACAAAAACACGATATTTTGCCGATATCTAAAATTGGACACATAAAAATGTTTACTTGTTTTGCCTTTATCTGAAGTGCAATCTCTGGAGTGGATTTAAAAGTTTCTATTTTACATATGGTCTTGATTTTTTTCCAAAGGTTAATGTAGAGTGCAATTAAATATGGAACAAAGTTTCAGCTTGGCTAATTAAAAAGAAAATGCAATACTTTAAAAACATGTACCTTTTACCTCTACCACATAAGAAAGAATTAAAAATCATTATACCCTTGACAAGCATAATTATAGCAAAACAAATAAGCTTATATTTGGTCAGTAGACCTGCAAATGGACACACACACAAAGAAAAGATTTTGCAAAGTATTTTCATAATGCATTTCAGTATCTACAAATTGTTAATATTAATATCCTCTGAACAAGGAATTTAAGGAAAAGGTCACGTACAGAATATACCACAAAATATTGGGAAAAGGTAGAAAGTCCAATGCAGAGGAAATAATTGTTAGCCCTTGGTCAATTTACAGAATGAATCATAGACACTCATTAATATTTCTAAATACAGGTGGCTATTGACAGGGATTTTTTACTTCCTCTGGATTTTGGAGCTAGAAGCTGGAACAAAGCAATACCAAGTATCTCCATGTTTTGTTTTGTGTGTGTGTGTGTGTTTAATATATTTTATTGATTTTTTACAGAGAGGAAGGGAGAGGGAGAGTGAGAAACATCAATGAGAGAGAGACATCGATCAGCTGCCTCCTGCACGCCCCCTACTGGGGATGTGCCTGCAATCAAGATACATGCCCTTGACCGGAATCAAACCTGGGACCCTTCAGTCTACAGGCTGACACTCTATCCACTGAGCCACACTGGTTTCGGCTAGTATCTCCACATTTTAAGGGACCCCCAGGACAACGGAGACAAGCACCCCTCCAGGTTCTCATTTGATAGCACAGAGAGGCCAAACTTCTGGCCTTGACGTTCCTGGTAGCCAAATGGCATGGATTCAGTCGACTAAATCTCAAAAGCAGTGCTAGGTTTCTAGCACTGGGTCTTAGGTCCACGAATTGCTTGTCCATGCAGCCTCAGAATAAAAGCTGGTGTAATGGGTGTGTGGTAAAGTACCTATTATGTGCCAATAGAATAACGCTAACTGGTACAATGTACAACCACCTCTACCACTCTTTTTTTAAAAAATATATATTTTATTGATTTTTTACAGAGAGGAAGGGAGAGGGACAGAGAGCTAGAAACATCGATGAAAGACAATGATCCGCCTCCTGCACGCCCCCTACTGGAGATGTGCCCGCAACCAAGGTACATGCCCCCGACCAGGATTGAACCTGGGACCTTTCTGTCTGCAGGCCAATGCTCCATCCACTGAGCCACACCGGTCTCGGCTCTCTACCACTCTTAATAGCAGCTGGTCCTTTTCCAGCCAGGCTGATACATGGTTTGCCTGAAGGACAGCTAGGTTCGTTTTGGAGGAAGCATAGAGAGAAAAAAAGATGAGGTTCCTTTTTGGGTTTATACGTCTTCCACATTGAACTTTGTAAAAGGAAAAAGAAAAGGAGCCTTAAGTTGATTATCATAGAATATCGCATCACTACTGAGTCATCCAAAAGAGTGGAGGATGCCAAATGGCATGTGTGCCCCAAACACAGAATCCAGAGAGAGGACCAGGGTGGAAGCAATACTTGAACTTGTAGAAGGCGGAGAGTAGGGAGTGACCTGTTTGTTTGTTTGTTTATATATTTATTTGTTTGGTTGGTTGGTGTGTGTTTGACACCTACAGGTTAGTGGTTATAAGACAGGAGACCTGCAAGACTTCTCCTGAGTAGGACAGGAAAGTGGGAACACTCTCCCACTTGACTGGGAATAAATGTACAGTGGCACCTCAAGATGCGAGTTTAATTCGTTCTGTAACCTTGAGGCCTGGGAAACTATGAGACGCTCGAGTCGCAGTAAACTGGTGGGTCGTGTGCAGCCGGCCACGCTCGATGACTCCTATCTCAAATGTTGCTCGTATTTCAAAGCAAAAAATCACTCGCTCCACGGCTCGTATCTCAAAAATCTCCTATGTTAGGGCACTCGTATCTCGAGGTACCACTGTATTTCAGAGGAAGACATCTCATAGCCTTACATTCGCCAAGGATGCCTCATCCCAGCAAAGCACAGCTGCTTGGTGTTGGGGGAGGAGGCTGTATCAGGTGGTTGAGGCTCTGCCCTCCAATGAACTGGCATAACTCAAGAATGACAGATCCTCAGAGCACCGGGAGGAATGAATCTACCAGGAATGGTTTATAAAGTCCATGTCTCTCCTAGAAATCTCCACACCCACCCTCTCTCTCTCTCTCTCTCTCTCTCTCTCTCTCTCAACAAATAAATAAATAAGCAAACAAGCAAGCAAGCCTTCCTCATGATTTAACTTCAATACCAGTGCTGACTGGTCTTGAGCATTCATATGTAAATCCAGAAATTATCCTGGAACAAACAGAGTAACAGTGAGGCCAGGGCCAGGGTGGAATTATACAACTATTGGCTGCTGCCACCTAGGGGCTGGCCAAGCAAGAGACCGAAATGGGGAGCAGGAGGGCCAGTTCCCCTCCCCACTGAGCCCCAGCAGGCCCCTCTGGATCAGACCTGTGGGAGAGAGACTTGTGGGGATATGGGGTTCAGACGCCAGGACGTTGCCTGGAAACAGGAGGATGGGGGACAACCGGCAGTTAAGCAGGTTATTTGGGGTCCATTTTCATCAGAGAAGGTGAATCTGTAGGCGGCTGCCTTTAGTTGTTACTTAGAATCATTAACTCACCTCACCCTCCATTTTTCCATCGAGATGTCGGTTGACTCCTTTCTTCACATACCTGCCCTCATCATCCTTATCCAGAGAATCTGGGTGATACACACGCATTTCTCTGGTTTCCAAATAGCCTCCTTCCCCTGTATTTCTCTTCTGATCTCAAATCGTTCACTGTGACAGATGCAGATGGCTTTTCATATTTCTACGTGGCCTAAGGTCATCTTTCTCAGAGCTCTGTCACCTGACCTCCTTTATGATTTGGCTATTCTAAATTACTGATATATTTTTATTCTAAATTATTGACACAGAATAATACATATGAAGAAAATAAAAACTAAGTCATTGATATATTTTTATTTTCTTCATATCTTATTACAATTATAATTTATATTTATGGGTTGCTCGTGTTATACTGCCTGCTCTCTCCTATATAAACTCTCCATGGAGATAAAAAGAGTTGTCTTCATTAACATATACTCAAATTTAGCACAGTCCTAGGCACATAAGAATTTAATAAATATTCTAAGTAACCAATTATACTCAGGTGAGAACACTGTAGTCAGGAGTTTTCTCCGTAAATAAGTTAGGATCTATAGCCTATATAACCCTATATAATCCTATGTAATTAAGAGCTAATATGCTAATTAGACCGAACAATAGAATGACCATCCGGACGACCTTCCGGATAAGCCTGGCCTGCGAGGGTTGAGCCCCTCGCGAGGATTTTGTGGATCGGGCCTCTAGTTATGTCGTAATTGAAGGGATCATGCTGGTAATAGATCACAGGTGAAATGCTTTAAGCCTAAATACTTTAAAAATAGGTTTCAGCAAATTCTGCAACCAGGTGAAAAGAGACCCATAGAATATCCAAGTCAAGCAAGATACATTTCTGGTGAATTTTTCAACGTGAGCCGAGCGTGCGGGAATGTTGTGCACAGTTAGTTAACTGAGATAGGCTGCTGCAGAGGTTCTCAGCTCCGAACCTGCTGAGTGTTTGGAGAAATGGCATTGGCCTCGGACAGTCCAGCTGAGGCCTTTCTTCCTGCGAGCTTTAGATGGCATTATCTGCTATTCCTTAAACCCATGTGACATCAGGAGAATGTCCCTGCTCAGAGCACGGGCTGTGGATTCAGACACACTTGGATTCTTACCCATGTCTGTCCTAATGAACAGGCGGGTAAATTTGCTCAGCATTTCTGTCTAAGATGAGAATAAACGGGCACCCATTCTGATCATTAGGCTGAATTACCTTCAGGTTTCATCCTCACTTCCAAATCCGGGCCTTGCACCAGTATCGCCTGCCTATGGACAGGTTTCTCGCTGCTGTGTGATAAGATCCAGGCAGGCCGAAACCGGTTTGGCTTAATGGATAGAGCATTGGCCTGCATACCGAAGGATCCCAGGTTCAATTCCGGTCAAGGGGCATGTACCTTGGTTGTGGGCACATCCCCGGTAGGGGGCATGCAGGAGGCAGCTGATCAATGTCTCTCCCTTCCTCTCTGTAAAAAATCAATAAAATATATTTAATTAAAAAAAAAAAGATCCAGGCAGAGGAGGAGGACAGGGACCAGGGTTCAGGTTCCTGGAAGACCCCTCTAACCTGGAACCTTTCTCTGGGATCCTAGACATTCCTGAACATGCAGGAAGTGTGATTTATCCGGACACGGTGAGGTCTGCTCTCTCCCTGCCAGGCCAGGCGACAAGCTTATTCTCAGGCTCTGCTGCTTCCATTCCTCTCACTGGGAACACACATGAGACAGGCACTTGGCTTCGCCTCCTGAGGCACCTGAAGAGGCTCCTGCATGAGTGTCCAGCAAGTTCTATCGCCGTGGAGCGGAATACACACATGGAGGGCACACTATTTATTTCCAGAGACAGCGGATGGAGAGAGGCCTGACCCCAGCGGTCCCACTCTGCCCTTCCCTCCTGCCCGGCTGGGTCTCCTCCCAAGGAAACGCTGCATAAACATGTAAGTGATTCTGTTTAAGCGGGACACTGTTTTTTATAACACACTTTCGTTCCCTGGCCTGCCTGTACATGCTAGCCTGTGACTAACGCATCCAATTCTGTTGGGAAATTATCACAAGCAAAACCTTTCAAAGAAGTTTAACGGAACTGGAACTTACTGGCGGGTTTATAAAGGGACCATTGGTACCGACCCTGACTCGCAGAGTCATGATGAAATGCAGGGCGTCACACACACCGATGGTGGGGGTAGGAATTGAGTTTATTAAACTCTGTTTGCAACTGATTCCTATTAATTGAGGGAGTCGTTTTAGGGTTATCTGGCTAATTTGAAGAGCAAAACAATTCGAGGAGAGACTGACATGATATTCATGGAGATACCGGCCTGGCAAACCTCTAATTAGGTATGTAGCAGAAAGAAAGACTGTGACATGAGAAGGGACATAGATGAAGAACACAGATTGCATGATGTGGAAAAAGCAAAGAAATCAGATCACCATCTTATCCTAAAATAGTTCACTGAGATGTATGCCTCTAAGACTAAAATGTGGTTTTTTTAATCTATGGAATAGTCTTTCAAAATGTTTGCAGGGTGTATTTGTTTATCAACATTTAAAAAAGTAATTAATGAATACTTTGCTGTTGTGATTGTTTTCCCAAATGTAAAGCGTTTATCTGTGATAAATGGTGTTCCTTCCATCTGAAAGGTGCCGAGTTTAAAACTATATTTGTTTGTGTTAGTGCCATGGTGGGCGAGTGGATGGCTATAATTCCATACAGTGTCAGAGAGATGGAAAAAACGGTTTTTTTCTGATTTTGAAATGCATAATATCCATCAGCACACAAGGCAGGAGCAGGTGCATTGCCTCACGCGTAGAGCTGAGCGGTAAATGGGGTGACAGTCAGTGGTGACAGTGGCCCAGCAGGAGCGGACTTCCTGTTACCCCCACACCTGTGCCCCGGGCTGGGACTCCCCCACCCTCACCTGGTCCCCCTGCAGCCCGGCTGCCACCCCGTCCCCTCCTCTTACCCGCAGAGGCTGTGGATGGTCCTCGCAGGCCTCAGGGCCAGCCGAGCCTCTGCAGCCAGCGAGCCACCGGGCCCAGGGCGCCCCTTTCTGAGGCAGGTGGTGGGGCTGCTGGTGGGGCTCCTGGTGGGGCTGGTGGTGGAGCTCCTGGTGAGGCTGGTGGGGCTGCTGGTGGGGCTGCTGGTGGGGCTCCTGGTGGGGCTCCTGGTGGGGTTGCTGGTGGGGCTGCTGGTGGGGCT